>CM060948.1:279434268-279624268 GCA_030765055.1 Mantis religiosa
ACCGAGGTCGCATGCAGCAATACAACGTCGGAGCGCCTTTCGAACGGATCGTCGTCGACATAGCTGGACCATTCCCAGTGTCCGACCGAGGCAACAAGTACCTGATGGTGGTCGTGGACTATTTTACCAAGTGGCCGGAGGTATATGCCATCCCGAACCCAGGAGGCGAAGACAAAAGTACACAACCGCCCTGTTCCTCGACGTAGCACATGCCTTTGATAAAGTTTGGCATGAGGGGTTAATCTTCAAACTGTATAGCATTGGACTTCCACAGTATCTGCTCACTACCATTTGTAGTTTTCTATCAGATCGCATATTTACTGTTCGCATTGGTGGCATGGAGTCATCTCAGCGCCATATTACAGCAGGAGTTCCTCAGGGATCCATATTGGCGCCAATCTTATTTAGTATCTATACCTATGATCTTCCTGACTTGGCCCCTACCTCCATAGCCTTATACGCTGATGATACTGTTTTATATCATTCCGGCACAGATCTCCCTACAACTATTCACACGCTACAAACCTCTCTTGACTGCCTCGTTGAATGGTTCGATACTTGGCGCATGCGTCTAAACACTCAAAAGACCGCAGCTAAGATTTTTAGCTTACGTCGCATCTCCAACTCTCCCGAATTGCATATTAAGCATGAATCAATTCCCTGGCTACCTTCTACCACCTCCGTCAAATACCTTGGAGTAATGCTGGACACTAGACTTACTTGGCGAGCCCATATTGATCGACTCATCTCGTTGGCATCAGGACGACTTTCAAAACGTGGCCCGCTACTTCACAGACACACTCCTCTTGGGATTGAATGCTCTCTGCTTCTCTACAAATCTCTTGTCCGGCCACTTATCACATATGCTTCCCAGGTATGGGGTTCGGCTAGCAACACTCATCTCCGAAGGCTACAGGTCCTGCAAAATCGATTTATGCGCATCGCCACGGATGCCCCTTGGTATGTAAGAAATCAACAACTGCATAAAGAACTTGGTCTCCTTCCTCTTCACCAGTACATACGTCAGACCGCCTCCCGCTTCTTTTCAAATCTGCCAGATGTTCCAGGAGCTGTGATGTACGGCATCGGTGTACGAACCCGCCAGCCCACGCGCCTGAAGAGACGACTCCCACAGGATCTCTTCCTTAGTGACTCTGATTGAAAAAAAAAACTATAAATATTGTTTCACAATAACTGTTGTTCTTATCTCTTTGATTACTTGTTTGTTTTAATTAACTTATTTTTCTCTTGTTTCACAATGTTAAGAAGATAATAGGAGCCAACTTGGTTTTCCTTATTATATAGTTCATAGAGATTCAATAGCCAACAAGGATCTGTAAAGCATGTACTGCTGATCGATCATTGAATAAAATTAAAAAAAAAGGAGGCGAAGACAATCACATACTGCCTCGCTGAGCAACTGTTCTGCCGTTTTGGGGTGCCGTTAGAGCTCTACAGTGACCAGGGCACCAATTTTGAATCTAGCCTGATGAAGGAGGCAATGAAAAGACTTGGGGTGAACAAGACCCGCACAACACCCCTACACCCGCAGTCGAACGGCATGGTCGAGATGTACATCAAGACCCTGGAAGAACATCTTTGGAAGGTCGTGGCCAGCCATCAGCGAGACTGGGACTTCAAGGTGTCTGTTCCTGCTGGCTTACCGCTCGTCGACACACGACATCACTGGGATGACGCCAGCCAGCTTAATGTTCGGCCGAGAGTTACGCCTCCCTTGTGACCTGGCCTTTGGGAGCCCCCCGGAAGCGAAACAGCCAGCAACCGAGTATGTGGAGAACTTGGTGGACCGTCTCCATGACATGCATGAGATGGCCCGTCAGAACATCCAGATGGCGAGTGACCGCATGAAGACCCGATACGACAGTCGAGACAACAGCCAAGGGTTCCAGCAAGGTGACCTGGTCTGGTTGAACCGCCCTACCCGGACCAAGGGACGCTGTCCGAAACTTCAGCAACCATGGGAAGGACCGTACCGGGTGGTAAAGAAGATTAACGACATGGTTTATCCCATCCAGAAGGTGCCCCGAGAAAAAATGTTGGTGATACACCTGGATCGTTGGCCCGCTACGATGGTTCCGCCTGGGATAGTGCTCTTCGGGACGACCAGCCTTGAGGAGAGAGCAGTGTCGCGAATGCATTGTTGCGACGAGGCGGCGCGCTGAGGCTTTCAAAGAGACGGGCAGTGCAGAGACATAAGCTCGCCGAAACGGTGGGGGAAGGAGACGAATTTTTTGAGAGTTCGTCTTTGTTCTAGCGCCGTCTTGATTGTTTGATAACATTCCGGATGGTGAGTAATCTATAGAAAGGGAGCCGCCGCCCGCCAGTCGGTCAGTCGGTAATTGGATGCGTACGCGTGAACAGCTGTGTGTGCTGTGTTTGTGGTCGATGACATTGCAAGTTGTATTGTATATGTGACGTAATTTTGGACTGTAAAGGTTGATAAAAGTGTGTTTCTACGGAAATAAAGAGCAAATTTTTGGTGTATGTAACCTAGACTTTTGATTTTACGAACCCTCAAAATCTTATTATCATTTTAAGTAAGGATAGTAAACGTAGAATGCATCTACAGATAGCTATTTACTTAGGTGATGATGATGCGTATGAGGGCGCTCAACTGCAGAGGTTATCAGCCATCAACTGGTCATGGCAAAAGCCAGATATAAATTTCTCTAAAGAACTATACAAATTTAAATATACTTACAAAATAATACATACACGTAAAACAAAAGAAACTATAAAAACGAAAGAAGTATAAATCTAAAAAGTCATAAATTCTATTCGTCAAATCCTAAACTCTAAAACAGAAAAGAATCTAAAAACCTTCTCTACTACTGCGTTATCGTCCGCTATTTACTTAGGTTATTGTACATATGGTTGTGATGCTACAATGGATGTTAAAAGTTAAATTTAAATATATTGTTGCATTTACATGTCTTTATTCTGCTCGTCTACTTACAAACCAATCATGCTAAATTCGGCCTATATTTTTGCAGTGTTGAATTTAAAGTATTAAACACTTTACATTTGTCAAATTTTGTAGCTTTTTCATTTAAGTATGCACATGTCTTTAAGGCGCATATTTCACACACAATTCACTAATTTATGTCAAAGTTTTGCGATTGGCCATTTACAAGACTCTCACTCTGAAATCATGTGTCCACTCTTTTGTTTCTTAAACGTTTTCCAAACTACTGGCTGAAATCCTAATCTCGTGGATATGTTTAAAATGTTGTGAGATATTATTTTATATTTTACCTATTTAAGATAATTATAAGCTGCATCATAAAATGGTTGTTGCCAAAGACTCGATTTCTATTTCACAATCCTCAATATTTCACGAAAAAGGCTGTTTTAGGACAGGAGTCCATTGCCACTTCGTATCCAGTGAGGGATTTAATAAGGTCAAGTCAATCCTGGAAAAACAAATTGTCTTCAAAGGCACCTCGCAAACGACAGGCACTATGAAGCTAGCTCGTAACTAATTTATTAGACTTAATTTTAAAGTCCTTAGGGATTAACACAACTTGTATAATAGTGAAAGCTAAAGAAGACTCATCTGAAAAGAACCAACGGAAGTGCATTGTTCTTAAATTTACGCACTGAAACAGCTGGCAGGGCTGTGATGTGTGCAGACGGGAAAGTAATGGGTTTACATGCTGATCTTCTGATCGGCGGAAACTTAAATGAGGTCCATTAAAGAGCAGCTACCAAGAACCTACAATTTAATGAAGAAGTGCGCCTTAACGAGGTCCTTTAAAAGTGCAGCTACCAAACGTATATTTACTACGTTTCTGTATGGTCTAGCATACAACATTTGAAATGCATTTACTCCTTTTTGGGCTTCTCAAAAGTGAAAGAATTATCCAACTCGGTTGACTGCTTTTTGAGATTATCCTACATACACCCACCCACCAACAACTCACCACTCACATACCTTTTCTCCTTATAATATTAATTTACATTTATAACATGGATATATTAGGTAGCTAAAATTTTCCTTTTTGTAGACAGACTGATATACAAGCGATATTTATGAAAATTTGTAACGGATGTATGTTCGCCTATTTATTATTATTATTATTATTATTATTATTATTATTATTATTATTATTATTATTATTATTATTATTATTATTATTATTATTATTATTATTATTATTATTATTATTATTATTATTATTATTATTATTATTATTATTATTATTATTATTATTATTATTATTATTATTATTATTATTATTATTATTATTATTATTATTATTATTATTATTATTATTATTATTATTATTATTATTATTATTATTATTATTATTATTATTATTATTATTATTATTATTATTATTATTATTATTATTATTATTATTATTATTATTATTATTATTATTATTATTATTATCATTATTATTATCATTATTATTATTATCATTATCATTATTATTATCATTATTATTATTATCATTATTATTATTATTATTATTATCATTATCATTATCTTTATTATTATTATTATCATTATCATTATCTTTATTATTAGTATTATTATCATAATTATTATCATTATCATTATTATTGTTATTATCATTATCATTATCATTATTATTATTATTACTATTATTATCATTATCATTATCATTATTATTAGTATTATTATCATAATTATTATCATTATCATTATTATTGTTATTATTATTATCATTATCATTATTATTATTATTATTATCATTATCATTATTATTATTATTATTATTATTATTATTATTATTATTATTATTATTATTATTATTATTATTATTATTATTATTATTATTATTATTATTATTATCATTATCATTATTATGATTATTATTATTATCATTATCATTATTATTATTATTATTATTATTATTATTATTATTATTATTATTATTATTATTATTATTATTATTATTATTATTATTATTATTATTATTATTATTATTATTATTATTATTATTATTATTATTATTATTATTATTATTATTATTATTATTATTATTATTATTATTATTATTATTATTATTATTATTATTATTATTATTATTATTATTATTATTATTATTATTATTATTATTATTATTATTATTATTATTATTATTATTATTATTATTATTATTATTATTATTATTATTATTATTATTATTATTATTATTATTATTATTATTATTAAGAAGTTTGTAGCATTTTGCAGCATTCGACTGAAAAACTTTATGTGAACATCTGAATACTTGTGCCGTTTAAATCAGACCTGGTGGTTTTGCATAATGTCACATGTCTAGTACTGCATAAATGATTATTAAAATTAATTATTTTTCTGGAAGATTTGCGCCATTTTGCCAGAGATGAGGTTATATTACGGTAGATATATAAAAAGTGATTCATCTTTCCAGTTACGTTGTTCGTAATAAATGTTTTCCTAAAACTATATAATTAACCGTTTAATGCATGAATTATTTTGCTACTTATGTCGCTCTTGCTGTAATTTCTAAAACGGTTCTCATACTGCTTTCTGCGGTGCCTCGACGCAATCGATTTGAATAGTCATGATCGTTAAAGCGATAGGTAATTTACAGGCAGTCCACTCAGAACTAAGCGTCGTGAGCTCGAATCTCGGCAACTGCAATCAAATGGGCGTGTGGTGAAGGACGGGGAGGGCCCAAGTAAAATAATCGATGTAATGGCACGTTTGGATGTTGATGGGGTTATCATTTGACGGCAGTTGCTTAGATTTTGCTTTTATATAGTAAAAAAATGGCAACACCATACATTGAAGGATTAAACGGCATAGGCTTAATTACTACAATATGTCCAAACAATCTTCGAATATGTAGCATAGTCTTAGTAATGAAACTTATGCGAAGCAAAAGAAAATGAAATAATCACAACGTTCAGTGAATTTCGTTAAATTATGTATCTACACATGGAAAAAGCAAACATACAGCGTCAATTACGTTAACGTTATGGTGGAAAGGTAGTCTGACACTTTATTTGAATTAATCTGCATTTTTCCTGTAATAAATTATTGTACATCTCTTTTAAAATGTGATACATACAATATTCAATCACAATTAAGAGGACCACATAGGCTGTTTACAAAATATTTAAAATAAAGTTCTAATCTCCAACTAGTGTCTTAATCATTTGATATGTATTGCGAACAAAGTCGTTAAAAGACATTTTAGACAAAATAAAGTCTAACAAACGATTTTACATGTAAAGTGTAGTTTAGGTTTGGAAAAAAAAAAGTTGGACTTAAATATGTGTGATATCTAAAAAACTTACCTTTTTGAATTATTCTGTTCACACACAACACACACACACACACACACACACACACACACACACACACACACACACACACACACACACACACACACAACGCGCACACGTACATGTTTCCGAAGAAATCTGTGTGGAAGTATGTATGTGCCTAGGTGAGGCAGAGGAAATAATAGTGACAGATTTTTTTCTATATTTATAGTACTATAGTATACTTGGTATTTAAGTTTAAAGCACTTAAGTGATGCTTATAAGTTCACTCATATGCAGATATTCTTTAAGCTGATTGATATTCTATTAATGCTTTCAAAGCGAAGCTTTTAACTACCAACAGCTACTTGCAAATATTATTGAACTGAACAGGTTAAGCGTCAAGTTTGGCAAGTTTCGAAGTTCTGGAGGAAACGTCCCCCATTCCCCTTCCCCCTTCAAAAATATCTAGAATTTTCCATTTGGACCTTGTCAACATATTTGCTGAAGATCGTCACTGAAGATATGCAAAATTGGTTTAGACTAGTTTCTGAGGAAAACAACTTCTGCAATTTGAGTTAGAAGCTGTACTGTGAACATTTGTATACATGTAGGTATTGGTTTCATAAATAAAACGAGAGATAGAAGTTGCAGTGCTTTACACAGGATTCCCCTCCAGAAGGTTGACTGATTCACCGTGAACTGCAGCAGTCAGCGCCTACACTTACTGCCCTAGTTGCATTAATCCCCCGATATTGATACAACTTGCAAAATCTGCAATACAAGGGTTATGTAGATTTAACTAAAAATCTTCACTAACACTTAAAACATCGCGATAATCTTATAAATTCATGAACAAGTAGCAAGTTAAATACGTTTTATAATAATAGTTACCAAACTTTGGGGTCTGAACACACCTTGTGGACGAGAAACGTTTTAAAGGGAGGCGCATGTGGTTTTCTACAGCCAAAAACTGCAACTTTGTAGATCAATTTAGAAGTTGATAGATCTATGCTTATAATGAATATAGAATCATTGACATTAGAATATGGAATCCAGCTCGAATTCCAGCTAAGGCAAAACACGCAGACACATTAAAACCCTTTTAGATCTGTAATGTATCCCAGTGAATGTGTGTGTGACGCACATACGTACGTACACGTATGTATGGTTTTTTTATGTATGTGTGTATGTATATGTACGTATATACGCATGTACGTATGTACGTAAGTATGTACGTATGTATGTACGTATTCAAAGAGCATTTCTACTTATGATATTACTGTTTCTTATTGGTCCTGCTGGATATTACCTACATATTTGGAAAAAGAAATTGCTAAGACATAACTTGATATTCTTACCATAAGTTTAATAACAATCACTTGTATTGTTAGGCTGAGTATTTTGTTTCTTTATCTTAAAATTACTAAGCGCAATGTTCGTATACATAAACTCCATTAAGAAAGACGCACGCCACACCAGCATGCAGTAATGGTTTGCTTATTCTACGTTTGCCTGCCATAGTGGTGAAAATGAAATTTGTGATTAATTCTACCAAATCGACAACGCAGAAACATAAAGGTAAGGCTTAAAGAAATAGTATGAGAGAAAAGAATTGTGGCAGAAAACTTGAACGAAAAGGATATATGTATGTCATTGGACATCAAATATGTTCATACAGAACTGCTATGTTTACCGTTAACGAGTAGGTCGAAAAGCATGTTAGCAAACTCTGGTTAACCAAACCACGCTCGGTCAATGACCTGGCAAGTCCTTGCAGATCTAAGGTACGATTGTGTTCAGATATTGACGGAAGGAAACGGTACGTAATTAGGAAATTAATGCAAAATAAAAGGCAGAATAAAAGAGTTTGGGTGAAAAGCATGCAAAGTCTGCGATATCTTGATGGCTCCTACTCTCATATTATGTGCTCTGTTTGTTAAACATAGTTCTGAGACTGTTTCACTTATAAGTCATAGGTTAAGCATTTGAAAGATCAACGCATTAAATATCGACTAATGAGAATTCTTAGCAATTCTTAAGCACACTTCTTTGCAAAGATGTACAGAGCGACTCCAATATGCGTCACCACTTTTAGAAACCGTAGGAGAAATTAACGGAAAGAAAATTATATTTTTAAATCTAAAAGAAAAAAAACAACTATACTGCAGTTTACATGTTCCTCCATCTTTCATTTTATTAATTTGTTAAGTGCACCAGTTACAATTTTTTGTGGGGTTAATATTTTTAGAATCATTTAGTAAAGAAATGTTATTGTTGTAACTCTCTCTCTCTCTCTCTCTCTCTCTCTCTCTCTCTCTCTCTCTCTCTCTCTCTCTCTCTCTCTCTCTCTCTCTCTCTCTCTCTCTCTCTCTCTCTCTCTCTCTCTCTCAGCAGCATATGTCATGTGATGTTTCGAAAATCAATAATAAATCAGATTTTACATTTAGGTAACATTTCAAACGTTCCAGCTCCAGCTGGAATCGAAACCGGGATCACTGGGTTGAGAACTCAAATGGTGATCAAACGATGTCCAAGCAAAAATTTAATTCGAAGCTACACTTTCCGATTGTAAAATAATAATAATAATAGTAATAATAATAATAATAATAATAATAATAATAATAATAATAATAATAATAATAATAATAATAATAATAATAATAATAATAATAATAATAATAATAATAATAATAATAATAATAATAATAATAATAATAATAATAATAATAATAATAATAATAATAATAATAATAATAATAATAATAATAATAATAATAATAATAATAATAATAATAATAATAATAATAATAATAATAATAATAATAATAATAATAATAATAATAATAATAATAATAATAATAATAATAATAATAATAATAATAATAATAATAATAATAATAATAATAATAATAATAATAATAATAATAATAATAATAATAATAATAATAATAATAATAATAATAATAATAATAATAATAATAATAATAATAATAATAATAATAATAATAATAATAATAATAATAATAATAATAATAATAATAATAATAATAATAATAATAATAATAATAATAATAATAATAATAATAATAATAATAATAATAATAATAATAATAAATCGTTGTAGATTTAGCAACAACTAAATTATTTTTTTTATTTGTTTACTGAAATGATGAGCTATTAGGGACGCAAATTCTTCTGCTCTCACTGTGGCTCAAGAAGTTGGGTTTACGCCAGCTTTAGAAAATTAGTATTAGGATTACTACGGAGGGGATTCGGCACTGCTATTGTACCTATGCCTCCAAATGGGGCTTCCCTGGGAGGAAGGATGAAGCGAGGGGGATAGAAGGCGGCCGTTCCAAGGAGCCACGACAGTACAGAGGGCAGGGTTCCTACATTTTACATAGATGGAAACCTCCCCCGCTAGGCCAGGACAACGGACATTCCTCCGTACTGTGGTTCGAAAGCTGTCCCAGCAACCGGTTCTGAGACAGGCAACCGACCTAAAGTGGTTCACTCAGTCTATCATGTTGCCATGCACCGCCGAGACACTCACCGAAACTTCTGCCCTGAAAGAGACCAACAGCTGAGAAATGATGTCAAATGATAATGGACAAGAAATTCCGTGGATGTAATTAACCTACCGAATATTCGTCTGGCAACCCAGGAAACCCCCCAAAACCCTCCAGGTAGGTCGGTCACGGGACTCGAAACAGGATCTTCCAAATGCGGGCCTCAGACGAAACCGCCTGGACCATCCCGCTCGGTAGCTTCCATTTCAATGGTGCTATCTCCCCTTATGAACTTGCAAGCGCACGGCATATTGGGTGCTCCTATTTCCAGTACTTGTCTAAAAAGATAATCCGAGTTGGGCATAAGTTAAGTGATCACCCAGCGTTAATCTATATAAAAAACTATGTATATTATTTTGATTTGCTCCTAGGGTTGTGGGATCCTAAGCGCTGAGATTGGTCGGTGCAATCCTTTTGCACTGTTGAGGTTTGGAGTTCGATGCTAGCGATATTAGCTCGCTGTCATTCCATCGTTATCCACATCGAGATTCGTACTGAACTTGGCGCGCCATTTTCGGCGGAAACCTCCTTTACTATGGAACAGTTAGGCTATTGACATGTAGTTACTGCATGGGTGGTTCTCTCGGGCCCAAATGACCTGGCTGTCGACGGGCCTTTAACCCCCTGCCCCCCCACAGACACACACACGCATGCACACACAAGGACACTAACTCACTCTCACTCTAAGGATTGGTGGTAAATTAACAAGATACTTCTGGGTGAACAACTTTAATTACGCACACTTTTCTTCAGTCCCATGGTTCGATCTCGACTATACAATAGTTTTCTATTATTACCCAGCCAAGAGAGTGCAGTCCTGCTATAGTAGCGGCGAGCAGCCGAACTAACGCGACGTTTACTATCGCACCGCATGCGCTACTGATGGAATGTAAAAGAAATCATTTATTCACGAGAAAGCTCGGGTGTTCTTTATAATGCTATCAAGTTCTGTGGCGAACAGAAGAGAATGTCAGAGAACACCTATTACAGGTTCACTGAATGTCCCATCGCTTCTACCAGCAATAGCAAACATTGGATTGTTACGATAATTCAGAGGGGCTCTACTCCCATTAGTCCTGGACCGGTAGGACCAAGGACCCGGGCCTCCTTCTACCCGAGAGTTACCGAGCTGTCCCAAAAGGGCGCCCGGCGCCTCCGTGGGGCTTTCCATAGGGCAAGACCTAGAGATTGACAACCCCCCCCCATCTGGTCCTGTGGACTCAAGACGGGATCGAAGTGGAGACGCCATTTACGCGCGCCAACTCCAAAATGGGAAGGCTACCGATATGACCTCGGTGGGGCCGCCTGGTGATCTAGCACACCTTCTACTGGCTATGCTGGCTAGTACGCGGGAATATTAACGGATTCCCTCAACCCCGTCCGGAGACGTACCCGATCTCCCAGGCCACGCCGTGGCTCAGTGGTTAGACCGCTTGGCTCTCACCAAGGCGGCCCGGGTTCGATCCCAGGCGACCGCAAAGTGAGATTTGTGGTGGACAACACGGCGTTGGGGCGGGTTTTCTCCGGGACCTCCGGTTTCCCCCGCCATCTCATTCCACCGGTGCTCCATCTTCATTTCATGCATCATCAGTGTCACCGCCTGCGGCGCCGTATGTAGTAAAACCCGCACCACGGCAGCTGAAGGGGACGGATTCCCTCCCCTACGGAGCAAAGTTTGGATTGTACAGAGGGGATTCGGCACATGTACCAGACTGGTCTTTTGTACCTATGGGGCACCCCCGATGAGGTGAGAAAAGGCAGAGGGTGGCCGACCCCAAGGAGCCACCGCAGTACAGAGGGCGGGGTCCCTACGCTTTACCAGATAGAAATTCCCCGGCGGTCTAGGACAATCGTCATCCTACGTAGAGTGGCCACGTAACTGGAGACCGTAGGCGACCCCCCTCACCCGCAGAGCAGGGGACTCCAGGCAGGTTTGCACAAACGGCATCCCGTCAGCCGCGTTCCTGAATCGGCCCATTAGGCCGGCTCGGAGACCGGAGGCCGTCCCGTCGAATCGAATGATGGGAATCGAACCCAATTGCAGGCCACAGACGAAACCGCCTGAGACATCCCCTCATCAGTGTCAAATGAAATGAAATGTATAGTGTTTAACGCCCGCTTTTACTACATACGCCACCGCAGGCAGTGCACTGGTGATACATGAGATGAGGATGGAACACCGGTGGAATGAGATGGCGGGGGAAACCAGAAATCCCGGAGATTCCCCGAGAAAAGCCGCCCGAGGCATAAATTTCACTTTACAGTCGCCTGGGATCGAACCCGGGCCATCTTGGTAAGAGCCAAGCTATCTAACCACTCAGCCACGCCGCGGCCTCGTCAGTGTCACTGTCTGCGGTGCCGTATATGGTAAAAGCGGGCGATAAACACCACACTTTTTTTTTCCACTCAGTAATAGCAAGGAAACTATATGTATGTAAGATTAGAAAGGGAAGTATCCTTGAAGATAGTGGGGTTATCAAAATTAAATCACGTTTCAAATAAAATTGTTATGGGCGAATTGGACAAGTGCATAATTAGCAGAAAGTACCAGGTTAAAAAACAAATTCCGTCTCTACGAAAATTACTGAACTAAAGGAAAAAAGTTAAATCTATTGGATTTCGATTTAAAAAGTGTAAAAATAAAATAAGTATCGTGAGCGGTCGCCCTGATAATAGTGGATCAGAGATCTTCATATCTTTGAACACTCAGAAGGAATGAACACGGGCAAAATAAACCATTGATATACATGGATGAAACCTGGATTCAAACCCACTACACTGCTTCCAAGTGTTGACTGGGCGACGATGTTGTAGGAGTGTATGCTAATGAAAGTGCTGGACAGCGTTTTATTATTGCACATGCTGACTGACAGATGGAATTTATTCCAGGTGCTTGTCTCATTTACGATTCCAAACCCAAAACATCTATCATAATAAATGAACTTTGAAAACTATACCAGTGCAAAATCAACTGACATCTAGATTACGCAAAGGAGTATTGTTGTCTTTAACAATGCTCCGTATCACAATAAAGAAGACACTAAAATGCCCTTGACCAACAATTAAAAGTCAGAAATACACGAGTGACAGCGGAACATTTAATTTTAATACTAACTTTAAGTGCCTATTATCTGCCTATTTTAACTGAAATAAATATCTGAACTTCCCGATTTAATTATAGCCTTCACGAAAAACGTCAAAGAATTGTCATTTTCGTTGTCCGAACCGGACTGTGCAGAGGGAGGGCAAGCCGTAGCGCCTACAAGTGGCATACTCCGCGGTGCAGGACTGCACTCGCCTCGGTCGGGTTGTAATACGGTATGTTGATTGTGTTCGAATATAATTTTATAGGTTTTGTGTACGCTCCTAAGAAGTCACATGTCATGTGTTCAGACATCCAATATTGTAAATGCCTCTGTCCGTCACACTACCCTTTCAAATGGCCAATGCTCCCCACCGCACATAAGTTTCTCTAGGAATTTCAAACGTGAACGTTCCCATGTAAACTTATGTGGCGTTGAGATAAAGCACATGTAGATAGGACCTCAAGTTTCACTGTATTGTGGGGTTCTGCTATAGTGGGCACTTCTGTTGACCGAGCATCGGTTTCTTTGGTCCTTACAGAGGCGTCCATAGACTAACTGTAAATATATTTAGGTCAGTTACCCCTAATCCTTGTTTCACATAAGCTTGCCCCGTATCTCTTAACGGTCATGTGACCTTATCACCTCTCATTGGCTGCTATTGCAGTATAGACTGTTGTGCGGTAAAAATTAGTTCGTTATTTAACATGGTGATATATCTTTATATGTTGGAAGAGAATTGTCAAATTTATATTTGCGTAACTGTCTTAATTAAATATATTACGCAACAGAGTTGATTAATCTGAAATGCATGTTAATTTTTAAACGAAGTAAAGAGGAGTTTCCTTTGCTCTCAAGCACGTGGCACGATAGCACGTGATTTAGCGGTAGTGATGACATATTTGTTTATATGACTTTCATCACTGACCTTGTTTTGAACTGGATTAGTCATATATCGCCATTCGAAGGAGTGTTGTGCCGAAAGCGAGAGCTAGATTATTTTATTAATCCTTTATTGCGCGTGTACTTATATGCATAATGGCAGAATCTACCGCCAATTTTTCGCTGAAGCATCTCAAGTGAAAACCTTTACAAAGCGGCGAAAAAAAATTGTGGTGCATGTGCTTAATGCACTTACAGAGAAGAATTCGTATTTGTCAGTGAGAGAAGTCGAAAAGCTGTGTTCTGAACTTACAGGTGTGTTAGATGCGTAGGAACATCGCAACATGAAATTGAGACAACATGAAAACTTACCACCCCAGGGGCGATATTGCTGTGTGGCGAAGACATTATTTAAGAACAATCAGTCTGTACCGGGATACAGATCGCAAAATATACTACCTTGAGGAGACTTGGGTGAATGAAGGACACACGACAAGTGTGGCGTGACACGACTTTTACGACTGAAAGACAAGCACTTTTGCAAGATATGTGAGCTGGTTTTAAAAAATCCCAGTGGAAAAGGCCGAAGGTCTTTCATTATAAACTTGTTTCAGTTTCATTGCTCATTCATTCAGTTTCAACTTGCTCAGTTTTATTATAAACTTCATTATTTTTGCATGCCTTCATATTCTTATTTGTATGATTTTATCGATCTTCCTGGAAATTATTAGGTATAACGTTTACTGCAGGTTTAAATGTGACGGGAAGGCACCGCCTATGGCCTATGGCGCGAAAGCATTAGCCAATTAGGTTGAGGGGGAAGGTAGCTGCACGTGGAGTGATACATGTCAGCGGGGCAAGGTTATATGAAACAGAGATTAGTAAGGTCCATCGCAGGCAGCAGCCACGTAGCAACAGCAAGCTACAGACTGCACCGCCGGCCTGGAGTCTTGTCGGTACTAACAGCAGCATTTCCACTGGCGTCTTCCAAATTTAGTAACGGGCCCCGGCCCGCCATATTACGAGCGTAAGCCAGTCCCTTATTTTCATTCTACTCTTACACTGTCTGCTTCCTTTTCCTACCCAGACGAACGGACTGACAGACAACGTTACAGCGGGCTGGTAAGACCACAGCCAAGGGTCAGGGCCTCCGGCCCTACACCCCGAGTCTCAATGGCTCGTGTAGGCGCCTCCCTAGAGGGGGTCCGGTCCACTGCCAGCAGTCGGAGGGTAACCGCGCTGACTATCGACGGCGCAAGACCCAGATCCAACACTAACTCTGCCTCCCCTGAGAGCGCAGAACCCATGCAACAGCGCACAAAGCTCACGGGGTAGCAGACTGCTGCTGCCCGCTGCCAACCTATGGCAGCACCAGCTCCTTCCCACCCCTCACAGGTTCCTCTGCCGGAGTCAGATGACTCCGACGCTGAGAGCTTCGTGCTAGTGGAGGGACGGAGAAAGAAGCAACGTCCCAAACCACCATTGCCCCAACCACAGGGCCGCCATCCACCTCCACCCAAAGGGGGGCCTAAATTACCACCTATCGTGGCAGACGCCTTCCCAAACCATGTGGGAATTATGAGATTACTGACCCAACGCCTGAAAGTGAAATTTGAAGCGCGCAGGAGGCCTAGAAAGGTTCATATAATCACCTCAAGCGTGGAGGATCATGAGGCAGCAAAGGCTGTACTACGAGAGCGGAATATTGAATTCTACAGCTACTCGCCTCAACGCTCACTCGTAGAGAGGCGTATCATCAGAGGCCTAGACTCTGACTGTACTCCTGACGACGTCAGATCGGCGCTGAAGGATGAACACGGCATAGAAGCCATCTCTGTCGCCCAGCTGAGGAAGACTGTGTCCTCAGAAGAAGGCACCATCAAAGTCCCTATGCCTCTTTTCCTGGTCCTTGTGGACAAGGTGTGAGAGGCCCAAGTGCAGCCCATTGACCTTGTCAGCAGGCTGATCTTCACTGTCGTGAAAGTGGAACGCTTTCACGGTAGAGAAGGACCCGTGCAGTGCCATCGGTGCAAGGGGTTCCATCACTCAAGCACTATGTGTGAGCGAAAGTTCGAATGCTTGAGATGTGCGGGGCCCCCATGCCCTGAAGGAATGTCCCAAGCCGCCCGAGGAGCGCCAATGTGCGAACTGCAAGCAGCATCACGTGAGTGTCTACAAGGACTGCGAAACCATGCTGAGGATTATTGAGAGCCGCCGCCAAGGCAACCCGCCCCGGTGTGTCCTTCGCATCCGTCCTCAGGAAGGCCGAAACCACCTTGCAGAGGGCAGAGGCGTCCGCCCCCCCCCTGCAGCACATTCTCCAGCACCGGCAACAGTGGCCGAACCCGCTGTACCCTCCACAAGCAGGGGCAATAAGAGCGGCAAGCCTAAAAAGGGCGGAAAAGGCAAGAAGAGTGGGAAATCCAATAATCCGCCCACCGTAAAGGAGCAGTCAACAACCACCCCAGCTCGTGCCCCGGAACCAGAGGCACCAGCTGGGCCGGCACCGCAGGTAGCGAGCCCGGTCGAACTTGCAGCACATACACCGGCGAACGCCGGCACAACCCCAGCAGCCTTCGGGGCCACCGTGTCCCAGGCTGACATGGAGGATTTCCAGGCCTTATCCCTGTGGTTTGGGGATCTAATCCAAAGGGTCCTTCCTGCACTGCGCAACTGCAAGCTGCAGGTAAGCAACCCCCTCCTAACACCCATGCAGAAACACTCCATTGTGCTTCAAACGCTGGAGGAGCTGTATCCCGGATCAGCCAAGTGATGGCTCCTCGACTTGTTCGAAGGCCATGGTGCTCCGCGTTCTGGAACGCAAATGGCATCCGGGGTCACCACCCCAGCGTACTTGAGCTTGCACAATCCTTCGGGATTGACATCCTAATGGTCTGCGAGACACACCTGGATGCTGCCTCGCATTTCTCGCTGCCTAACTACGCCACCCATCGGTTCGATCGCGTCGGACGACGAGGCGGTGGCACAGCCATCTTCATCCGTAACCACATCACCCACACGCCTTTCCCGCTCCCTCCACTCCAGCACGTGGAGGCTTGCACCATCAGGCTCACCATCGGCGGACTTGACACGTTGCGGATAGTGGCATACGACCCTCCCGACCACCGCTTCCATGAGGCGGACTACACCACACTACTAAACCTCCACTCAGTGGTCTGCATCGCAGGTGATCTCAACGCGAAGCATGCCCACTGGCACAGCCGTACCTCAAATGCCAAGGGGCGCGGGCTCTACCGCCTCATCACCGGTAACCCAAACCTCGTCGCGCATGGACCGAAAGGACCTACTTTCTACCCGGCCCGTGGTAGGCCGGACGTTCTCGATATCATGGTCACCAAGAACTTCACATACCATCTAGACATCTCTGTAGTCAACGAACTCGACTCCGACCACGACCCTGTCGTGGTGGACTCGAACTTTGACATGCCAGCTCTTTTAAATCCAGACTGGACATACGAGGTCGACTGGGATGCAGCCGTCCTTGACCTTAACCAAACCGTAGACCCGCGATCGCGCATCGATTCTATCGAGGCTTTGGAAGCGGCAGCTACATCCTTCTCCCAACATCTCCTAAATGTGGTACGGGCTCACACGCACCGCATTCCATCTGAACACCATAACCCCAGAACCATACCTCTTGAACTCCGGCAGCTTCTTAAAGCTAAAGCATTCGTCCGGAAGCTATGGCAGCGTTTCCCCCACCCCAGGATCGAAGCAGTCTACCGGCGGTTCAAATCCCTGGCAAGAAGTCTGCTTCGTGCGCACCGCTCAGCGGCCTGGGAACACACCATGCAGAGGGTTGATCTCACTGAGAAGCAACCCTGGTGGATCATCCGCTTCCTCAGAAGGGACCAGACCGAGCACCGGCATCCACTCCATGGCACTCGTGGAAGGCTCGCGTTTGAGCCCCAAGAGAGTCACGTGTTTCGCAGACTACTTGGAGAGTCAATTCGAACCAAGGGAAGACCCCCAAGACGACGAGTTCACCGAACATGTGGAGGACACGGTGGAATACCTCTATGAGGCAACACCACCTCCACATGCGGAGATCCACATTCTCATCGTCACCCCTAAACAGGTGACCGCCCAAATCCAAAGCCTGAAGCCCAATAAATCCCCTGGGCATGATGGTGTCACAGCCACCATGCTCAAGCACCTTCCTCGTAAAGCTGTGATCCACTTGACGCGGATTTACAACGCATGCCTCACCCTGCGCCACTTCCCAACTTGTTGGAGAGAGGCAAGGGTGGTATGCATATTGAAGCCGCGCAAGAATCCAGTCTTTTCGGAGAGTTACCGATCCATCAGCTTACTCCCAATCGTCTCAAAGATCTTTGAACGATTGCTCCTCCCTGCCTAACTCCTCTCTTTGAGGAGAGGCTTCTACTCCCGGATCACCAATTCGGTTTCCGTCGGGGCCATCCCACCACCTTGCAGTTACTGCGCTTGGCGGAGAAAGCTGCCCTGGGATTCCAGGACAGTCTCAAAACCATCGCTGTGCTCTTGGACGTGGAGAAGGCCTTCGCCACCATGTGGCACCAGGGTTTGTTGTTCAAACTCAAAGAAGAACAAATTCCCCCTCCCTACCTGGCAATACTCAGCACCTTCCTCAAGGACCGCACCTTCAGAGTGCGGGTCGAGGGGAAGCTATCCTCTGTCAGACCCATAGCGGCTGGAGTCCCGGAAGGCAGTGTTCTGTCCCCTCTACTCTTCGCCGCCTACATGTCTGACCTACCCACGGAACCGCACACTGTTTTGTGTCAGTATGCCGACGACGTCCTCATACTGGCGCAGAACAAGAACGTCCACTACTGTCTCCCCCCTCTACAGCGTCAGCTCCACGCCATTGGCAGGTGGAGTGAGAAGTGGAGGATGGCCATTAGTGGAGGATGGCTCCGCTCTTATGCTGGCTAAGACCCGTAGCTGGCGCCCAGATGGAGACTTGCGCTTACGGCGGAGAAGAATCCCCTGGGTTCGAACTGCCAAATACCTGGGAATCCAACTGGACCGCGGCCTCACTTTCACTCCGCATGTCAGGGATAAGGCCGGCCTCGGCCACGCTGCGCTCAGGCAACTCTACCCAATCTTTCGATCAACCATGCCCATCCGCCTCAAACTGCGGACGTACCGTGCGATCATCCCGCCTCTGATCCTGTATGGATGCGAGCTCTCTGGGACTCGGTGGCTCATACCACCCTCCGCAGACTGCAAGCCGTGCAGAACAGAGCCTTAAGGATGATCTACGGTACCGACCGCAGGTTCCCATCTCACTTCCTGCACACCCAGTCTGGCATACCATACGTCGAAGACGTCGTGCGTGAACGAACACGCACGTTGTATGCCAAGATCACTCCCCATCCCAACCAGCTGGTAAATTCACTGTGTCAATACGGCCACCGTCTCCCCAGGAGACGGAGGAGCTATCGCCTACCCAAGGACGCCCTTGGGTGGTAGAGTCTGCCTCTCCTCCTGCCCCTACCAATCACCGCCAAGTCACCTCGCGCCTTGGCCGCAGCTGGCAGGTTAACACCTGCAGTCGTGCCCTGGGACGCGCGTAACACCTTAATTCCCATCTGGTCTCTCGCTACTGGTTCCACCACTGCTTGATGGATCGCTAGCGACCGCACAAAGCAAGCTGGAACGGGCACTGTCCCCCCCTAAGGGGGAATATCCGGGTACCAGAAGCATCAGTAGAGACCAACTGCGCCGTCTTACTAAACGACACGCAAGCTTGCGCATAAACATATATCTATCATACCGCACGGGTAAATCCGCACAGCGGATAGGTACCGTGGCGTGTAACCCTCCGCCCGGGAGAACCCGGGTGACCTGCATCTGCTCTTGGCTCTTGGCTAGGTCCATCGCAGATGGCATGATGGCATGGTAGAGTACGGGCTAAATAGGAAGTCCTCCGGCGAGGATGTGAAGGGGGCTAGGAATGTGAAAGTTGTCACTTTCCCTCCCCGGCTGCCTGTATTGTCATTCTTTCTGGTCGAAACGGAGAAATGGAGGGTAGGTCGACACTGGACTGGTGGTTTGTGCGCATGCGCTGCCAAAAGACTTCCTAGCTGGTCTGCACTCTATTATACACGGGTGTGAATTAATATGCGACGCTCACGAGTCACGAGTGGATTCGGCACTGCGACCAGTCATGCGATATGGCCACTAGTTACGGCTACGTAAAATAAACAGGAGGAAAACGATATAATTAGAATTCATGTTTGAAGCCGCTTTCAAACTCTTGCAGCGTCTGTTATGAAATTCTCATTGATCTAAATGGTGCAGCTCGCTGTTTCCAAACGTCTACCAGTTCCAGAACTGTTTTAGAAAAATGTGTGAAAGAGAAGTAAAGTATAGGTACTTATAAAACTAGGTGGTATGACTCGGGCAATAGCATCAGAGGCTCGCATTCGCCTGGTGCCGATTTCGATTCCCGTTGGAATAGCCACTAGTTGGATTAAATATTCCCAGGAATTTTCCTGTCCCCTCGTTTCATTAACTTTCATCCTTCAGGGTTACAGGAATTAGTAGGATTGTAGATACGTGATGCATGCAGTGAATGTGCATTAAGAAAAGAACTACTCTTCCTGTAGCTGGAATTTTGTGCTTGAGCCTGTCCGTTGGCTGTTCGGATAGGAAAGGATCGAGCGGTGTCCGGGGATGCTTAATCTGGAAAGGTTAAGGACTCCACTGCACGTTCTCTCACTTCACCCCTTCCTCCTGGAGGTTTAGAAGGCGATAGGCGTTTCTTCAAGTTAGAGAATCGAAAAAAGTCACATGGGGCTAAATCCGGACTATAGGGAGGGTGAGGGATGCAATTCACGTTGATTTTTGCAAGATATTGACAAAAACATTGGCAATATACAGCCGCGCATTATCGTGGTGCAGCATCCAGACTGCTTTATGGAAATGTGGTCTTTTGCGCCTGATATGGACTTGCAATGTTTTCAGGACATCCCTGTAGAATTGTACAGTTACTGATGTGTGTGCAGGTACACCTTGCTGATAAACCATTCCATGAATATCAAAGAATGAGATGACCATAAATTTCCCAACAGAAGAAACCACTTTTGTTTTTGGGGGGTTGGTGATGAAGGAGATTTCCACACTGAGCTTTACCATTTGCCCTCAGGATCAAAATGATGTAGCCAAGTTTTTATCAGCAGTGACTACGTTTGAAAGAAAGTTCGGATCTTCCTCTAACATCAACTTTAACTGCAGGTTACCTCCATTGCAGCGGTAGGCGATACTGAACATGTCTGAACTTGCCTGGTTCTCACAGACGGGAACCAGGAGTACTAACAATGAAACTACTACGGCGTGTTTGTTTCACATTAACCTAAAAGAATATAATAAGACTGAATTTCAGTGCGAAAAATTATGACCGTAAAAAATTATGATCATTCTTTATTGAACAGCCCTCGTATATTGATTTAAACATAGAAATATCTTATCTGTATACAGAAAATAGTAACGTATATCTAGACTTCTCTGTAATCATTTTGTGAAATCCTCTTCATTCGGAATGTATAATTTTACATATATGAAGAGCAACAATAGATAAAAATTCACTGCAAAAATAAGTAAACTGTTTGGACAATACAATTTTTGTAGCGTAAGTTATTTGCATAAATTTCGCTGTACGTTTGAATTTTCCAGTATTTCAAGCAATACGCTTTTGAAACATCAAGTCCATTATTTCTTTCATGCCGAATCCATGCACAAATAATATACACACAACATCTAGGCCAGCATTTTTAACGACTTGTTTTTAAATGTGAAACTATTGTTCTAGTCTCTTGAATTCTTCTGTTAGACATTGCAAAATTTATTTTCATATAATCTCAATCAAAATTTATCGGTATAGTGAGAGGCAAACAGAAAAGGAAACTATATATATCGGTAGACGTAATTGCCCAACTCTCACGCAGTTATATAAAATTTAATAAGTAAGAGAAATTCACAGGCTATTTACAGAAATTCCTGGATATGTATTTTATTTATGTCACCTCCATCCATTCATGGCCAATGTGCCAACATGACATTAAATTCTCCAACTGGCTCGTGTTTCCCCGGTAAACCACTAGGAGTTCTCATAAACACATGAGACAACTACCTTAATGACGACTTACTATGCTGTAAGTACTTTAAGACCCGGGCTTTATAGTTCGGATCACAATTAGGTACAATTAATGGAAATTAATTATTTCACACTAGCCGTGTGTAGGACGCACTATGAAAGAGTAGAGCCAGCCTGAAGAATTCAATGCCATAGCCAGGATTTGAACCACGGATCTTCTGGTCTCCGTCCAGCCGCTCTAAACTATTGAGCTACTATGGCCAACGTGCCAACATGACATTAAATTCTCCAACTGACTCGTGTTAAACAAAAATGTATTTCTGCATATTTTACGTACTGTTCTGTTATTATTGGTATTGTCTACTTCAAAATAGTTCCCCACTTGTATTCAATATTACTGTTTTTAATTAGTAAAATATTTATAGAGACTACCTCATAGGTACGGTAGTGTACCGAGTTTGACTTGCGAAACACAATAGGCGGTAGGAAACAAATAATTCCATGTGGAGTATATGCTGTTTCACGCCTTCATTTTGATTTGTTTCTCATGGTTTCAAGATTTTGGCAATCAGAGTTGATATGTGTAATAGCCAAAAGTAAGTCACCAAAACATACTGTTGCAGAAAGATAATTTAATGTGTTCGGTAAGTCAGCTTGATTCACAATTCATTTAGCGCTGCCAATTAAATTAGTAAAGATACTCCTTCCTCCATTAATCTGCATGTTTTCATTTAATCAAAACAGCCTTGGAATTTTTCAGTCATTCACACAGTCTACATTTTCATGAGCTATAGTCGAGCGGTATCAGTCTCGATTCCCTTTATTTCATATCTAGCAAAAATTAAAATGCAACAAATTTCAATAATGCGTAATTAAAATATAGATGTATCGAAGGTTTATATCAAAGTACTAGACATAATTCAGTACCACCGAATATCAATACTATCAAGGTATCGACGATAGCGAGGTACCGTACCTGGGTTTATCTTAGTAACTCGAAGTAGATTGAAAAATATGTTTGTAGAATATATTGAATCACGAACAGAGTGCAAAACATTAGATTTTTCATTTTGGCAGTCTAGGCTAGTAAATATCTAACACTCGCTTCTTCCATCACTTTTATAACATACCCTAGTTATCCTGATTGTCCAACGATGCAAACACAAACAACACAAATGTTTATATTGCTCTGGCAGCATTCATCAGTCAGCTGGCGTACGAGTTCGATAACACATTTTCTTAGTTCTCGGATCTCCCAGAGCCAGGTTATGTGATGCAAACCGCGGAGTTAATTTTGGATATGGGTCAGGCGCAATGCAACAGGCGTGTTCACTATGCTATAGTTTCAAGGATGCGTTCTGGCTGGCACAGGAGGGTGCTTTGCCCATTTCCGCGAAACAGTCAAGAGTACCTAGGTCAAAATTGTTTAAAACGTCGAAGAATATATGAGTTGTGCTGCACTTTGACTCTTCTTCTTCTTCTTCTTCTTCTTCTTCTTCTTCTTCTTCTTCTTCTTCTTCTTCTTCTTCTTCTTCTTCTTCTTCTTCTTCTTCTTCTTCTTCTTCTTCTTCTTCTTCTTCTTCTTCTTCTTCTTCTTCTTCTTCTTCTTCTTCTTCTTCTTCTTCTTCTTCTTCTTCTTCTTCTTCTTCTTCTTCTTCTTCTTCTTCTTCTTCTTCTTCTTCTTCTTCTTCTTCTTCTTCTTCTTCTTCTTCTTCTTCTTCTTCTTCTTCTTCTTCTTCTTCTTCTTCTTCTTCTTCTTCTTCTTCTTCTTCTTCTTCTTCTTCTTCTTCTTCTTCTTCTTCTTCTTTTCTTCTTCTTCTTCTTCTTCTTCTTCTTCTTCTTCTTTAATTTACCTAGTCATACCACTACTGTGGTGCTGGCGGTTTCTTGGTCCTCTATCCCTTATGCCATTAGGCACTGGGTTGAGGAACCGTAATTCTGGATCAGATGAGAAATTCAGGATGGTCTGGAATGCCTGGAATTAGAGTGAGAGAAGTAAAGCTTGTCTCAACGTAAAAGACAGTATGGAAGTAAATGGGATATGTCTCTCTCTAACACAGGCTAATTCTCATTAGTTTCTTCCTTTTCTACCCTTGCGTTTTTGTTGTTGTTGTTGTTTTTTTTTTTTGTAATTTTACGTCCTCCAACGTTAAGTCATATCAGAGGGTGAATGAAATGGGTGAAATGTTGCTCAAATGTGTCCAGGGTCCATGGAGCTTAGAGTTACCTGACTTCGTTTATCAGGATAAGGGAAAACCCCGGAACAAACCTTATCCAGGTAACTCACCCTGACCGAGATTCGAATTCGGGACCTCTTGAACGTGAGGCAGACATGCTACCATCTACGCTACCGAGGCGGGCCCTGGCGTTGTTGCCAACTCCCTAATAACATGGTATAAATAATTATTTGTAATAATTTGCAGCTTTGAACACACTGTCTTATGCAGAATATCTTCTCTATCACATTATGCCATTTTTACTGTCGTTGTGTGTTTCTATGGGCCCAAATTTTTCTAAAATGCTTTTTTTTCGGTAAAAGTGCAATATTTGTTATTTGCATGTTCATCATGCGGTAACTATAAAGCTTCCCGCTATAATACTGCAAAAATTTTGTCGCAGGTAGAGAAGGCTACAGTGCTCCTACCTTCAACTTTGACTTCACTTTAAATCAGACGAGTGTTATAATTTTCATACTAAGCAATTTCGGAAAATTTTATATACACGCATTGGAAAATGTAGGCAGCGAGAAACTGTTTTGTTATTGGGTTTACATCGGGGGACAAAGCGAGAGAAATGTAAAGGAGGGTTGAAGGCCATTTTTAAAAGAAACCGCAAACCTCTAACTTCTTGCATTCGTCGTATGTGTCAAATAAACAAAAGACATTCATCTGTTCAAAGAAGTGGTGACAGGCGCGAGCTAAAGCAGGCGCCACTCGTCTTAGCAGAGAGAAGGAAATGTGATGCAGTAAAAGTGAATAGTTTGCAAAAAGAGTTCCTATGAGTATGCTTATAGCGTGTGCGAGATTGTGAAGTGCTACGTGAAGCTATTTAACGTTTTTAAATACTTATTATGGAAGGGGAAGCTAAGAAGAGACGGAATATTGGTAAACTAGGAAGTAATGACCGTACGTTAGTATTGAATGTCTTATGTTACTTTTCAAGTAAAATGCGTATCAGTAAGGCAGTGAAAGAAACAGCTAAGAATACCGGGTGTTCAGAAACATTATTATATAGAATAAAAAAGGAACTAAGGATAGGTCCCCTAAGAACCCCACCAAAAAAGAAAGCAGAAAGTTCGGGGAAACAAAAGAACGATAGGTTAACGCAATATAATGGAATAGTGCAAAGCGGAGTGCAGCGTATTGTTCTTTCTTTTTTGATTGAAAACATTCCACCCACGCTGAATCTAGTTTTGGCAACGGTAAACAGTGATGAAACAATGCTAATAGAAAGAGATGGGAGAGAGAGAGAGAGAGAGAGAGAGAGAGAGAGAGAGAGAGAGAGAGAGAGAGAGAGAGAGAGAGATGATGATGATGATGTTTAAGGGCGCTCGACAGCGTGTTCATCAGCGCCCGTATAATCCAAATTATGCTAAACACGTGATAAAAGGAACTTAAGAAACAATCATTCAAAATGAAATCACAGGTAAAATAACACATACAAGGTTAGTGAAAGTCTGAAAGAAGCTAAAATCATAAAAAGGTTAAAAGGAATAAATTATAAGTCCTAAAACTAGCTTTTTAAAAAAGGCTTAAAAACGTTGGCCACTGCTAGCTGGTGTCCGCCAGTATCTCTGCCAGGCTGGAAGGCAGCCGGAGAGACCGGCGGATATCCGCTAGACTAAAACATGATAAAAGAACATGACGCACCGAAAGAGCTTCACCGCAAAGTAGGCAAGCTGGAGCTGGGTCCCCTGTGAATTTAAAACTATGGGTAAAATAACAGTGGCCAATTCGTAACCGAACCAGACTCATTTTCTCCCAACGAGAGGAAGGGCAGGAGGTTACCCAGGGAATCGGAAGTGCATTTACAGATCTAAGATTTTTGTTGCGGAGATGTGACCAATCTGCGACCCAAGAGGAGTGCGCAGCTCTCCGCAACTGAAGGCTAAAATCCTCCGCGATGACTTGTGGGATAAAAACCTGGGGCCGTGTAGTTGCCGTCTTGGCTGCCGAATCCGCCCGTTCATTCCCTGATAATCCAAAGTGACCAGGGACCCATGCACACACCACGCTAACGCCAGAGGCGTGTAAAACGTGGAGGGCAGCCTGGATACCCTGTACAATAGGAATGGTAGTTGTACAGCACACGAAGGCTCTGGAGTGCGCTAAGGGAATCACTTAGAAGAAGGCAATCACCCAACCTTCTGCGGCGAACATATAAAATAGCTCGGTATATGGCACAGAGCTCTGCATTATAGATGGAAATGCCGCCATGGAGACCGAATGTAAAGGGTTCGTCTCCATGGACATAAGCACATCCAACGGTGCTAGAGCTTTTGGATCCGTCTGTATAAATTAATTTAAAAGCTTAATAGAGCGCTAAAAATTCTAATAAAAAACTACGGATACTACGTGGACATCGTAGACTTCCGGTACACTGTCATCCCAAGATCTACAGGAGGTGCTGCATGCAACCAGGGAGGATATACCCGTTCACCCCTAGGAAACATCCTAGGCATTACGAGTGCATGCCTCCTAAGAAACTCCCGGAAGCGAAAACCGGGCGGCTTTGGACTAAGACGTGTGTTCCTATAATGGAAGTCCATTAAGGTGTCGAAAAAGGGTGCAAACGTTAGGTGCTAAGGCATAGTATTTAACCCACAGCCGTGATTGCCCAGCAAAACCTCCCGCCGACATTGTAGAGGAAGCTCTGCTTCGGCGTAGAGACTCACAACTGGGGTAGTTGGAAATGCCCCAATAGCTAGACCAAGGCCAGAGTCATGAACCGTGTCCAATTTCTTCAGCACAGATAGACGAGCTGAAGCATAAATGATGCACCCATAGTCCAGCTTGGATCGGATCATTGTGCGATATAGACGAAGCAGCACTGCGTGATCCGCTCCCCACGATTTCCCACTAAGTATCCGTAAGAGATTAAAAAACCACGCACATCGTGCTTTCAACTGTGCTATATGCGAGGGCCAGCTAAGCTTTCTATAAAAAATGAGCCCAAGAAAACTCGTTTCATCGGCAAATGGTAAAACATGGCGCCCAAGTCGGAGGGAGGGTTGTAACCGACTCTTGAGGCGCTAGAAGTTAACGCAGACCGTTTTCTCAGTGGAGAATGGAAATCCGGTCTTGGAGCCCCAGTCGTGAAGATTGTCTAAGCATTGCTGTAGACGGCGCTCTAGAAATGGAGTACGATGAGAACAACAGTAGATGGCAAAATTGTCCACGAATAAGCACGATGAAATCCCTCGAGGAACACATTTAGAGATAGAATTAATGGCAATAGCAAACAGTGTAACAATAAGCACCGATCCCTGAGGGATCCAGTTCTCTTGGATAAAAAGGTTTGAAAAGACTGAGCCGACCCGTACTCGGAAAACATGATTGCTCATGAACTCCCGAAGGAACACGGGTTGGTGTCCGTGAATATTCCAGCTGTGCAGAGTGCGTAACAGACCTGCAAGCCAACAGCCTTCTCGAGATCAAAATATATGCCGACGGTCTGACAGTTCCTCTGGAAACCGTTCATTATATGTGTGGTCATTGACACAAGATGGTCTACTGTCGAACGGCGATGTCGGAAACCACACTGGATGCTCGTCAGTAGGTTGTGAGTTTACAGTCACCAGACCAACCGCCCATTGATCATGCGCTCCATCACCTTACAGACGCAACTGGTGAGAGATGAACTGTAGCTGGAAGGCAGATGTCGGTCCTTCCCAACTTTCAATATACGTATGATGGTGACCTCCCGCCACTTCTCAGGAAAACTGCCGTCGACCCAGAAACGATTATAGACCTCGAGTTGAAAAGCCTTCCCTTCCGGAGAGAGATGTAAGAACTGCACGTGGATACCATCTGGTCCTGGTGCAGACAACAGCGAAGATGAGAGTGCGTGTTCTAGCTCTGCCATTGTGAAAAGCCGACTGTAGTTTTCAACGTTTCCTGAAGGAAAGCAGAAAGCTTGAGAGTCCACCTGGTTCTTGATTGAGATAAACTCAGGTGCATATTTATCTGAGCTAGACACCTGAGCGAAGGCACTGCCAAGGGTGTTAGCCACGTCAAACGGATCCACGACGACGCCTGAATGAGTTTTCAGAACAGCAATTGGCATGTGAGTCTATTTTCCGGCCACGCACTTTAACCTATCCAATACTACAGAAAAAGGTGTATGGCAATTAAAAGACGACACAAAAACCATCCAAGATGTCTTTTTGCTTTCCTTAATTACTTGCCTAGCCCTGGCACGCATCTTCTTGTACTAAATCAGGTTCTCTAGTGTGGGGTGGGGTTGGAAAACCCTTAGGGCACGCTTACGAGCACAGATTGCATTCCGGCATTTATCCGTCCACTATGGGACAGGAAGTCGACGAGGATTGGGAGTCGAACGGCGAAAGATCGATCTACGTTGGAAAGTATCTGCTCGGTAAGATGATCTACTAAGTCGTTTACAGAGGCGTGCTCCTCATGACTAAAAACCGCCAACTGGGTGTAAAGTCCCAGTTCGCGTGGTCGAAACGCCAGGTTGGCAAGCGTGTGGAACACACGTTTGGTGCTAGGAGACTAATGAGACACGGGAAGTGGTCACTGGAGTGTAAGTCAGAGACGATGTTCCATTGTAGGGACTGTGCTAACTGTGGTGAGCATACTGCCAAGTCCAGATGCGAGGTGTTGAATGCATCACAAAGAAACGTAGACTCTCCGGTGTTCAGGAGAACCAGGCTGTTACTTTCCAGGAATTCGGAGAAAACTCTACCTCTCGCACAAGTTCGAGTTGAATCCCAAAGCGGGTGATGGGCATCGAGGTCTCCCACCAATAGAAAGGGGGTGATAACTGAACAATAAGTAATTTTAGGTCCTCCAACGTTAAGTTATATCGGACGGTGAATGAAATGGGTGAAATGATGCTCAAATGTGTCCAGGATCCATGGAGCTTAGAGCTACCCGATATTCGTCTTTCAGGATAAGGGAAAACCCCTGAAAAAACATATTTAGGCAACTCACCCTGACCGAGATTCGAACTCGGGACCTCTTGAACGTGAGGCAGACATGCTACCATCTACGCTACCGAGGCCGGCGCACTAGAGATAGAGGTTCCATTTCGATGACATCCAAGGAGGTGTAAGGGAGAGGAAACGATGGACTAAGCGACGAGCAGTTAGACGACAAAGTCGTGGAAGTATATATCTGAGCGGTGATGGTATTGCATGTATGGTGGAAGAATGGGAATTCTCCAGGGAATAAGGAGAAGAAATCAGATTGTTTCACTTGGACTGACTGGCGAAGTGTGGATGTCAGAATCTATGGCGACAACTCCGGACTGCCAATTCACCACATGAAACCACAAGTTGGCTGTGATAACGCCGGTACGAAGATGTTTCCTTGCTGTTGTCAATTGTCCTCTTGAATAGTAGAAACCTTGGTGCAAAGTATGATTGCAGCGGTTCCCTGCTGAATTGTGCGTAGCAAAGTAAAAGAAAAAACTATTTTCTTTTGCTGCAATACGTTTAGCACGTCGTCAGGATGGGAGAGTTCTCGCAGAGAACTTAGAGTGGCACCGGTAGTAAAACGCCATTTTGTCGTGGTCATTAAAAAGTTGCTGTAAGGATGGCACTTCAGTTGACAAACACTCCGTAACAGAGCTAAGATTGAGAACGACTACTGTATGTGCTCTTAGACCTTATATTGATCATGAGGAACACTCGCGTGGCAAATATGGCGACAAGGATAAATCTGCGCTAAGTACATGCAGTCTTTGACTATCGCGGTACGAATGCAAGTCTCACTAGCGAAGAAATCAAGAAATGCTGTTTTGTGGTTGACGAGAAAACATTTCTCTTTATCTAAATGTTGCGGTTGCTGATTGGTGGGAACGGAAGTGCTCAGGATAATCACCCGATATGGACCTTGAAAGCTGCGTTGTGATAAGCGACTGGATGCTAATGACAACCGATAACGGAGTTTTCACAAAAGAATGTTGCGTTTTAAAGCCAACTTTAAAACCCCAGTACGATGGCTTTTTTTTTTTTTTTTTTTTTTTTTTTTTTTTTAATTTACGTCCTCCAACATTTAGTCATATCGGACGATGAATGAAATGGATGAAATGATTCTCCAATGAGTCCAGGGTCCAAGGAGCTTAGAGTTACCCGAAATTCGTATTTGAGGATAAGGGAAAATGCTGGAAAAAAACCTTATCCAGGTAACTCATCCTGACCGAGATTCGAACTCGGAACCTCTTGAACGTGAGGCTGACACGCAACCATCTACGCTACCGAGGCGGGCTTCACTGAAGTGAGGTATCGCTATACTAATGGCAAGAAAGTTAACTTTATCCTTTTAAAATTTCACTCCGGTGCCTCTAATTCGCAGATTAAAAGCGACACTGGCCTTCCCAGCGGCAGAATTATAGTAAATGCAATTGCCTAATCGAGGTTACAAGTAATGGTAGGTAAGTAAGCTGGTAGTTAATTAGGTAGGCAGAGATGTATAGTTCACCACAGCAAAGAAAGTCTCCTGAGAATGAGACGCAGGGGTTTGGAGAAGGTTCCTACACCCTCCCTCGACAGGTTTATGACACCCCATGTCAGTTCAGTTACAGACTATTGAAAAACATTCTATCGGCTTCTACTTTTTTGAATACATTTTCTCGGTTTTAGTGTACAGAGTGAATAGGGCGCATAGTTTTTAACGGTTCCACATTCGCTGTCCTTGTCGCACTGTGTAAGGGTGGCACATTCCTCTCAGGGACTTACTTTGCGTTGGTGGACAGTACGTAGGCCAGCAGACAGGCGGTCTTTTTTGAGGGAGGTGTGCAGGTGGCTTGTTGTATGGCAGGCAGACACGTACATAGGCAGACGGGCAGACAAAAGACAGACAGGTAGGCAGCAGATATGAGAATAGGTAGGCAGACATGTAGGTAGATAGGCAGGCAGGTATCCAGACAGAGAGGCAAACCGGTAAGCACGTGGGCAGGCAGGCAAATAGGTAAGTAGTTAAAAAGTTAAAAGTTAAAGGTAGATAAACAAAAGACGGACCCCCTGCTTTACCGCGGCATATCTTTATACCAAAGCCATGAAGGAGATGAGATTTGAGACGGGATAACGATGGACTACATCATAGGTGGGATCCCTAACGGTCACAGTACGAACGTATCCGACGTCACCTTGCTCGACCCTCACACGTTTCTCACCTCCGGTGGTCTTCAGTGAAGGTCCACTGTGGAAGCGGGGCCTGACCTGGCAGTCCCGAAACTATGCTAGGAAGAGAACCCTTACATAGCCACCACCCAGCCGTAATCCGTACGAACACCGTCAGCTGAACCTACAATCTGGATAAAGGTGAGAAGCGAATATGGGACAGAGAATGGTGGAACAGAACGCCGTAATAGGCGAATGAGCAACCCCAACATCGGTCTAAGTGTCAAGGGGGAAACCATGGCAAATTTTGGTCGGCGGGATGTAACCCATGAATTCTTGAATGCATGTTACTTGCCACTCCAAGTGCAAGAAACCGTGCGATTGAGCAAGTGAGCGAGTGAATGAGTAAATAAGTGATTATTGAGGGAATGAATAAGGGAGTAAGTAAGAGGGTGGCTGAGTGAGTGAGCGAATAAATGAGTAAGTAGGCAGGCAGGCGAGAGGGTAGGCGGGTGGGCGGGAGCGGAGATGGGTGGGTGGAGTAAGGTATTTAAGGTAAGTAATGTAAGTTACTAAGTGAGTGATTGTGTAATGGAGTGAATGAGTGAGTGAGCAAGTAAGTAACTAAATGAGTAAGTAAATAAATAAGTGGGTAAATAAGTGAATGAGTAAGTGGGTAGGTGATTGAGTAAATGAGTAAGCGAGTGAGCAACTAAAAAAGTAAATAAGTGAGTGAGCGCGGTATAAACTGATTGAATTGAGTGAGTGACTGTGTAGGTAATTAAGTAAGTGAGCGAATGAATTGGTAAGTAAGTGAGTGAGCGAGTAAGTGAGTAAGTAAGTGAATAAGTGAGTAAAAAAGTAGTTAGGTAGGTAGTAGGTATGTAAGTAGGTAAGTAAGTAGATAAGTAAGTAGGTAAGGTAAGTAATGTAAGTACGTACACAACTTCGTACGCAAGTAAGTAGGTAGGTAAGTAAGTAAGTAGGTAATTAGGTAAGTAAGAAGATAGATAGTTAAGTGAGTGAGCGTGTGTGATTTATTGTTTGCATTAGTCGGTTATGATATGGTACTTGTTATTGATTTTATTTTCAAATACTCGTGCTTTTTAAGTGGTAAGCCGCTAGGGTTTTTATCTGGGGAGGGACCGTCCTCGTGTTCATTCAAAGAGCATGAGTTTCAAATCTATACTGTAGTAACTACTTAAAAAAAACAATATGGCTATCTTACTGCGTCCTTCGTATACCTAAAGCGAATGCGTGAATGTATAATGAAGGTATATGTTTATTAACTAAAGTAGTTGAAAATACAATTTTATTAGAATAGTTTATAACAGAGAGACTTGTGAAATTCATGTAAACTGAATACATATACAGTTTTGGAATGAAAACTACAAAGGTGGAAAGTATTTTTTATGACCTGAATTTGGATATTCATTTTAAGCTTCTTATTGATTCATTAAAGAAGAACTTACAACTTGATCCAGTTCCCTGGCCGTTTAATCAGGATACCCATTAAGATTCTGTAAAAGTGAGGAAATTAGGAATGATGAATAAATAATACTTTATAACAGGCAAACAAATTAATAGTGAACAAACCAATGGAGAAGCGCTCGATGCCGGTGAGTGCAGCACAATAAAAAAAAAAAAAACACACACACACTCAAAGGTATTCAATATGGCTTATTTACCCGCATGTTGTGAGTAGTGGCGTACCCTGAAAATTTTGCAAAGGCATGCAACACGAATCGCCCGCCTCGGTAGCGTAGATGGTAGCGTGTCTGCCTCACGTTCAAGAGGTCCCGAGTTCGAATCTCGGTTAGGGTGAGTTACCTGGATAAGGTTTTTTCCGGGTTTTTTCCTTATCCTGAAAGACGAATGTCGGGTAACTCTAAGCTCCATGGAGCCCGGACTCTTTTGAGCATCACTTCACCATTTTCATTCATCGTCCGATATGACTTGAACGTTGGAGGACATAAATTATGTAATAATAATAATAATAATAATAATAATAATAATAATAATAATACACGAATAACCCCAATCTTCACTGTTCCAAGGAGATTTATTGTTCCCGAGTAGCAAAAAGCAAGTGGAAGGGCTTACAGATCCACATAACCAACTTATTTATCTTTCTCTAACGTTTAAAGTTAAATGTATGCATGAAGTTCCTTCACTAGATTTCCCGTCTTTAAGTTTTTCAAATGGGGAGTAGGCCTACCTTTGTAATTAATCCTAACTTATCATAGAATGAATGTGATTGAAAAAGTGTATTAAATACGCCTAGTATCACTTTCCAAACCACCCATACTTTAAATATATATTCAGCACCAAAATCCACTGAGCTGCAGCCAAACAAAATTCGCATTTTGTATGCACTAACAACATAGTGTAGACATTTCTCGGTATCTCACAGATTGGTAAGTATTATAACGTCATAATTGCTATGTTTTCAAGATACTTTATCAAAATTGTTAGAAGATCTAATAATGAATCGCCCGCAAAAGTATCCCATCCACTATTCAGCCAAATTTCACGGCTTTCTCTTTTAGTTCGTGGGTTATTATTGATTCCTCTGCTATTTAAATGGTGCTATTTTAATGAATGGTGAATCTACGTAATTCCATTATGCCACAACGCGTGCAATGCATTCATGAAGAAGAATACGCCACTGTTCGTCAGAAAGGCTGCTAGACGTAATGTAGACGTGGGCCGTAAGAAATCCCGCTTAAAACTTGGTAGGTTGAAAGTAATTCGTTTTTCGCCACATACCGGACCGGTAAACTTGTTTAGTTTCCGGCCCTTTTGGCGCGTTCTGAAGCGTGCCAAAAAGTCTAGTTTCCATAAACTCTTCTGATGGATACCAACAATAAATTTATCAGCAAGAGGTGCAATATAATTAATAGTAGTAGTAATAATAATAATAATAATAATAATAATAATAATAATAATAATAATAATAATAATAATAATAATAATAATAATAATAATAATAATAATAATAATAATAATAATAATAATAATAATAATAATAATAATAATAATAATAATAATAATAATAATAATAATAATAATAATAATAATAATAATAATAATAATAATAATAATAATAATAATAATAATAATAATAATAATAATAATAATAATAATAATAATAATAATAATAATAATAATAATAATAATAATAATAATAATAATAATAATAATAATAATAATAATAATAATAATAATAATAATAATAATAATAATAATAATAATAATAATAATAATAATAATAATAATAATAATAATAATAATAATAATAATAATAATAATAATAATAATAATAATAATAATAATAATAATAATAATAATAATAATAATAATAATAATAATAATAATAATAATAATAATAATAATAATAATAATAATAATAATAATAATAATAATAATAATAATAATAATAATAATTTTCCATTAATTGTACCTAATAGTGGTCCGAACTATAAAGCCCGGGCCTTAAAGTACTTACAGCATAGAAGTCATTAAGGTAGTTGTCTCACGTGTTTATGAGAACTCCTAGTGGTTTACCGGGAAAAAACACGAGTCACTTGGAGAATTTAATGTCATGTTGGCACGTTGGCCAGAGTAGCTCAATGGTTTAGAGCGGCTGGACGGAAACCAGAAGATCCGTGTTTCAAATCCCGGCTATGGCATTGAATTTTTCAGTCTGGATCTTTCGTTTAATAATAATAATAATAATAATAATAATAATAATAATAATAATAATAATAATAATAATAATAATAATAATAATAATAATAATAATAATAACCCGTTTTAAAAATGTTGGGGCAATTACGGAATTTTGAATCCCAGAAGGCATTTCTTGTCTTCTCAATGCCTTAATACAGTTAGAAGAATATCATAATATCTTAAATTTGAGTTTGGAGATATTCCAAAAATCGTAAACCATCCCGAAAAAATTTTAATACAATAACTCTGTACATGTACGTTTTCTATGAACAGTTTAATTTACAGTAATAAAGTAATAAGCATAAATGTAGTTATGTAAGTCAGTATTTGGAGATGAATAGATCATTCTACAAACATTGAGAAATTCAATTTCATTGAATTAAATTATTAATTTAAATCATGGTTTCAAATGGAATTCATATAGACTTACTCAAGAATAACTAATAACCATTAGAACATAATCATTCCAAGCAGAAATCTCCAAGTTCGTGATTTCTCATTTTGAGAAAACAAAAACGAAAATAATACCTACATTGTATAATTACGTGCATAATTAGCAAATATGGCTAGCACAACTTTTGAGGGAAGGGTTGTGATGGCGAAGGTGGTCCATTCGGAAATTCTTTGTCAGTATAGATCTTAGTCTGTCAGCAAAATGTTATCGTTGTACAAATAAAATCTGTACTACTTAGTTAAAACATTAGAGTTCCTATTCCATAAATGAATTTTCTACGTATTACTCTGCTAATCCACCTTCAACAATTAGGCACCAGTTAAATGTTGCGGCCATGTCCCATAAAATGTACGCTGATTCACTAAGAAAGGACGTTCAACACACAAAATGCTATTTAAATATGCTTATTTCATGAGATTAAGATACAAATTATGTTGCATCCATGTGTTTATCTCATATTTATAATGCTGTAGCTACATTCGTGAATGAATATGTGCATAAACAATATTTATTTTCCATATGGTAACATACAGGTGGATCGTGGAAAAGATCATTGATGAAAGAGGTCACACAATTTGATTTATATCATGAATCAAATTAAGTTATAACAATAAAGTATCAAACAATTTATAGGAAATTACAGCAAAAATTTTGCTCTATATTCTTATTAAAATATGTCACTACGAGGATGTTACGATCCCACATCATGTAACTTTAACTTCTGTTTTATTGTTGCCAAAAAATCAAAGACAGCAGTTTTACTGTTAGCTTTAAGAATATTATGTTACATCAACTTTGCTCAGAGCAATGGAGCGACCTACATACTGTCCAGCAACGCAAAGAAGGTCCCTGAAAAGTTTGTGCAGCCTTACACAGTGGCGTAAGGACGGCAAATGTGCGTGGCAGAGAAAACTTGCTACACAAGGAGCCGACCCTTAAAAAAACATGCGCCCTATTCACTCTGTACGCTAAAACCGAGAAGATTCATTCACAAAAGTAGAAGCCGTCAGAATTCTTTTGAATGATCTGTAAGTGTAGTGACATGGGGGTCATAGACCTGTCCAGAGAGGGTGTGGGAACCTTCGTCAACCCCTCTGCGTCTCAGGCGTCGGAGACTTTCTCTCCTGTGGAGCACAGTAGATAATATAGAGAGGGAGACTAGGAGAGCGTGAGAGTGAAGAGCTAGGGATGAGACCGTGAGGAGAAAGAGAGAGGGGGGGGGGGAAGAAAGGGAATAACGTCCTCTGTTACTGCAAGTAAGTTGAGTCAAATTGCAAGTTGTACTAGTATGAGTGTCAATCCGAAACGTTTTAGCGAGAGCCACACCTCCCCCTCCCCCAATTTAATTATGAGTTTTACAGCTTTCCAAAGTATTTCCGGTTTGGATGTGTACACTTTTACTTTGATTCAAACTCTTTGAAAATTGTGTCTTCTTACGTGATCAGTTGGGTCAAATTTATAAATGTCAAGCTTTCGGCCACTGTAAACTCAACAACCTTCTTCAGATCCCGATGACTTCCAATTGCTGAATTAGTAATCTTCGCTGTGAAAGCTTTTAAGTCTTACACTCTAAATGCCTCTAGCCAAGATACTTCTGGAAAATATTAACAGCGTTCATATAAATTCTAAAGGCATCTTCGAGTGATAGGAAACAATGAGTTTGGTTTTATAAAAAGGGTAACGTGTGGACGATCTGGAGAATTAGCAGAGTTTGTGAAACACTCTGACATTCTCGCAGGGCAAGAAATAGAGCGTTCTTGTTGCTTGTGCAGAAGTATTGTCACAGTGAGGCAACAATAATGAGTGGTTTCCGATTTTGGGTGATAGATTAGAGCGCATTGATTTGCCTTCAGTGGATTCACTTATAAACAGAAAAGACTGTGAACATTGTCCAGATGTATAACAGTTTAATATATATAACTGTTATACATCTGGACAATGTTCACATAGGATACACGTTATATACAGGCAATATGAAAAGCAATATAGAAAAACAAAGCAGGGGTAATTATAAATATAATACAAAATCAAACGTTTTAATAAACTTTCACTTGGCTTTTGCCAGTAAGCCTCAACCTTCTTGCAATGCATACCATTTATTGTCATTTATTCCATACATATAGAGGCATCAAATATTTATTGGCAATGATTTGTCATTGGTACAGTTAATACATATGCACTTGAGAAGTTAACATAGGACACACGTTGTATACAGGAAATATGAAAAGCAATATGGAAAACATAGCAGGGATAATTATAAATATGATAGAAAATCAAACACTTTTTTAATCAACTTACACATCATTTTTGCCAGTATGTCTCAACCTTTTTTCAATGGATACCATTTATTGTTATTTATTCTATTCATATACATTAACAGGTATTCAAAGATTTATGGGCAATGATTTGTCATTGTTATACGTAGTTTCTTTTTATTTGTGATTTATGTCCTCCAACGTTAAGTTATATCGGACGATGAATGACGAATGGGTGAAATGGTGCTCAAATGAGCCCCGGGTCCATGGAGCTTAGAGTTACACGACATTCGTCTTTCAGGATAAGGCAAACCCTGGAAAAACCCTTATTCAAGTAACTTACCCTGACCGAGATTCGAACTCGGGACCTCTTGACCGTGAGGCAGAGAGGCTACCATCTACGCTACCGATGCGGACTATATCGGTAGTTAGATTCTACTTACAGAGCTACATAAGCATTATCAGGATAATTTGACATTCAGCTAATCTTGTACAGTTGAACATGATTTTGAGCATTTTTAGCTCTCTAGTAGCATTTTTAAAAGCACCGAAATTATCAATTTTCTCTTTAAGATCATTAGGAAGAGCGCCAAATATTTTGATGGTTTCATAATGCACACGTTTCTGGAAGCAAGAAAGTTTTCATTTCTTCCTCCCACCCTTCCTTCTTACCTCCCTCCCTCATTCCCTCCCTGCCTGCTCCTTCCTGCCTTCCCTCCTTCCCTCTCTCCCTTCTTCTTTCCCTCCCTCCCTGCCTCCCTCCCACCCTTCTTCTTTCCCTCCCTCCTTCCCACCCGCCCGTCCCATCCTTCCTTCCTTCTTACCTTTCCTCCCTCTTTCCTTCCCTACCCTCTTTATTTCCCTGTTTCCTCCCCTCCCTCATTCCGTCCCTCCTTTCCTCCCCTCCCTCATTCTCTCCCTCCTTTCCTCCCTTTCTCCCTTATTTTTTCTCTTCCTTTCTCCCGTCCTCTCTGCCTCCCTCCCTCTCTCCTTTTCTCGCGTCCTCCCTTCCTCCCTCCCTCGCTGTTTTCTCCCTCTCCTTTTTTGCTGCTTCTTTCTTTCCGTCTATATTCCGTATATCTTTCTGTCTTTTCACCGTCTTTCTTTCTGTCTTTATTTCGCTATTTCTTTCTTTCTTTCTTTCTTTCTTTCTTTCTTTCGCTTTTTCTGTTTTCTGTTTTTTTTTCTTTCTTGCTTTCGCTCTTTCATTCCGTCTTTCCTTCTTTCGCTCTTTCTTTCTTATGCTCTTTCTTCCTTTTCTCTTTCTTTCTTTCACTTTTTGTCTTTCTTTCTTTGCTTCTTTCTTTTCTTTGTTCCTTCCTTCCATCCGTCCGTCCATCCTTCCTTCCTTCCTTCCTTCCTTCCTTCCTTCCTTCCTTCCTTCCTTCCTTCCTTCCTTCCTTCCTTTCCTTTATCTGTGCCTCTCGCTTAATGAAATCGGGGATATTTACAATTATTTTCCTGCGTTATGTAATAATTTGCCAATTAATTTTGAAAACGTAGAGGTGGTTAGTGTAAGTATTGTAAATATAAAATTAGCGTTACTTACTGCTCTCTTTGAAACAGCCAGATACGGTACAACATATTATATATTATGAGATATTTTCAATACAGACTGTATATGTTGCGCGCTGTGAGTAAGTAAACGTATCATATCGCTTACTCTGAGTAAGCTGTACAGTATATTATACAATTTCTAGGCTCGGCAGTTAGTTTGACAGACAGGATCGCAACTTCAGAGAGTTTGCGCCTACTGTTAATGTTTTGATTGCATTTTAAAATTAGACTGATATCTTAACTAAGATGTTAACAGAAGTAAAGTGGAATCAACTCCAATCACGTGATTTATTCACCGTGGGAATGATCGTCTGATGTTTCTGACTGAAGTTAGATATGAATCGATTTTTACTGAATGGAAGCGTTGTAGCTATGAGCTCTACTCCAGTCAGTGAAGGATGTAACGACAGGAGAGATGGCGAGACGCGGTAAGTATTACGGCGTGTTGACGGACAGATTTTTAAAAGAAGATACATGACAGCTGTCAAGCAAGGCACGTGGAAGATAACAGGGGAAGGTCGTTGCTATGGAAACGTAAACAAAGGTTGCCACATTGGTTACAGTGGTTAATCACCTATTGCTGAGGTCAGTTATCGCTATTAATAGTTGTGTGCGGGAAACAAAGTTTGCTTGAGTGTTCTCCTGTATTGTGTGTTGTTAGCCTATTTTGTTAAAACACTATTAAAATATGTCGTTATCAGTGGCGAGGCATGGACGATTCACAAGTGTTACCGATTGCTACAGACTTAATCTGGGGAATGGCAGTTGCGAATTCCGAGGGCTTCCAGCTTAGTACGAGGGCTGTTGAGTAAAGAATTACCACAATTTTTTTTGACAACATGCCTTTACTCATCCTCATAATGTTGATGGTACTTCTCAAAATAGTCTCCCCTGAATGCGATGCATTTGTCCCAGCGTTTCTGCCAGTCTTCAAAGACATGCTGGAAACCACTTTTTGAGAGATTCTTCAAAATCGCCTCCGCAGCCCACACCACTGCTTCTGACGATGGATAAATGCCTCCCTCAAAGGCGTCTCTTCAAATTAGGGAATAAAAAAAAGTCACATGTGGCTAAATCCGGACTATAGGGAGGGTGAGAGATGCACTTCACGTTGATTTTTGCAAGATATTCAGCAACAACATTGGCAATATGCGGCCGCACTTTATCGTGGTGCAACATCCAGCCTGCTGCATGGAAATGTGGTCTTTTGCGTCTGATATGGACTTGCAATGTTTTCAGGACATCCCTGTAGTATTGTCCAGTTACTGATGTGTGTGGAGGTACAACACGCTGTAAACCATTCCATGAATATCAAAGAATGAAATGACCATAACTTTCCCAGCAGAAGCAACCCCTTTTGCTTTTTGGGGGTTGGTGATGAAGGAGATTTCCACACTGAGCTTTGCTGTTTGCTCTCAGGATCAAAATGATATAGCCAAGTTTCATCAGCAGTGATTACGTTTCAAAGAAACTCCGGATTTCCCTCTAACATAACTTTAACTGCATGTTACCTCCATTGCAGCGGTAGGCGATACTGAACATGTCTGAACTTGCCTGGTTCTCACAGCTGGCAACCAGGAGTATCAAAAATGAAACTACTACGGCGTGTTTATTTCACATTAAGCTAACAGAGTATAATAAGATTGAAAAATCATGACCGTAAAAAATTATGATCATTCTTTATTGAACAGCCCTCGTATTATGTAGGTGGTATGAAACTGTAGAACATAAAACAAACACAAACAAATGTATAAATAAACATTATAACAGCATATCTTATTTAAAATGAATTTATTATCTCTCCAATCTGCAGTGTCCATTTGTATTTCAGTTAAATGCGCCAATTCTTCTCAAAAAACAACATGAATGAGAGAATTTTCAAACATAGCTTGCTGTTGTTTTTTAAGTTTATTAAGCAACTCATTTTTTATACCAAGGACAGAGATGAAAGTCTATTTTGAGCTTCAATGTTTCTTAAATAAGTGTATATTCTGGGGGGAGCTGAAAAAGATTGTTCTGCTGATGTACTGGTGGCAGGAATAGTCAAAATTAATGAAGTTTATACACCTGTGGCAAAGCTTCTTTAAGTCCCACGACATGCAACTGTTGGTGAACTTAGTAGACTGCTTTGTTTCGAAATTCAGGGTTAGAGTACAACTAGAGTTCGTCACTTAATCTCACTTTGTTGAAGTACTGACCATATAATAATAATAATAATAATAATAATAATAATAATAATAATAATAATAATAATAATAATAATAATAATAATAATAATAATAATAATAATAATAATAATAATAATAATAATAATAATAATAATAATAATAATAATAATAATAATAATAATAATAATAATAATAATAATAATAATAATAATAATAATAATAATAATAATAATAATAATAATAATAATAATAATAATAATAATAATAATAATAATAATAATAATAATAATAATAATAATAATAATAATAATAATAATAATAATATATGGACAACACGGCGCTGGGACGGGTTTTCTCCGGGACCTCCGGTTTCCCCTGCCATCTCATTCCACCGGTGCTCCATCTTCATCTCATGTATCATCAGTGTTATCGCCTGCTGTGCCGTATGTAGTAAAAGCGGGCGTCGAACACTACACATTTCATTATATATATATACATATATATTAACAATAGTTAAAATTTTGAGTTGAACAAACAGTGGTCTACATGGTTCGGTTGAATATTAATTCAACATAATTCTTAATGCCCTTTTCTGACAAATTAAAATATATTTAATGTGAGAGGCGTGTCCCCGTAAGTGTATACCGTATGATATATGAGTGTGAATAAGACTAAAACCACCAAATCGAAGAGCAGATCTTAGTTTACAGAGTAAAAATATAGTGTGAATAATTTTAATAAATCCTTAAAAACACGGTTTTTCCATGTGAGCTTGGTATCGAGCTTAAAACTAAGTAAATTAACGTACTGAGAAGTGGTTTTAGGCATTTCTCTTGACCCAAGGTACATAAATTCAGTTTTGTTTTGATTCAATAAAAACCTATTAATTGAAAACCAGTGTTGGGCTCTGTTAAGGATTAAGCTAGACAAATAGTCACGTTCGCTTAAATTAGCATGTCTAACTCGAAGCGAGGTATTATCAGCATACAATTTAGGTGAGTCAGAAACATTACTGGAAAGAACATTAATTATAATCAAAAATAGAAAATGACCAAGAACGCGACCCTGGGGTACTCCATGTTTAATATACAAGCGAAGAGAATTATTGTTGCCTATAGATACAAATTTCTGCCTATTTCACGTGTACGACATAAATAGCTCAAGCCAATTACTTGAGAGGCCACAATACTCTAATTTATGAACCAGTATTCAGGCACAACCAGGCACAACGCAGTCGAAAACCTTAGTTAAATCGTAGAGAATAAGTGACCCAAACTTTTTAATTCAAAAGCTTGAATCACATATTTGACATGTTCAAGGGCCATAGCGGTGGATTTACCAGATCATAAAGCCGAATTGCAAATGAGACATTAAGTGATTATTCTCAAAATAAGGGTAAATTTGACCATATATTATGTATTCAAAAATTTTTGAGAAGATGGGTACCGAGCTAATTGGACGATAATTTTTTAAGTCTTTAACATCACATATTTTATGTATAGGAGTTACTCTTGAAATCTTTAAACATTTTGGAAAAGTACTTTGAGTTAAGCATAAATTATATAAAATTGTTAATGGCTGAGCAATAAATGTAATAACTTGTTTGATAAAATAATTAGAAATACCATACGCATCACAGCTACGTGGCATAAATAACCTAACCTTCCAACAGCACTCCAGACATCTTCAATAGAGATAGTCTTCCAGTGGAATTGGTCGGGATTAGCATTATGAACATTGTTCCACACTATTATAAGGTACATATTTTGGAATATCCTCCACAGAGTTTATACAGAATTTATTAAACTCGTTGGGGAAACATCTGAACGTATGTTATTCTGTTTTTATCTCTCCCTATTAATTAATGACCAAGTAGCTTTGGATTTGTTATTAGCTAATTTAACATAATGAGAGCATGCTCTGCCTTTGGTCAATTTCACTTGCTTTTTGTATTCGCTATTTCGTAATAAGTATTTGCACTTAAAGTCTTGATTCTGTGTGCTTGTAAAGTTACTCCAAAAATGTATTCGTCTAATGCACAAGTTCTTGTTTCAGGATGCCTGGATAGTGGGAAATCATCAGAATAAAGTACAGCAGGGAGACTGTCTTATTTATTGATTGGTGAAAAAGATAATACAATAAACAAACACATAGTTTCTTTCACATAAACATAGTTAAACATTCAAAAGTAAAGATATACAATATAGGATGCAAAATAAGTATTCGTCTACATACTGAAAATGGTGTAGAATGTTACAGTTAGTACTTAGTATGCCCTCCACTCCTCTTTACAATCTCTTGCAAACTTCTTGGCATGGATTTCACCAAAGATTGTGTTGTTTCCACTGTAATTTTATGCCATTCCTCTAGTTGAGCGTTCTTTAGATCCTTTATATTAGGTATCTGATGTATTGTTAATGTAATTTACGTCCTCCAACGTTAAGTCATATCGGACGAAGATATCTGATGATTCCTAATATTTTTGGCCAGTATACTGCACATATTCCCTATTGGATTCATGTCTGGGTATTGTGGTTGTGTCGCCATCCATCGTGGAATATTATGCAACAACCATAGCCTTGCATCTAGAGCTGTGTGTGTTGGTTCATTATCTTGTGTGAAAATATAATCCTCAGGAACACACATATTATTCAAACTCCCGGACAGATGATGTGGTTTTAGGATGTTTATATCAACCTTATGGTTCATCATTCCATCAATGAAACATAAATCCTCCACACCATTTGCACTCATGCAGCCCCAGACAAGTACTGAACCGCCTCCATGTTTAACTGAAGCTGTCATATTTTTCTCCTCATGCTCACAATTCCTTTTATTTTACACTATTACTCACTATTTTGACTTAAAGAGCTCAAATTGACTCTTATCAGTAAATACAACTTTTTCTCAGAAATCAAACCCATCGTATTTATGTTCTTTTGCGAAAGCAACTCGTTTCTTTCTGTTGATTTCACTGAAGTATGATATTCTACGGGCTGTTCGTGCTTCATAAAGCACGTTCCTTATAGTTTGTTCTCATATTGATTTTCCTGTGTGTGTTTGAGCTGCAATAGCAAGTTTTGAGGCACCTGGTTTAGTATTTTTCGTGACTTCTCTAAGTAACTGTCGTTTCTCCATCTCGGATCTACTGCTTCTTGATTGATTTTAGTAAGCTTTGTTCTGATCAAATCTGTATATAATAGTGTTCACTGTACTGGCAGGTCTCCCAATGGTTTTTTCCAATTTCTTGAACAGATTTTCCTTTTTAAAATAACCTGATGCAAATTTCTCTCCCTGCTTTTGTAGTTTCACGACGTTTTCGGCCCATATTACTTAAATAGCAGTCAACGGCTTTGAAAACAAAGTCAATGACAGTGGATGAAACACAACTGCATAAGAAAAGGGAAGGAGTGTGTGAGCGAGACATCATACCTGGGATCTTGTTAACTAGACGAATGCTTGTTTGACATCAAATGGGACATGATTTTAAATAACGTAGAGCTGTTCACTAATTAAGCAATATATATATATAGTCACCCAATTAGCGGAAAGCACAACCAACGACACCTGAGTAAGGGGCCAGAGGCAGCCAAGCCACACCCACCCACCAGTCTCTGTCACTAACTGAGGGGGATGATTAGGGAAATGTCACTTGTCGCTGGCCGCCTCTTCCCCCTTCCACTGCCATCTGGAACCTTCGCGGTGATTCACGGAAACTAGAGGCTTCGAGAACGGCGATATTCCTATAAAAAGGGCTGCAGTGCGTGAACTGAGTCAGTCAGTCAGTGCTTGGCAAGCAGCGAAGTAGCGCCGTGTTAGTGAACGGACGAGAAGACTGTGTGCGTGCAACGGAAGAATTTACGTAATTGTGAGCGTACAGTGGAACTGCAACGGACGAACTGGTGAATTGTAATTGTGTGCATTACGTAGTCGTGTGTAATCGGCAAGTGTTCAACTGTAAGTCGGTGGAAATAAAGAACATTGTTGAGTTTGTGTAATTGGACTTTTCATTTCACGAACCCACAAAGTCACACTGGTGTCAGGAAGCGGGATCACAAGATCACCGAACATTACAGCCATGGACGCGGCATTGGAAAAGATTTTGGAGAAGCTGACAGAAATGAAGACGGCAAATAACAACTTGGCCGCGAAGATGAACGAGTTAACAACAAATACAGAAGCGGCAAATAACAACCTCGCCGCAGAGTTGAAACAAATGAAGACGGCCAACGACAACATCACCGCGAAGATGGAAGAAATGAAGACCGAATTAACAGCAAATACGGAAACGGCAAACAACAACTTGGCCACGACAATGACCGCAAAGATGGCCGAACTGACCACGGAAATGAAGGTGGCGAATGAAGCTCTCGCGGCAAAATTTGAAGAACAGTTGGCTGGCGTGAGGGATGACGTGACGGACCTGGGCAAGCGGATGGGCCAACTGGACGAGCGCGTCGAGGACCTGGCGAACCGCTTCAATGACCTAGAGAAAAAGGCCGACAAGTCCCTGAAAGCCATGGCGGAAGACGTCAAAGACCTTGCTAACCGCGTTAACAACCTGGAAGGAAAGGCCGACAGCAGCGTCAAGTCCCTGAGCGCCATGGCGGAGGACGTCGTCGGCAGGAGGTTGAAGGATTTGAAGGCCGACGCACCGGGGCGCGACACAACATCTGCACGCGTCAAACCTCCCAAGTATGACGGCGCGTCAACGTTTGAAGACTTCCGCCGCCAGTTCGACACAGTGGCCAAGCACAACAAATGGTCGCCAGAGGAGGAGGCCACACAGTTAATAGCCAACAACCAGAGACGGGCCGCGGAAGTCCTAAACGCGGTGCAGACAACGGCGGCGCCCAAGGACATCTGGGAGGCCCTGGAGAATCGTTTCGGAAACCACCACTTAGCCACAGCGTACCGCAGCCAGCTAAAGGCAAGGTCACAGCAGCCAGGGGAGACGCTGCAGGAGTTCGCCCTGGCAGTTGAACAACTGGCTGGCAAGGCCCTAGTCGACCTCCCACCAGAGTTCGTATTCCGGGAAGCTGCCTACATCTTTGTTGACGGGGTACGGGACACGGAGATTCGTCAGCGCCTAATGCTCGGCGATTATAAAACAATCCACGAGGCGCTAACGGCAGCATTAAGGATGGAGGCGGCCATGGTAACAGCTATCCCGACGTCGAGAACGAGGAGTGTCCGCTCCACCGGAGACAGAAGACCAGCCGAGGGACGCCGGCGAACACCTAGTGGCCTGTGTTGGAGGTGTGGACAGCCCGGACACCTGCAGAGAGACTGCCGACACAAGGAAGGGCAGCCGGAAGAACGAGTAAGGCCCAGCGTGGCGAGGAGCACGTCGGCGCCGTCCACACCATCTCCTCGAGTGACACTGCGCGCCGTCAGCCGGCGGATGGATGACAGCCTCATCGCGGACGGTTGGGTGAGAGGGAAGCCGTGCCGCGTGTTGGTGGACACTGGGGCAGCCGTGACCACCATCAGACCTGACGTGGCGAAGGGTTTGCCGACGAGGAAGCCGAGCCGACCATACGAGCTTGTCACGGCATCGGGCGACACCTTGCCTGTGGAGAAGGAGGCCCTAATGGTGCTGACCTTGTGGCGGAGTGCCGTGCGTCTGTGGGTGCTCGTCGCGAAGGTGGCTGAGGAGGTGATTCTGGGACTGGATGCCCTCAGGAGTCACGAGGCGACGGTCGACGTCGGCAGGAAAGTCCTGCGGCTCAACGGAGAAGAGGTTATACTCCGTCAACCCGAAGAGCGCCTTGGAATCTGCAGGTTCGTCTTGAACGAAGACGTGGTTGTCCCCGCGAGGAGCGAGGTGATGGTGACGGCGCGACCAGAAGGCAAAACAGTAGATTGGGTCAAGAGGCTGCAGGAGTAGGGCTTCACCTCCGAACATAGAGGGAAGAGCCACGGTAACGCTGACGCCATGTCCCGAACACCCTGTCCAGAAGAGTGCGGCCAGTGCACAAGAGTGGAGGAGAAGGAGCGTGCCGCAGCAGTCCGTGTATTCACGGCAGTGCCTGTGGATGGCTGGGATAGCGCAGGCCTGAGGAGGGAGCAGCTGGCAGACGCAGATTTGGGCCACTCTTGAGGGAAGTGGAGGCAGGGACGAGACCAACCTGGGAGGACATCGCACCGAGGAGCGCCACCTACAAGTCTTACTGGGCCCAATGGGACTCGTTGAAGACCAGAGAGGGCGTACTGTTCCGGGTATGGGAGTCACCCTTTGGGAAGACGCAGAGAGAACAGTTGGTACTTCCCCGGAGTAAGGTCCCGGAAGTCTTGGAGGAAGAGAACGCCGGTACTTCGGGAGGACACCTGGGAGCGAACCGAACGATTGACAAACTACGGCAGCGCTACTACTGGCTGAGACTCCGAGCAGATGCTGAGAGATGGTGCCGTCAGTGTCACGTGTGCGCGGCGAGTCGTGGCCCCCAGACTAGGAGCCGGGGTCGCATGCAGCAGTACAACTTCGGAGCGCCATTCGAACGGATCGCCGTTGACATTGCTGGACCGTTCCCAGTTTCCGACCGAGGCAACAAGTACCTAATGGTGGTCGTGGACTACTTCACCAAGTGGCCGGAGGTGTATGCCATCCCAAACCAAGAGGCAAAGACAATCACAGACTGCCTCGTGGAGCAAGTGTTCTGTCGATTTGGGGTGCCGTTAGAGCTACACAGTGACCAGGGTACCATCTTTGAGTCCAACCTAATGAAGGAGGCACTACAAAGGCTTGGGGTGAACAAGACCCGCACGACGCCTCTACATCCCCAGTCGGATTGCACGGTCGAAAGATACATAAAGACCTTAGAGGAACACCTGAGGAAGGTCGTGGCCAGCCACCAGCGAGACTGGGACGTCAAGGTGCCACTGTTCTTGCTGGCCTACCGCTCGTCTACACACGACACAACTGGGATGACGCCAGCCAGCTTAATGTTCGGCCGTGAGTTACGCCTCCCTTGTGACCTGGCTTTTGGAAGCCCTCCGGGAGCGAAACAGCCAGCGACCGAGTATGTGGAGAACTTGGTGGACCATCTCCACGACATGCACGAGATGGCTCGCCAGAACATCCAGAAGACGAGCGACCGCATGAAGACCAGGTATGACAGGCAAGCTAAAAGCCAAGGGTTTCAGCAAGGTGACCTGGTCTAGTTGTACCGTCCTACGCGGACCAAGGGACGCTGCCCGAAGCTCCAGCAGCCATGGCAAGGACCGTACCGGGTGGTGAAGAGGATTAACGACGTGGTCTACCCCATCCAGAAGGTTCCCCGAGGGAAGATGTTGGTGGTACACTTGGATCGTCTAGCCCGCTACGATGGTGGTGTTCGGGACGACCAGTCCCTAGGAGGGAGCTCTGTCACCCAATTAGCGGAAAGCAAAACCAACGACAGCTGAGTAAGGGGCCAGAGGCAGCCAAGCCACACCCACCCACCAGTCTCTGTCACTAACTGAGGGGGATGATTAGGGAATTGTCACTTGTCGCTGGCCGCCTCTTCCCCCCCTTCCACTGCCATCTGGAACCTTCGCGGTGATTCACGGAAACTAGAGGCTTCGAGAACGGCGATATTCCTATAAAAAGGGCTGTAGTGCGTGAATTGAGTCAGTCAGTCAGTGCTTGGCAAGCAGCGAAGTAGCGCCGTGTTAGTGAACGGACGAGAAGACTGTGTGCGTGCAACGGAAGAATTTACGTAATTGTGAGCGTACAGTGGAACTGCAACGGACGAACTGGTGAATTGTAATTGTGTGCATTACGTAGTCGTGTGTAATCGGCAAGTGTTCAACTGTAAGTCGGTGGAAATAAAGAACATTGTTGAGTTTGTGTAATTGGACTTTTCAATTCACGAACCCACAAAGTCACAATATATTCTGATGGTGTCTGTTATATTCTCTGTTCTACGATTAGACGTATACTTTTTGGAGTATCTGTACATATCATATAACATATCTTTACCCTTAAAATATTTAAAGTCAGCATTATACCAATTAATTTTCTTGGTTGTAAACTTATTCATTGGTGACTTCAGAGGGAAACATGAATTAAACGAATCAGTGAAAACATTAAAAAAAAAAAAAAAAAAAAAAAAAAAAAAAAAAAAAAAACCCAAAAATACTAAATCTAAGTTCTTTGAAAGTACAAGGTTCCAATTAATTGACGATATAGCCCAAATGAAAGTATCATAAATATTTGCAAAATAGACCCTAGAAAGAGTATGTGTGGACTGCCCATATTTTAAAGTATTACACTTTAAATTAAAGATACAGGGTCTCCCGGTCTCCGTCTGGTTATTCTAAAACACATTATATATTAATAATATATAATGCATTTATCATCATCATCATGCCCGCCTCGGTGGCGTAGATGGTAGCATGTCTGCCTCACGTTCAAGAGGTCCGGATTTCGAATCTGGGTCAGGGTGAGTTACCTGGATAATGTTTTTTCCGGGATTTTCCCTTATCCTTACAGACGAATGTCGGGTAGCTCTAATCTCCATGGACCCTGGACACATTTGAGCCTCATTTCACCCATTTCATTCACCGTCCGATATCACCTGTGGATATGACTTAACGTTGGAGGACGTAAATTACACACAAAAAAAAACAAAAAACAAATAATAATAATAATAATAATAATAATAATAATAATAATAATAATAATAATAATGATAATGATAATGATAATGATGATGATGATGATGATGATGATGATGATGATGATGATGATGATGATGATGATGATGATGATGATGATGATAGTAGTAATAATAGTAATAATGATGATGATGATGATGATGATGATGATGACGATGATGATGATGATGATAATAAATAATAAATCGTCATCATCATTGTCAGTGCAAATAATGTGCTACATTACTTTTTGTAACACAACATCCCTTAGGTCTATAAGAGTAGGTCATTTGAGTTCAGCTGTGATCATGTTGCTCACACTGTAATAATTTGTTTTTTTGTGCACACGTTTTGTGTTTTGTGTGACGAATGCGCGTGTTCATTTAAGCAGGGATGACTATAGTGTTATGCTTATCAGGTTGCAGTATTGCAAAGCGTCATGCAACTATGATGACAAATGTTGACACTGATTACTAGCTTAACAACCATTGGGTTGTATAAGTGCTTCAATTTGCTCTTGTAGCAGATAAGATTAGGGGCCGTGGAGCTCTATAGGTTAAGTAAACAGGATGACAATCAAAGGACGAATAATGAGATTCGTGGGAACCTACCAGAACAGTCATTAAGTGGTAGGGGTAATTGTTATATAATATTTTCGAGACAGGTCATCATGATTCCGTCGACCTTGGTTAAAGTTCTCGCAGTGAGGGCGTACAGCAATCATCTGCAGTTGTTTCGTTATAAACCCTGTTTTTTCCTGTCAAAGCAGTGCAGCAGTACTGACCACAAAATGCTGCAATGCATAATTCCTTATACACCTGATTTTTTCTTACGACAGGTATTTATTTACGTTTTCAAGAATTGCAACTTTTAGGCAATTCTTTTGACAGCATTGATTAGCACTAGTAGATGTGGTCTCAATAGCTAACGTTCGATTGTTTACTGCTTGTTACAGCTTTTTGACAGAAGTAGCTGTACATATACCTACTTACTAGCAGACATAAATAGTAAGGAAGCTGTCATCATTGATCCAGTCCTGGAACTTGTTGAACGAGATGTGAAGTTGATAAAAGAACTAGGATTATGTCTGAAGTATGCAAGTATGTAACAGACATTTTAATCATTTGTAACATGCAGTTGATGAGATTTTAAGATTTTCTGCATTTCATTACTAATTTCATCCACGGCATAATGTTTGGAAACTTGAGTGAAGTCAAAAAGCATTTTATTGGTCAAGTTATATAAGTGCACACCATTCTGCATTAACAACATTCAGTTTCCTGAGTCTTTCTTTATTTTTATTTTCAGCTTGAGTAGTATCATTTTGGAGTGTTAATCTCACTGTGAGCAAATGCTCAATAGTATGAAAATGTCATGCTTCACAGATCATTGCCATTAACATAGCTAACACATTTTATATTACCAGGATGCCCAGATTGCTTGGTGAAGTCTTGTAACAGTTGTTTTGTAGAAACTTGTTACCTTGCAAGATTGATGTTAATTAAATCAAAACCACTAGTAGCTATCAAGATAAACAATATAAATACTTCTATCATTCCATAATTGAGCTCTGCATTACTTGTGAAATTTTAATCAGTGGGTAAGTATGTGCATTAAGATTTAAGAATGCATGTACTCCAAGGGTTGGTGGTGTATTATGTGTATCAAAATTGGCAAAGAAGACATCTTTGTTGTTTTTGATTTCCACTTGTGTTTTCTTGTTCCCTATCTTTTCAACAAATGGCGTATGTCATGGATTTTCTTAGGCAGCAATACTATCTCTGAATTCTGATGCAGTAGCAATTGTACATAAAAACTTAAGAAAATATTACATATACAGTAAAATCTCTCTAAAATGGCATGTGGTTGTTCCGGCATATATTTTCTGTTTACACTGGTTTCTGTCTTACAGAGGGCTGTGTTTGAATGCAAAGAAATTACAGAAGCTATAGTCGCACAGATTTACAGTGAAGTAATATAAAATGAAGTGTAAATAATAATAGGCTAATATGTAGGTATTATGTATTATATTTTCAACTTACGTATAATAATTGTAGTTTATCACCTAGTTTCTTAGTCTGTTTTCAATTTTCCCTTTCCAATCTGCAACCGTCTGCATATCAACATCATTTGCTTCACCACACACAGCGTTCAAAACAATGTTATGGCAGTGTTTGAGACTCTTGAACCATACATTGGAAGCTCTGAAATTATCTTTGCCTAATTTTCTTGCTGTCTCTAAAGCTCGAGTCTGAAGCAATGGTCCAGAAATGGGAATTCATTTAGACACGCGTACTAGCAAACTACTCAAACACAGCACAATTTAGTTTGTCATACTCTAGATTTTGTGATGCATTTCACATGCCCTGCTGTTCTCTTCAACCACTCATCTTTGATTTTTATTTTGTTTTTCAAAATCTCATAAGTCGTAGTTTTCCCACTTTAAACAACACAGTAAATTCTTTAACTGGATGGTTGTTCTTTGTGTGTTCAACAACCTTAATTTTTTCCTCCAGTGATAATGTGTTACGTGGAGAACTCATTTTACAAAATTTGTGTACATACAATGTTTTTAAAAATCACCAAAGTTCACAGTTTTCTTCCACTCATACTTGATCACTTGTAAGAACGACACTGAGAATGAACACATTGCAAAACAGTTGCACCCTTACCATATGTGTTGGAAGAGAGTTGAGATAGCTAATTGTTTGTTTTCTCTTTTCCTTGAAGGATTACAGTTTCTGACTTTATGCTTCATAGAACTTTGGTGCTAGTGCAGTTGTCCTCAAAATGATTGCACTTTTTAAAATGTGTAAGTTATAACCTATTACACATAAAGTAATCCGTTTTAATCAGGTAATTTATGCAAACGATTTGCAAAAAATATTTCTGGAAAGGTAAAGTCAGACTGAAAAATTCAATGCCATAGCTGGAATTTGAACCACGGATCTTCTGTTCTCCGTCCAGCCACTCTAACCAATTGAGCTACTATGGCCAACATGCCAACATGACATTAAATTCTCCAACTGACTCATGTTTTTCCTGGTAAACTACTTAGGAGTTCTCATAAATGGAGACCAGAAGATCTGTGGTTCAAATCCCAGTTATGGCATTGAATTTTTCAGTCTGACTCTACCTTTCCATACTTTAGCCTACCCATGGCCAGTGTGAAAGAACAATTTCCACGAAAAATATTTCTGTTTCCACGTTAGGCAGTTTTCTGGCTTAGAGTATAATTTTACATGGGAAATAGCTCCATTTTGCCAGGTTTCTGACATATAAGGCAGGTTTTATTGTAGTTTAGTTATGATTATGTATTTTGCTGAGGAATAGGTTATTAGCTGAATGGACTCTTAATTGCTTTTAAGTATGAGCATTCATGTTTAAACTTATCATGTTGTATAAAAAAGTATTAGTAATGAATAATCTGAGTCCTGTCACACTTAACCTCGCTTATCAGCCTCACCACGATGAAGTTGGTTCCTCTTGCTTTTTGATGTAGGTGCCTGCACCAATCTTTTTCATGTATTTCAGTCTGGGAAAATAAAGTACAGGAGGGATCATCTATGTGGTCAGAGATAAATTAGAGGTCAGGGCACATGTTACCAGGAAAACGTTACAGCTGATAAAGATTCACAACATTGTGTATTATAATCTGGTAAATCTGTCATTACTTGCCTTTTCTCCCATTTAGTATTTAGTTGTTTATTTTTAAATTGTGTATTTTTTTATTTAGAGGTTTGGGGATTGTACAGGGAAGGAATATATTTTATGTGTGTAATAAATAGGCATCATCAGTGTCATCACCTGCGGTGCCATGTGTAGTAAAAGCTGGCGTTAAACACTACACATTTCATTTCATTTCCAAATGACCTCGCTGTCGACGTGACCTAAAATACCACACACTCACTCACTCAATGTGTAATAAATATGAGAGTAGGTCCCTAAGTTTCTGGCCTAACCATTTTCTTGGTATGCTAAAGATAAAAACTATATTTCACTTTTCAGTATAGTCACTTCTCATGACTTTGAATTAACATTTATTTCTTCCTAAAACATAATAAGGTCTTCTCTGCAAAATGAGCATCAAGAACATCCATCACATTTAAATTGACTGAAGTGTGACAATTGTCACATAAATTTCCTTCCTTGAATGTCCTTTTTAGTTTTGAGAAGAGGAAATAGTCACTGGGAGCTAGATCTGAGCTGTAGGGTGGACATTTGATCTGCTTTGAAGTTGCATTTCCTTGAAGATTCCTTTGCAACAAGAGCTTTATGCACAGATGTCTTATTGTGAAAAGGGCACATACCTCTACTCAGCTTTTGTTGCCTTTTTTCTTTGATGGAAAAACATAGTTTGTGCAAAAGCTCCTCTTCTTGAAGTCAGTGAAGAGTACTCCTTCATAGTTGTGCCTGATCTTCTTGGCTGATTGATTGACTTTGGCCTTTGGAGGTGGTCTTTCACCATATTTATGCCACTCCATTAATTCTCTTTTGGGGATGATAGTAGAGGACCATAGTTTCATTTGCTGTAACCAAAGTTTGCAGAACTTCTCTATCATTGCCATGGCAGAGCTCCAAAAGTGCCTGACAGATGACTCGGTAACTATCTTTCACTAACATTCATGCTTAAAGTTCATGAGTAATTCAAAGGACTGATGCTTTAGAAAGGTTCAACCTTGCTTCTATTGCTTTAACTTTGAGCTGCTAGTCGTCTATAATTTCTGCTTCCACAGGAGCGATGTTTTCAGGAGTGAGCACCTCCAAGGGCCGACATGAATACTCTTCATTTTCAATGCTTTCCCAGCCCATTCAAAGAAGTTTGACCCATACTTCTTTGGCAGAATGAGGGGGTTGCTTCCTCATACACACCATCCAATCATGTTTAATTTCAGTGGAGTGAGGTCTTCGTTAGTGAAGAACTTAATAATTGCTTGATACTCAGTTTTGAACATGTCAGAATCTTCTACACATAGACTTTTTTATGCAACATATTTGAACAACTGAAGACAGTGCATCAAAAGTTACAACTGTAATTATTTACTTAAAGATAAAATGAACACTGCAACAGAATTTTTTGCAAGTGATAATCCTTATTGGCAAGGCCAGAAAATTATACCTCATATTTCTTTCTTTTGTGTGTATGTATGTATTTATGGATACTGTTTCTGCTGTAATTCTCAGCATCCCATTCTGTATTGACTGTAAAAGACAGCTTAATTTTACAATGAGCCCTCTCTCAGGCTTGAGGTTCTTTTACATGTCATAAATCTGCAGTGAAGAAAGCCATGTTAAGGATTTATATGCCCAAAAAAGTCCTTTGCCCTCCATTGGTTTTGAACTTTGTGTGTGTTTTTTCAAACACAGGACTAATCTGCTTTTAACCGTTTCACCGATGGCCATTTAAACCCTTCAGGGGCTGGAAACATACCCAATAAACAGAATAAGACATTTAAATTGTTAAATGCTGTAAAAATGCACCATAAATACAATTCCATATCTTCCGTATTTATTAAGTTATTTAAACGAAACAAAAACTGGTTTAAAACCCACTAAAGGCAGTATAAATCTACTGTAACAATAAAGTAGAGACTACATTAATAAATCATTCAAATTTCCCTTCTTTGTTTCACTGCAGCAAAAGCCATTCCTTGTGCTGAACGCGCCTAATATTTGAATCATTTTATTTTGTGTGTATACGAATGAATATATGTATGTATACCTACGCAAGCGACTTCTCTGGTTCAAGTTTAGTTTATTTATGCTATACCAAGCGATAATCATACGAGTATATGTTGCGTTACACTGGAAAGAAAACTCTCTGTCAGCATCTGTTATTACAGTGTTTCTCAACCAAAGTTTCTGGTAGCCTTATGCAGCTGTTTTGGCTCAGTATTGTAGTTATTTATACTCTCTCTGTGTTCAGAGTGATTTCTTAGAGCTATAAAGAGCTAAATGAATGGCACATTTGAAATTGTTAAATTTCAATGTTAACCATGGCTTATCCCGGTAATATAGCAAATAAATTAGCTTGGGTATGATGTGTACAGGCTTCTGATATTACAATAGAAAATCTGGAAGATTTGTTATGCGATTATGAAGGAGATGTTTAGGATATAGGTAGCAGTGACATTTACTGGTCTACAGATGACATGCTAGCTACTCCATTGTTTGGGGGAAGTGGCGGGTCAAATATGGGTGTTGTGGATCAGCTATTACTAGCTATCCCTCTTTACGAAAAACAGTTAAATGGTAAAAAAAGTATTTTTATACCACTGGATGTAACCATGCACAGTTGTTTAGTAATTTTCAGAGCTGTAAATTCATGCAAGACATTGTAAATTCATGCAAGACATTTATCTACATGTACTTGCACGTATAAATAGCTCGTAACCTAATTGAGTATTATAATACTCAGAGGTAAGGGGTAAGAAATTCACCACTACATCACCCCTCATACTTGAGAGAAAACACTTTCCTAAAAGGATACCACCCACAACCAAAAAAGTTGCAACCATTTCGAAAATGTCTAGTGTGTGCGAAAAAGAAGTTCGTAAGGAAACCAATATTATTTGTTGTGAATCTGCAGATGTGCCCTTGGGTGTTTATCGAGGCTTGGAGGTGTACAATTCAAAAAGAAACCTTTAAGGGTACATTCACATCCCTTATAGAACTAATTTAAATTTATTGTAAAATAGGAAGATTAAAATAATTGGCATTAAATGCATGTATGCGCAGTACATCTATACACGTCCATATTGGTTTGGGGCATTTTAACTTGGACGTCATATGACGTCCATATCGGTGAAAGGGTTAAGAAGAATTTGCTGGCTGCTGAAACAGCTGTGGTTGTCTTCCTGTGTAGTTGCCTCCTCATACATTTTACCAATTAGATTGAAAGATAATTTGTGTAAGTGATACACTACAAAATACAATCTATGAAAGAGCAGGGATGGGGAAGTCACATGGTCTGCATAAAATAGTGGTAGGAGAACCAACTTATTTGGAGGGTAGGTTGATAATGGTGGTTATATTGTTCACTATTACCAAATACATTAATAAGGCATTGCATTAATTAAATACAATATGCGATAAACTATTATAAATTATGTATTATACCTGTTGCAAATTTTATCTCTTGTGCTGGTCTCACTCTAAACATCAGTATCCAATTCTTGCTGAAGGTAACACCATAGTATGCTATTGCATCAAAGATGCGAACATGAGAGTACAAAACTATCCATGTCTTGAAGTCATTAATCCTCAAAGTGTAGCCGAGCGATGTTTTCTTATAAACAGAGGAATGAAGCATTTGCAACCAGTTGCAACTGTGAAGAACCAGGAAGGCATAACTGAAAAATCAGTGTAATTAAAATCCAATGACATGTTTGCAGTAGTCAACCTTCTCATTCTGCATTGCTATTATGACAGTGTTTTGGTCTGACATGTGGCAAATTTCCTATAAAAGAACACCTTAAAAGGGTGGTTAGGTGGATCACAGCCCTTCGGAGAAGCAATATCCTCTCGTGCCATCAGTAACTTAGTATTTATAACACTATTTGCCAACTCTTTCTCCACTTTTCATATTTGCCTTGGGTATAATAGTTTTGCTGCAAAATAATCTAAGTCTACTACACACCATTGTTTAACATAACACAAAATATTTCAAATAATTTTAACGTAGAGGTGATTATAAAGCCCCTTATTCAACAAAAAAATGTCATTTTGACAAATCCTTTTTAACTCAACCTGGGAAACAATACGTTCACACTATAAGTATGTAATATATTTCTTGGGTTCCAAATAGATGAAGATTTCAATTAGAGAAAAATAGGAGTCATCTATTAAAGCATATCAATCTGTGTTTGCTTTGCGTTAAAAAACTTGAAAATATCTGCTCAACCAAAATGCCTTAAGAGCACCATATTTTGCATTCTTTCGCTCTCTGTTACAATATGGAATTTTCTTCTGGGATAATTCAGCACACCAGGCAAGTTTTTATATTACAGAAAAAGGGTCATATGTGTTATTTGTGGTGTTGGATTCTGTCATTCTTATAAGTCCTTATTTTAAAAACCCCAAAAATTCAATACTCTTGTTGGTGAATTCATATATTCTCTGATAAGCAATTTTACAGAAAATTATAACTTCACAACAAACCTTGCTATGTATAACCGCAGTATAAGGAATGTAGGCAACCTGCATAGACTACAAGTAGTTTAAAACTATTCCAGAAAGGATGTTACTGTTTTGCAATAAAAATTTACAATAACTTTCCATGCTACTCGAAGCTATTAGGTAATCCTACTCAACATAAAGCTTTAAGAAATGTTTAAGGTCATTTTTATATATTCTCTCCTCGTATAATATATAAGAATTCTTCAGTATGCCATTCAACAGGTAAATTTTCAATACTTTGAGCATATTGCAAGTGAAGGTGATTTGATGATTCAGTTATCAACTTATTATGATGCATGTTCTGATGTTGATGCTTGAATGGTGATGGTTTACAAATGTTCATAGATAGATAATTTATTCATCTTGTAAATCATACATTGTACATGAGTACTATGATATAAGACACGTCAAATTGTGAATTTACAGTGCAATTAACTATACTTGTAAATTAACAAGTCACATCCAATAAGGACAAGTCAGTGTTTGTACAAAATAATGTTTTATTAAGATATCTCAAGAATTTTAGTTAATTGATGGAAATTAATCATTTCACCACACTAGCCGTATATAGGCTAAGATATTTGATGGATAGAGTCAACATGAAAAATTCAATGCCATGGCCGGGATTTGAACCATGGATCTCCTGGTTTCCGTCTATTTGCCCGGTAGACCACTAGGGGCTCTCGCATCCGAAAGTCAACATGTGTCTCCCACTTTAGGTTACTCTGTATCCAAAGATCAAGAAATTTAGTGGTATTTACATACTTAATTACTTTATTATTACATATTAATTGTGATTGTACAGGAGACTTATTCTGAGAAAACTGAAAATTAATTACATGTGTCTTATCCAAGTTTACAATTAAATTATTATTGCTGAACCATTTAGTAATATTACTAAACATTCTGCTCGATAAGATTTGTAGCTCTTCAAGTGCATTGCTTTCAATTAATATATTTGTGTCGTCAGCATATTGAACTATTGTTTTAGCTGTAACATTTGACTGTAAATCATTTACAAACAATAAGAAAAGAAGGACCCAAAATAGAACCTTGTGGTACACCACACTTTATATATTTGGTGTCTGATCGGTATTCTTTAATGCGATCTTTTTCTGTATGTGAAATTTCTACTATTTGCTTCCTGTCCTTTAGATATTATTTGATCCATTCCAATGCATGCATATGTTATAAAGTTAAGGGGGGCGGAAGCAAGTGTATTAGTGGTGGTGTTACATTTGGCATAAATATATGTCATGTTCAATGTCCCTGGTCCTTGCTCAGAGTGGGGACACAGTGAACAAACAAACCATTCCTTCATGGCTTAACCGCTGATCAGTGTCACCATCTTGATTATCTGTAGATTGTATATACAAGCTTATTTTGCTTGATAGTGTAGGATAATAAAGATTATGTATTCTAAAGTTAAACTATATTTTAAGCTGTGACAGCTGCTGCATAAGAGCACATGAACATATTAATTTTTGACCTTTGCAAATTTATTAATTACTTTATCTGTGAATACTACTAATGTTGTGTATATCCTGTAAATTAAGATCAATAGCATTTAAATTTATCGTGCTGCTACTCTAAATTCATTGAAACATGGCAACATGGTCCCTAGCATTTGAGTTGTACACTTTTTAAGGAGTTTCTGCATATGCACAACTGGTATAATATGAATACCTTATAGAGCCAAATACATTTAGGTTGTACACTGCTGAGTTGCTCTAATACGTGAAGCTTTCCACTTGCTCTGTTTCCATACTGTCACTACAAATTTGTAAGTGCCACTAGATGTAGCACAATACTGCAGAGTTTAGAATTGCTGAAGCAGAAGTAGGTGTCATGCACAATCATGGAATTTTCTCCTGGTTTCTAAGTACCATCCAGAATCTCAACTACAGTTTAATTTACACATTGCTTTCTCTTGCCCTAACATGGTGTACTTATGTACTTAACAACTAAACATCCACGAAAAAATTCTATTAGACAACTTATGCATTATCATTATTGTTGTTAACATTGTTGTGGGAGTAGCTGCACTTTTGTCATTTAGTTCATAATTTTAACTGTTATGCACCAGATGCTGTTTCACATTTTCAGGGCTCTCTTATTAAAATGTAGTGAACCTCAAAAACGTGTGCTCATAAGTCACAATTTTAAAGCAATTATCAATGTAGAAAATTGATCAAAATAATTTTTGTAAGCAGTGCTTTTGTATAACAAATAGTGCTATGATCATTTTCATTTATTTGTTGTATTTAATGCTATGTAACATATAAGGTCATATTGCCAACTTTGACGTTAAGTAATTGTTTCCAATCATATTTCTTCTAAGAAGTCTCTGAAAATTTGTACCAATTCAGATGAAATCCATATCCTCTCCAAAAATTGATTCAAAATCCAATAAGTAAATTTCCAGAACTGGAATATTTGTAACTCTTAATAATACAGGATATGCCTCTTAATAACATGTGTTAGTATTTATGCTACTGTATGATCAAAGAGGAGATATGCATTTATACAGATCATTAAAATTTCTTCTTGTTTATTAGCACTCTTGAACATGAAGTATACGTGTCCACTTTCCTGTATAATTATACCCAGAGGCTAATGAAATAAGTATTCTTTTAATTAATACACTAGTTTTTCCAAGAAAAACGTCTGGATTTTAATTTTTCAGCTTCTAATCTATGTAATAACATTACAGTGTACTAACTTTGGGTTAAAATTTAAAATATTTTTAACTTTAATAGGCCCTAGTATGCCCATGCAGTATAATGATCGAAGGCATTAATAATTTTCTTTCTTTGCAGCTCATTAACATACGTTCTATATTTCCCATTTCACCATGTTAGAAATAAGGTGCATTGTTTTTCTTTATTTTAAGTAAGATCAAAGGTATCAGGGCTATTTTAAGCTGTATTTTAATTAATTATATAACTTCTGTCTGGAGGATTAAACATATTTGAACCATGAAGTAATATCTTTACTTTTTATCCACTGATCTTTGGAGTGTTCCTTTAACCACTGATTGTTAGATATATTCTTCGTATGACAATATATATCTTGCAGTGGTAGTTGAATATTCATTGTTCTGAATATTGCTAAAGAGTCTATCTTTGTATTGTATATGTTTCCAGGTATCCATCTTAAATTCATTTGATAATATTCTTGGATGACATGATACAATTTTTGCTTGATATTAATCTTTGTTAAATTAAGTTTACAATCAATACCAAGTTTATTTAGTTTATGCAGTACATGAAATAATTATACTGTTTTTAAACTTATTTTTCAGTATGTAGTTAACAGTACTATTAACTGTGGTAAGTTCTGCAGCAAGTATTGAACTCTCATCACTGATTTTTTATTTTTATATTCTCTTTGGAATTACTTATTAATACAACTGCTCTCACTCCCTCTTCCTGATTCTTAGAACCGTCTGCAAAAATGTGATTCCGAGTGTTTTTGTAGGATATACTGTTTATTAAGCAACATTTTAGCTAAGGTGTGTTTCACATAAACTTGCCCTATATCTCTTAATGTTCACATGAGTTAGTCATCATCATTGGTTGCTGTTGTCAAATAGGTGGTTGTGCTGTAAACATTAGCTTTTTAATACAATTTTGAGTCGAACTAATACTCAATGCTCCATTTATTGCTAGTATTTACCTAGAACACGTTTCATTGGGATCTTCCTAACATCATCAGCTGTTGTCGACTAATGGATGCCGGTTCAGTGAACTCCTCGGAGGTGATAGGTGAACCGGCATCCATTAGTCGACAACAGCTGATGATGTTAGGAAGATCCTAACGAAACGCATTCTAGGTAAATACTAGCAATAAATGGAGCATTGAGTATTAGTTCGACTCAAAATTGTATTAATTTTGTGCTTCATTGTATCATAGTCCTTAAACAACGGAATTAGCTTTTTATTTAATCTGATGATTTATCTTAATATATTTGAAGAGAATTGTCAAGTTTGCATTTTCACAGTTGTATGAATTAAACATACTAAATGACAGAGTTGAACTTGTCAACACGAGGATTGACGTCAGCTGTGCCTTTGTGAATTTTGACTGTTTTATATAAACATTGTTTTTATCCTGCCCTGCTTAGCATGGACTGCAAGCAATGTGTGCAGCAGGAAAAGCATTAGCCAATTAGAGGGAAGGGGAAGGCAGTGGTACATGGAAGGACACATCAGTGAGTCAGGGTTATAAGAAACAAGGATTAGTGAGTTAGGGTACCCTTTTAAGCAGGTACGGACAGTAGTGAAAGGTGGTAGGGTTTACTTAGTCTGAAGCAAGTGAGAGGCAAAGGTGTGTTGACAGAGTAAAAGAAGGAACCACTGTTGCGAATTTTGTTTGTGAGTTTACTGTATACATTGTTATTAAAATTAGGTAAATGAGTCAACCTTGTGTACACTTTTCTCCACTTACACTATATTACTGTACACAGTTTGGAGATTTTAACCTTTGTTAAAATAAAAGATCTAACAAGTGTAATAACATGGTATCTTTGGGAAACTGAGACACTGTAACAGTGGAAATGAACTGTGCCTCCAGTTGGCTGTGGGAAGCCTGTATATACACAAGCAGCTAAAGTAATTCAGAGTGTGTATACATATTTTAAAGAAGGGAATGGAGATGTTATATAATCCATTTACTAGAACCTAGGATGTAACAAAAATACTATGCTCAACAGTAAAGAAGTATATCCACTTTATATGGCTACATATGCTACAGCAACTAAACAAAAGCCTTCACAAAAAAAAAAAAAAAAAAAAAAAAAAAAAACACTGAATTTAGTATACTTGATGTATTTATTATGGAGCTGATTCACAGAACAGGGTTACTTTTATGCAAGGCTGTTGGCATCAACTCTGGACAAGCTCCTTAGCGCTCTCAATATTAAAACTTTAGGTACATACTGATTATGAGTTTCTCCATCAGAGAACAATTTTTATGAAAATATTGCATTCAAAGGGGTTTAAAAACAAAACACTTGGATACCCTAATACCCTACACTCGTGAAATCTTCAAGAATTCAGGTTGGCACTCATCTTATGTAAGGCAGATGCAGTATTACCACGATTTGGGATATAGAATTAAACATGATATGATGCTTATGATGGTGTACTTTTTGCTGGTCAGATGGTACACCTGGTTGTCAACTTTTACGACTGTTAAAGGTCAATGCAATGTAATGGAAGAAGTAATGGCTTCATACCAGGAGTCCTGTACATTACCCATAAAGATATAATTAATGCCCCAGCTGATTATCACAGACCACTGAATGCTGCTGCCACGTTTGAGGAAATTGTTTGAAACTATATTGCTGAAATATTTATAGGCCCCTTCAGGTATCATACTTGATAATGCCCCTCATCATTCCTGATGTATGAACACTACCAAAAATGGCATACAGTAAAGACATTCATAAATTCGTACATGACAATATTGAGTTTCCATTATCACCTCCAGCAACAAAATTGCTTGTTAAGTTGCACAAGGAGTGTCAACTGCCTTAAACAAAAAATACATGCAGGTGAAATTTTCTGTGACCTAGCAAAGGCTTTTGCTAGTGTTAGTCATGACATTCTCGTAGCAAAATTGGAATTCTCTAGACTAAAAACTGAATATTTAAATTGGTTTGTATATCTAAATAAAAGAAAACAAGAGTGTTGAAGTAAACAGTGGTATTGGTTATGAAAAACAAACATCAAATTAGAAAATAAGTAACACATGGAGTACCCCATAGATAGATGTGTATATAAGAGTGCCCAACTGCAGTGGTTATCAGTGCCCTTAAAAAACTAGTCATAGCAAAAGCCAGTTTTAAACAATACTAAATAATTAATGAAACTCTAAATAAAAGCACAAATAAAATATATGTACATAATTAAGGCAACACCCAAAGAAAGCAATAAATAAAATTATTAGACCAAAATGCATTAAAAAAAAACATTCTCCACTAAATTTAAAATTCAACTTAGAAAAATGCTTAAAAAACCTTCTCCACCGCTTTGTTGTCATCCTCCAACATTTCTGCAAAGTTGACCGACAGCTGCAGAGACTTTCAAAGGTATGCTAGGCAAAAACACTAGCAACATGTGACAGATGGATAAAGCTCTGTTGCAAAACGTACAAACTGGATCAGGCTTCCTTCTAAACAAAAAACTATGCATTAAAAAGCAATGGCCAATGCGCAACTTAACCGAATTCACTTCCTCTCGATGAGATGAACAACAGGAAGTAACCCAGGGAATCGGAAGTTCCTTCAATGTCCTAAGTTTATTTCCGCAGAGAGTGGACTACTCTTCCTGCCAGCAGGACTACACAGCTCTTCGCAATACAGCTCTAATATCTTCTGATGTAACATGGTATTGAACCCTGGGCTCTGTGGTAGCCGTCTTAGCTGCAGAATGCGCCATTTCATTCCCTGGCAAGCCAACGTGACCAGGAATCCATGCACACACCACGCTAAACCCAGAGGCATGCAAAATGTGGAGGGCATCCTGGGTACCCAGCACAATAGGGTAGTAGTTGTACAGCTGCCGAAGGCTCTTAAGTGCACTAATGGAATCACTTAAGATTAAGTAGTCTCCCAAATTTTGTCGACGTACATGTAAAATGGCCCGGTATATTGCATAAAACTCTGCACTATAAATGTAAATGCTGGTATGGAATCCGAATGCATGTGTTTCGGTTCCACAGATACAAGCACACCCAACACCATTTTAAGCTCTTTGAGACATCAGTGTAAATTAAAAAGCTGTCTTTATAACGTGATAAAAATTCTAAAAAACAAGTGCAGATACCTGCTAGACACAGACATGGTAGATTTATCGTATTTAGTCATGCCCAGATTTACATAGACGTTCCACGCAACCATGGGGGGGTATACTCTCTCTTCCGTAGGATACATCTTTGGCATTTCATTGTCAAGCTTTCTAAGAAGCTGCCAGAATCGAAAACCATGTGGCTTTGAGGTGTTCCTATAATGCACATCCATTAAGGTATTGAATAATGGCGTAAATGTTGGATGTGTAGGCATGCAATTAAGTCCACAGCCATAATTTGCTAATAATATGTTACGCCTGTACTGTAGAGGAGGTTCTGCAGATTTGGCATAGAGGCTTACAACAGGGCTTGTTGGAAATGCTCCAACTGCTATACATATGCCATGATTATGGACTGTGTCTAATTTCTTTAGCACAGATGGATGTGCTGAGCCAAAAAGAATATTACCATAATCTGATTTGGAATGGATCAGTGTGCGATAGAGTCGCAGTAACACTGGGCAATCCGCTCCCCACGATTTTCCACTTTGTACGTGCAAGATATTTAAAGAATGGTCACATTGTGCTTTCAGTTTTGCTATATGCGATGATCAACTAAGTTTTCTATCAAATATCAATCCAAGGAACCTCGTCTCATCTGCAAAAGTTAGTAGATCTGGACCTAAACGTAGCGAAGGTAGTAATCGACTCAGGTGGCATCTAAGTTAATGCAGATTGTTTTCTCAACAGAGAATCAGAAACCGTTTTTCAAATTCCAATCCTTAAGGTTATCTAAAGAGGTCTGTAGACAGCACTCTAGAAACGGTGTGTGCTGAGAAGTACAGTAGACAGCAAAGTCGTGTACAAATAGACATGAGGAAACCCCTGGAGGAACACATTTCGAGATGGAATTAATCACAATAGCAAACAGTGTAACACTTAGTACCGATTCCTGTGGTACACCATTCTGCTCATCAAAAAGAGGTCAAACATCCAGTAAAAAATGAATCACCATACAGTACTGCACTTTTTCCATTTTAGCAAAAATGTTGAATGACTATGTGAAATGCGTGCTATTTTGAAAACCAAATACTTATTGAGTCACCGTTGTACAGTGTTAAAACTTCCTAGAATAGGTGCAAAAGTTAAAGGCATATGAAGGCAAGCTATACTGAAAGCTCCAGCAAATCATATGCTTGCTCCTCCTACTAGTATTGCCAAATTGGTAATCACATCATGAGCACCTGAACTGATCTTCATTAATTATGCTTGGATAAATATTTAAAAAAGTAGATGCCCATGTACTAATTAAATAGAATTTAATTTTGTGATGATGGCTGTACAAAAATCCTGTCTCTGCAATACCTTGAACACAACCTATGCACATTTTATCCTCATTTGGTTATGGTCATTTAACATTCATTCAGTATTGAAAAGAAATGGCTGACGTGTGTTAATTCATATTGCAAACTCAAATTATATATAACTCTCCAATTGCCAGTTCAACAAGTGTCATGGATCAACACCTCAAAATAAGATTTCAATATATTCTGATATACAGAGTTAACACTGGTATATGCGTATGAAACTTTGCATGAACATATAGCATTCATATCCTTTTACGTTTTGCCCTTGCTTTAGTAGCAGAAACTTTGAATAATTGTTTTGTGAAAGCACAACAGAATAGTGTATTTAATAACCCAAAAGTTAAAGGAAACCATAAGATTAAACGTAAAATAGCTTTGTCTTCTCTAACATCTCTAATTGTACCACTATCGTGGTGTTAGAGGATTCTTGTTCCTCTATCCCTTAAGGTCAGGCCTGGGGAACCGAAGCTTTGGAACTGATAGAGAACCAGGATAGGTGATCAGCCCAATGCCTGGTGTGAAGGTGAAGGTAGTGGATGATATATGAGAGTGAGATGAATGATAGGAAAGATGATGGAGCAATTGGTGGAATACTGACGGGGGAAACTGGAGGACCTGGAGAAAACCCGTCCCAGCTCCATGTTGTCCATCGCAAATCTCATTTTGCAGTCACCTGGGATCAAACCCAGGCCGCCTTGGTGAGAAATAGCTTTGTCACTATTTTCTAAAGACCTATAGCAGAAGGTAAACTAATTTGTGTAAGTAGCACTATGAAAAATACCAATCATGGACTAAATGGTGACTTCTTGTTAAGAGCATGCACAAGCTATGTAGCAAAACTACTGTGCTATTCTGTAGAATGAAAGGGTAGAACCAGACTGAAAAATTCTATGTCATAGCCGGGATTTGAACCACAGGTTTTCTGGTCTCTGCCCAGCCATAGTAGCTCTGGCTCTACCGTTTCATAGTGCGTCCTACACATGGCTAGAGTGAAAGAACAATTAATGTTCTATTCTGTAGAATGTTTCAAAATAGCCAAAATAAAACTCGTGTTTATAAAACAGATAAAAAAAATTGAAGCTAAATACTACAGACAATCTCTCTATTGTTTGTTTTTTTCTAAAATGTTACAACAATTTATATATGTATTCCAGTATACAATGCTACAAACAGATCTCTTATATTGATGGCTAAAACCAAATACTTGGTATTCCAAACCTTATTAGTGGAAAGGGCCTTCCTAACTATGGTATCAGCAATATTTTTATGGAGTTTCATGTGGTTGCTGGGATTGTAATCTTAGAATTATAATGGAACTTATAATAAAACTTTATGTAATTTATGTTCTTCAACGTTAAGTCATATCGGACGATGAATGAAATAGGTGAAAAGATGCTCCAATGAGTCGGGGTCCATGAAGCTTAGAGCTCCGACATTCGTCTTTCATGATAAGGGAAAACTCTGGAAAAAACCTTATCCAGGTAACTCACCCTAACCGAGATTCGAACTCGGGACCTCTTGAACATGAGGTAGACATGCTACCATCTACGCTACCGAGGCGGGCATAAATCTTTCTTATATTCTGGTTCCCTCAGTAAACTAAGTAACTTTAAAATTTCGATGTTTTATAAAACCGTTTATTTCTGATATGATTGAGAAGCACAGGATGTTTCTCAAAAGCATTTGACTTTGTTAACCATGAAACTCTCTTCAGAAAAATATGTGATAATGGAATGGAAGCTCCTAGCATCTGTGTGGTTCATATCTTAAAAATGGCAAAGAGAAGTGGAATACCATATTACAATAATAACACAAAATAAATAATTAGTAACTAAATGAACTTAACGTATAGGTTGTGTCCATAAAGTTAGATTCTAGGTCTTTCACTACTGTTTTTTTAATGTACTTATTTATGCTAAGCAAATTACTTTAGAATATGATGTGACATTTAGTCCAGGCACATTACCTGTAATATCCTATTTAAATTTTGAAAAGTTTTTTTTATTTAAAATCTATTCACTACTGTAGGTGACGATTATGTTCTCTCTTTTTACTGTTCATATCCACTTGTTTTTTACTTTACCTAAAAACTGACCTAATTTCTTATCATCTTCACAGAACAAACCACTTATTGCACTTTTAGTGCTAACTTGAAACAATTTTTGAGGTAGAAAGGCTTTTCCCTTTTGCATTCAATTATATATTCAGTATCCTCCTTATTGCTACATTGGTCCTGTGATACGAGTATACCGTTTCTAAATGATTCTAACTTTTAAGCATGAATGATCTGTACATAAATAAGAAACAGTGCTTAACGTCAGGGTTTCACTATAAAAATAAGAAATTACCCAACCTTTACTGCCAAGTGATACATTAAAACATGTGTATATATATGTATGTGTATATATATGTATATATATAAGAATGAAAGAATGTTTCGAATTTGGATTTATAATATAAGCTGGAACTTGAATATTTGACAGGTTTGTTTCCAAATTAATACCTATTATGCCTTATTAAATTAATTGGGAGTCGATTAATAACACAAAACAACACTCACTTTTAAACTTTCCCGGAACATGTTTCTGAGGCCTTCCCTCTATCTTCAGCCGGACATCGACTGGTTCTCATTGGTGTAGCTGGCAATATTTTGTCATCGGTCTCCTCTGGTGGCGGTTCGAGGAACTTGCTGAACAAATCTTTCTGGGGGATGTCGAAATTCAATACTTTGTTTCTATTTTTTGAAACCTATAGTTAGCAGTATAAATTCACCAACATACAAACTTGCAAAGTGGCTAATAAACAAATTCAACTCATTTCCAAAATTCGATAATCTAACCATCAAAAACACCTATGAACTTATAGAAGGATACTGAACTAAATGAAGAGGACACACTAGTCTCATTTGACGTTAAATCACTGTTTCCCAGCATACCAGTTAAACAACTCCCAACATTGATAGAAAAATGGCTCAAATCACTTGGAATGTCATCACTTGAAATTTCAGATTACATCGAACTTACCAAATTATGCATAGAACAGAATTTCTTCCAGTTTCAAACAAAATATTTCCATCAAACTTCTGGTTTAGCAATGGGCAACCCCTTATCACCCTTCCTGGCCGATCTGTACATGAGTGCACTAGAAATAAGGATCACTAAAGGTTTCCCATGGATGTTCAAACTCTGGCAAAGATATGTAGATGACATATTTGCCATAGTGCCAAAAAAACACATCAGTGATGCACTAAAACTTTTAAATATTCAAGAAAAAAGCATCAAGTTCACTGTAGAAGTTGAAAAAGATGAGTATTTACCATTTTTGGATCTAAAAATAATCAGAAATAAAAATAGAATAAACTTTGGCATTTACAGAAAACCAACACAGACAGACAACTACATAAAAGCTAATGGCTACAATCCAAGATCCCACAAACAGGCAATCTTTAATAGTTTAGCACACAGACTGGTCAACATCCCTCTCACAACAGAAGAATACAAAATAGAATACAACAAATGATTGAAATAGCACAGAAAAATGACTTTCCCAAATCACTAGTAGACAAAAAAGTGAACTTAGCAAATAAGAAGAAACTACTAAAGGAAACCACAACCCTCTCAGCTACAGAAACTAAAATGATCTTCAAAAAATTCACTTACCATCCATGGGCCTTTGATAAATTCAAAAAAGTCTTCAAAAAACAAAACATTCAACTAGCTCCAGTGAACCATTACTCCTTAAAAAACCTAATTTGCTCAAACATCAAAGATGCCATTCCATCTAACAAAAAATCTGGTATATATCAAATTGAATGCAGTGACTGTAGTCAAATTTATATTGGAAAAACCAAAAGAAATTTAGAAACAAGAGCAAAGGAACACTTTAGGAACATAGAATACAAACAATTAGAAAAATCAGCAGTTGCCATGCATTTTTGGGAAAAAAACCACAACATAAATCCAGAAATAAAATTACTAAAACATACAACAGGAAAAGAAGAACTGTCCACATGGGAACAAATCTTTATTTCAAAAAATAGGAACAAAGTATTCAATTTCGACATCCCCCAGAAAGATTTGTTCAGCAAGTTCCTCGAACCGCCACCAGAGGAGACCGATGACAAAATATTGCCAGCTACACCAATGAGAACCAGTCGATGTCCGGCTGAAGATAGAGGGAAGGCCTCAGAAACATGTTCCGAGAAAGTTTAAAAGTGAGTGTTGTTTTGTGTTATTAATCGACTCCCAATTAATTTAATTTATACAACAACACTGTTTTCAACACTTCCATGAAAGGACCTATTATGCCATTTAAATAGGAGAGTCCTGGACTGCAGCGAATCAGATGTGTCAGCGTGCTCAGCATAGCCACCTTGTTAACCTCACTCTTTCAATATTTTCCTTTCTCTCGCACACTATCCTAGACCATGCAGGTCTCCTTGGTGCTAAACGTAAGGAAACCCAAACTGAATTTTCCAAACTTTTATACAGTACAGTGGATGAAATTACAATTGCAGCATGGATATTCACATATGTACATGTTTTAAATGTTTACCTATTTTTCTAATCCAGTGAAACTGCCAGTGGCGCATCAATATAGCTGTGAAGGTCACATGTTAAGAGGCATTTTGTATTGTCACTTCTCTTCATTGTCCGAATATTGCAAATTTATGATGATAGGCTCCAAAATCTCGTAACGTGCTATTTCTTTCCAAAAGTCATTTTGTAGTTTATCTGAATGTCTCATGCAGTTTTCCCAGTCTTGTGTTACCTTGTCAATTTCTTCGTAAAGAAGTCGTTTGTCAGTCAGTTTAAAAGTATTATTTTTGTGTGCAACATTATTTGAGCCCACATTAAGTCAGTTGGATTGTACTGGCAATGGTAAGGGAGAATACGGTTTACCTCTTGTCTCATTTCAATTGCAAATTGATCCAGCTGATACAATTTTCCTTGGTTTTTAAATGGAAAAGCAACTTAATAATACTGCTTTGAACTCTAGAGTAAATAGAGATTTCGAACCATTCATAAACAAACACAATGTGATGACTCACGATCTGCAGATGCAGCATTCTACAGGCCAGCAGAAAGTGTACTGTTTGCTCTCTCTCAAATTTAACAAACATCTTGGCTTATTCAAAGTAATTTTTTTATCATGTCATGTCAAACGCTTACATTTCAGTTCTGAGTAATTACAAATATATGTACAACATAAATGTCAACCAATAATGATGTTCATTACAGTGTTTACAGCGTGATGCAATGTTATAATATATTGTTATAGTGTTTTCATGGTTATATTAGAAACATTATTCCCTGCCTTCCTCGTGAATCACTTTTTGCAAAATTTGAATTTTCTTCTTAGCGCAAATAGTATGAGATGAATTCACTTGGCCCTTGTCACAGCTCGCTTATGGGGAGTGCAATATGACAACACGGCAGGACTCTGATTGGTTACTGGCTTAGTAGCATTCAAGGACAAACATCATCCCATTTGAAAGCCACAGTAAAACATTCAGTAAGTGTACACACACTTCAGCTAATATGCTTTTCATAATTTCATTTACCTCTAAAACAACTCTGGTGACTGAAGTCCTTAAGAGTTGGATTTGTGAACAGATGGTCTGTGGTGTAAATCCTTCCAGGACCAACCACCTTGAGAAAGGCTCTTTCCAGGTTTTCCTCAGTCATAAATAGCTAATGCCAGGGAGGTACTGTAAATTTAGTTCTGGAGCATTTTCTTTGTAAAATTCCTTTCCCAAATATTTTGTTGTATCATCATTGTCCACTGCCTGTGGTGTTGTATGTAGTAAGAACAGGCATTAAGGACCACAAATCACTTGTCTCCTGCAGATTAGCTTTATGGGGAAATGCAACAGTCATAAAAATATTTTAAATCACAGAAAAGATCACAAATTCATGTTCAGTTTATCTAATATCATTAGCTACAAATCATACTTTAGAGAACTAAATATTGTGCCATTACCTTATGTATATTTATATGAAACTATCATACAACTGCAAACATAAATCAAAACATCCATTCTTGATTCAGGGATTCATTATCATGATATAAGAGTTTTTTAAATGGATGTTCGTTAACTGCTATGGTTCTTAGCATCTCTTCCATATTGCACATGAATACCACTTAATGTAATTCCTTTCTTAGAAGTGCTGAAAACAGTGTTGTTATGATAAATTAAATTTAAAGGGAGTCGATTAATGACATTAAACAACACTTACTTTTAAATTTTTCCGGAACATGTTTCAGAGACTTTGCCTCTATTCTCAGCCGGCCATCGACTGGTTCTAATTGGTGTATTTGACAATATTTTGTCACAGGTCTCCTCTGGTGGCGGTTCAAGGAACTTGCAGAACAAATCTTTCTGGGGGATGTCGAAATTGAATACTTTGTTCCTATATTTTGAAATGAAGATTTGTTCCCATGTGGATAGTTCTTGTTTTCCTGATGTATGTTTTAGTAGTTTTGGTTCTGGATTTATGTTGTGTTTTTTTCCCAAAAATGTGTGGCAACTGCTGATTTTTCTAATTGTTTATATTTTATGTTTCTAAAGTGTTCCTTTGCTCTTGTTTCTAAATTTCTTTTGGTTTTTCCAATATAAATTTGACTACAGTCATTGCATTCAATTTGATATATAGCAGATTTTTTGTTAGATGGAATGGCATCTTTGATGTTTGAGCAAATTAGGTTTTTTAAGGAGAAAAGGTTGACTGGTGCTAGTTGAATGTTTTGTTTTTTGCCACACATTTTTGGGAAAAAAAACACAACATAAATCCAGAACCAAAACTACTAAAACATACATCAGGAAAACAAGAACTATCCACATGGGATCAAATCTTCATTTCAAAAAATAGGAACAAAGTATTCAATTTCGACATCCCCCAGAAAGATTTGTTCAGCAAGTTCCTTGAACCGCCACCAGAGGAGACCTGTGACAAAATATCGTCAACTACACCAATGAGAACCAGTCGATGGCCGGCTGAGGATAGAGGCAAAGTCTCTGAAACATGTTCCGGAAAAATTTAAAAGTAAGTGTTGTTCAGTGTCATTAATCGACTCCCTTTAAATTTAATTAACCACTTAATGTTTTGCTCGGAGTCCTCTTTATCAGGCTTGACGAGGCTCTTTTACATGCCATAAATCTGTGACACTGGATTACTGGCTTTACTTCCCTTCCAGGAAGCCATTCTAAGAATTTTTACTCTCGAAAATAATCCATTGTCTTCTGCCGGGCTTGATGACCTTGAGAGCCAAAGATAAAGCTAAATTATATATAACCCGTATTAGCAGCAAATGATTTGAAATTTTTTTTTTTTACTATAAAGACATTCACTATGCAATAAAATGTCATTTGAAATTAAATGTCCAACATAACTCCCAAACACTACACAAATAAAAATATTTAGTAAATATTCTCCACTTAAGAAGCCGATGACAATACTTCTTTGATGTGGGCAAATGTCCATGAAATTAATTTTGCAAAAACATAATAGAAGTATTGTCATCGGCTTCTTAAGTTAAGTGGAGAATATTTACTAAATAATTTTATTTGTGTAGTGTTTGTTACTCCACTGTAAATAGTTTCATTTTCTGTGTAATCAGAAGATATCATTATGAAAAATTGCTGCTTTGCAGTTGATATATTTTGCATTCACAGTTTAAATATGCTATATGTATATCTTCAACGCAATATATGTACATATTTTCTCATTATAAATATTTATTTTATTAGTTAACTGTAGGATTTTTGATTATAAATAAATGTACTTAGTTCTAATGAGGTTACTGTGTATACAATTAATGATTTTGCTATTCCTTACTATTTTGACATGCTCCACTACAATACTATGTCCATCAAAAACTTAGCCTATATATGGCTAATGTGAAGAAATGATTAATTTCCATCAATTAACTTAAAATAATAAGAGTTTAACGATGAAGCCTGGGACTTAAGTACTTACGATAGTAAGTCGCCACAAACAGTGTATCTCAAATACAAGAGTCCTTAGTGGTTTACCGGTAAAATATATATATGAGTCAACTGGAGAATTTAATGTAAGGATGGCACGTTGGCCATGGTAGCTCAATGGGTAAGGGTGACTGAATGGAAACCAGGAGATCCATGGTTCAAATCCTGGCCATGGAATTGAATTTTTCATGTTGACTATGTCTCCAGTTGAGTTGAACGTATGACCACACAGGACATTATACATATTTTGTAAATTAGGTTTGGGTGCACTGTCTAATAAAACTAGAAAAGTGCATCGAGAATGGAATTACCTCAAACTATAACCTCATTATTACACATTTATCTTGTGTTTCTATTAACATTTTTTATCATGCTTTATCATGTAGAATGTGTGACTGTTTCAGTGAACACACATGTGCATGCAGATCACGTAACAGGTACTGGGCTGTTGAAAAAGCTTCTACCAGGATGCAAAAGTTTAATTTCGAGAAATAGTAGAGCACAGGCAGATGTCCATATTGATGATGGAGAGAAAGTGAAGTTCGGAAGACACATCTTGGAAGTTAGAGCAACGCCTGGACATACATGTGGTAAATACTTTATTGTTCTTCATACTTGTATACTATGACTAGAGCTCGGATTTATGGTGAAATGCCTTTTTTTTTTTGTTTTTTTTTTTTTGTTTTTTTTTTGTACTGGTGACCAATTTAAGTGTACAGAAATGATGTTCATTATATGCATATAAAAATTATGGGAAGGTTTTCATTTTACTTTTTGTGGTACTTTGTGCTTATTTTGTACTGTTCTGTCTTTTTAAGTATTTTTACATGGATATAACAAAACTCGTTTTTTTAATGGTGATTGTCAGAAAATGAAAATATATTTCCAGCTTCTCTTTTATCGTAATTTAATGCCTGTTTAGTAGTAATAATTAGAACTTTTTGTCATAATAGACTATTCTTGTGGCAAATTTCACTTTGTAAATTAAATATACCAATATGTGCTCAAATGAAAGTAATTCACTATCTGATTGTCATAAAAGTTTGGCAGTTTAAAAATTTATCAAGGAATTTCTGGTGTCATCTCTGATAAATTCATTAAGGGAGCTTGAATTTCACAGTATACTCATTGTTAATACAAGAATATTGGGAAGAAAAGTCGTTTGTTTTGTAAATGTCTTTACAACTACATTTCTTGTCACAGTTGGCAACATGCCAGAGACAAATGAGCATTTAAATGCAAAACTGAAAACAAATATTAAATAATTTGGAGGCAATATTTTTCTCAACAGATCGAAGTATCTTACTCTTCAAGTGTGCATAAAGTCTGTATACCATGAGAAGTATTTTGTAACTATTCACATTGGAAGAACTAAATATGTTTCCACTGTAGCGAAGACGCCCAACAAGAAGCAAGTGTGTACTCTTATTATCAGCTTTAAAGAACAAGCAGTCAGCTTTTTCAATGGATTTGAGTAAACATTCCTGGAGCCATGCATCCCTTTATGGAAATTGAAAAACAAACCTTTGAATACTTTTTTTTATGAAATACACATCAGTACTAATTGAATCCACCCTTAGAAAAACTAATGTGCTGATTTTTACGATGTGTCATTTCACACTGGATTATCGGAAAGAAAATATGGATCTCCATTGATGAGACAACTGATCTAGTTTGTAGGTATTTAGCCAAAGTAACCCCTGTAGCCATGGAGTGTAAATGATGAGGATGGGTGTACTCCATTCCTTTTAACTTCTGAAACACTTGAAAAAACAAATAATGTAGTTTGTCAGGTATTTACTTAAGCCTTGAATATCCTTTGACCAGAGAAAATTTGGTATAATGATCGAGATTTAACTGTATTGGAACACCACAGTGAAGCGAAATAATTATTAATTTTTAGATGAGTCGTATTTATTTCACATCTGCTTCACTTTCGTACCTATTTTGAGGACATGTTTCGCAAATCATTGTTTGCATCTTCGGCTCTTATGCGACTAAAGCTTGATCCAATGGTGTGGGTAATTCTGGGGTTGCTGCTGCCATCTGTTGATTTAGTGATGAACTTGAATGTGGGATTCTCTTCTGGCGGGATTTCAAAGTTCATTAGTTGGTTTTTATGTTTTTCTATGTATATTCTCTCCCATATGACGAGTTCACTATGTTTTTGTACGTATTTTAGTAATTCTGTGTTATCTTCAATTTCATGATTTTCAGACCAGAAATGAGCTGCTATTGCGGACTTATCAATATTTTTGTATCTTAAGTGCCTGAAGTGATCTTTCTTTCTAGTGCTTATGTTTCTTTTTGTCCTTCCCTAAGTAAATTTTTTTCACAGTCTTTACACTTAATCTTGTAAATGCCTGACTTTTCCTCTGGTTTTATCTTATCTGTATTATTACTGTGAAGTAGGTTTTTAATGTTGTAATTGTTTTTTGGTGCCAATGTTATATTGTATTTCTTGAATATTTTTTGGAACTTTTTTGTGGCCCAGGGGTGGTAAGTAAATTTAGCAAATCTAATTTCTTGTTTTATTGGTGTGAGAGCTGTGATCTGTTTTAATCTCTTTTGAAGTTTGAATGATTTTAGTTTTTTATCTACAAGGCTTTTTCCATATCCATTTTTAATTGCAGTTTTTAAGATTTGATGGTATTCGTTTTGATATTCTTGCTGGCTGAGGGATAGATTTACTAATCTGTATGTGAGACTGTTGATGGTGGCATGTTTGTGTGGAATTGGGTTGAAACTATTTGCTTTGATGTAATTATCTGTGTGTGTTGCTCTTCTATGGATACCAAATTCTAGTTTTTCATTGCTTTTTGTGATTTTAAGGTCCAAAAAAGGTAGAGTACAGTCCTCTTCAGTTTCCACTGTGAATTGTATGCTGTGTTCTTGCAGGTTGAGTAGTTTCAAAGCATCATCTATTTGTTTGTAGGGCACTATTGCAAAGATGTCGTCTACGTATCTGTACCATGTTTTAAAAATATGAGGGAAGGCTTTAGTTATATGTGTTTCGAAAAAGCTCATGTATAGATTAGCCAAAAATGGTGATAGCGGGCTTCCCATAGCTAGTCCTAAAATTTGTTTATAATATTTTCCATCGAAGACAAAATAATTTTGATGTATACATATTTCAGTCATTGCCAAATATTCTTCTATTGCATTGGCATCTAGGTTTATAGAATTTAGTCATTTTTTCAGTTGAATCAAATGTTTGTCTAATGGAATGCTAGGGAAGAGGGAGCGGACATCAAAGGATACTAAAGTGTCATGAGGTTTTAGTTTAAGATTTTGAATTTTTTCTACCAGGTCTAAAGAGTTTTTTATGCTCAGAGTATGGAATTGTGGAAAGGACTGGCTGTCCAAAAAATTTCAGTCCTTTCCACAATTCCATACTGTGAGCATAAAAAACTCTTTAGACCTGGTAGAAAAAATTCAAAATCTTAAACTAAAACCTCATGACACTTTAGTATCTTTTGATGTCCGCTCCCTCTTCCCTAGCATTCCATTAGACAAACTTTTGATTCAACTGAAAATATGGCTAAATTCTATAAACCTAGATGCCAATGCAATAGAAGAATATTTGGCAATGACTGAAATATGTATACATCAAAATTATTTTGTCTTTGATGGAAAATATTATAAACAAATTTCAGGACTAGCTATGGGAAGCCCGCTATCACCATTTTTGGCCAATCTATACATGAGCTTTTTCGAAACACATATAACTAAAGCCTTCCCTCATATTTTTAAAACATGGTACAGATACGTAGACGACATCTTTGCAGTAGTGCCCTACAAACAAATAGATGATGCTTTGAAACTACTCAACCTACAAGAACCCAGCATACAATTCACGGTGGAAACTGAAGAGGACTGTACTCTACCTTTTTTGGACCTTAAAATCACAAAAAGCAATGAAAAACTAGAATTTGGTATCCATAGAAGAGCAACACACACAGATAATTACATCAAAGCAAATAGTTTCAACCCAATTCCACACAAACATGCCACCATCAACAGTCTCACACACAGATTAGTAAATCTACCCCTCAGCCAGCAAGAATATCAAAACGAATACCATCAAATCTTAAAAACTGCAATTAAAAATGGATATGGAAAAAGCCTTGTAGATAAAAAACTAAAATCATTCAAACTTCAAAAGAGATTAAAACAGATCACAGCTCTCACACCAATAAAACAAGAAATTAGATTTGCTAAATTTACTTACCACCCCTGGGCCACAAAAAAGTTCCAAAAAATATTCAAGAAATACAATATAACATTGGCACCAAAAAACAATTACAACATTAAAAACCTACTTCACAGTAATAATACAGATAAGATAAAACCAGAGGAAAAGTCAGGCATTTACAAGATTAAGTGTAAAGACTGTGAAAAAATTTACTTAGGGAGGACAAAAAGAAACATAGGCACTAGAAAGAAAGATCACTTCAGGCACTTAAGATACAAAAATATTGATAAGTCCGCAATAGCAGCTCATTTCTGGTCTGAAAATCATGAAATTGAAGATAGCACAGAATTACTAAAATACGTACAAAAACATAGTGAACTCGTCATATGGGAGAGAATATACATAGAAAAACATAAAAACCAACTAATGAACTTTGAAATCCCGCCAGGAGAGAATCCCACATTCAAGTTCATCACTAAATCAACAGATGGCAGCAGCAACTCCAGAATTACCCACACCACTGGATCAAGCTTTAGTCGCATAAGAGCCGAAGATGCAAACGATGATTTGCAAAACATGTCCTCAAAATAGGTACGAAAGTGAAGCAGATGTGTAATAAATACGACTCATCTAAAAATTAATAATGGTATAATGATGGTCTATTTCTCACGGTCTGTGTACTGTGATAAAAAATGACTACATAAAGTTGTACTAAACTCACTTTATATGTCACTAGAATCATTAGCCCAATGCTGTCTTATAATTACTTTCTCTTTTAAGTACACAGAATAACCATGTTAATCTGATATTCCTTATGTCTCTGTTGCATGCACCAACTTGTGCTACTTAAGCTTTTCAACACACAACACAGAATGTTTTGTCAATACTCCTTTTACACCGCAACAAATGCTGTGACCAACTGGTTCATAACTCCAATACTCGCTAATCAATCATTACTATCAACTGAACTGAACTCAGGCTAAGTTTTGTGTTCACCTTATAAAGCCTGCCGGTCACAAAAGAAATGTTCGGGAAATCGAAACTTCTTGAATTGAAAGAACGGTATACTGCCAAAGTCAAATCTTCCAGATCTGCTGCAATTGAATAGTGTGCAAAACTTCAGCACAGTACTTCTGGCTCATGACTTTAGCAAGCTGTCCTTGAATATTTCATTTTTTTGTTTCTTCTCAGGGCAAGCAAAAAACTGGAATGGAGTGAGTTGTACTTAATTCTTTTGCAGCAGGTATTCATTGCCTCTGTGACAATATACCAAAAGAAAATAACTAGAAATTTAAAATGTCTTTTTCCTGCAGTGTGTCTTACAAAGCTGGCCAACACTGATTTTGGTGCCTTTAAGGTTGAATGTATTCTTGATCAAATTTAGTAATGCTGGTTTTTTCCTGTCAGCTCTAGTTTTGTAGACAGTTGAACCACTTGATGTGCTTAGTTAGCAAAATACTTATGTAAAGTGAACTGTATATTTCATACAATGGCTTTTGATAGCATTGACAGTGTGTGGTTTGGTTACATTAGATGCATCTATAGAAACTAATGTAATCAATGTTTTTTTGCATATTGAAAGGATGTTGTGGCCCTCTGAAAAAGAAAATGTTTTAAATATTCAGATGTATTGTACTTTATTGTGAGGAGTACACCCTGAAAGAGTGTAGAAAACCTATTTCTGACTATGAAGAAAGCATATCTTGGTTATTTTCACAATAAGCTCGGAGACAAGTGTGCCATAGGCTCCCTGTATTGTTTGCAGAACTTGAATGGACTATTTGCAGCAGCGGACAAAAGGAGAGTGGAGCATCCTAAGTTTGATATACCAATTGTTTGTCAAGAAACAAATGACCACCATAAGGACTGTTACTTTTATCTTGTCAACAAGTGGATAAATCAAGATAATCAAAGCAAATGGCCTTATCCTGAAGTAGATATGGCAAGTAAAATGATAGTTGGAAACAAAAGTGCTATCAAGAACCTTTGGTTGAGAGAGGGAGAAAATCATCCTTCTTGATGAAACAGTTTGTGAAGGTCTTAAATGCAAAATTTTCATGCTTTGAATATCTATAAAGTAAATTCCAAGGACTGAGCAATGAAAAACTAAAAGCAGAGAGCTCTGATGGTACAACTCGGAAGAATAATTAAAGAATTAAAAGAAGACACCAAACAAAAATTTGCCGAATTTGCAAGAATGATAGAAAAGATAAATAAGAACTGCAAAAATGGACAGCGCAAACTGAACCTCATTATATTTGGAGTAAAAGAAGACCTAAATAGGAGGTTGTATGAGATCGTGGCAGAAAGTTTAGAAAGACTAGAAATACCATTGCAAGGATGGGAGATTGTGGAGACATACGGATTAGTGTATCCAATTTAGCTCCCATTTCTATCCCCATCTTCTTTACATCTGCTAAATCTTTCGTCATCTCTTTTAACATATCTACAATTTGGTTCAAGTCTATTGGTCCTGGGTTTGGTTCCATTCTGCCTATTATTAGCAAGACTGCTAATACTAATGCTATCCATAGAAAATTTCACTTATCTGGGAATGTGCCAAAGGAAAGCAGAGGAGATGACAGAACAGTATATTACAGAAGGACATTTCTGCTTCTGTAAAGTAAGACATTAAGAAGTACAGGTGTAGAGAAAGCTACTATGGAAAAGCGAAATCAAGGAGAAGGTATTTACCTCCAGAACATATCAGAAAAATGTGGAGCAACTTTTGCAACAAAAGAAGATTAAGAATTCTACCAGTCTGCTCATTGTCAAACTATAAATACATTGACTACATAGAAAATGAAGCTAGCTACAGTGAAGCAATAAATATTACTCAAATATAAATATTTTTTACAAAGGCTTCACTTATCTTAAGAAATTGGTGTTAATACTTCTTTCTAATGGAGATCGATTTCAAAAACAGATTGTTTTCATCATCAGTCAACTCCGTTGTCAAGGAATTCCGGTTACCGTGTTTTTCTTATGTTTTTTTAGTATTACCAACATCTGAAAACAAAACAAACCTAAAAACAGAATCAACTGCTGGTATTTCAAACTTCATTACGCGATGTTTATTTTTTGAGGTAAATATCTTCTTCCAAACTATTAAATCTATCGGACCATTTAATTGTTTTAATAATTTATATTGAGAAAAACTTTTAATTTATTTTAAAAAGTGGTTGAATTCAATAAATTTACACGAGGACTTAATAGTTGATTTTGTTAAACTTACTGATTTGTCGAGATTTAACTGATTTGTGTTTGGATCAAAATTTTTTTCACTTTTAAAGGTGAATTTTTTCAACAAACTTCTGGCTTAGCAATGGGTAATACTCTTTCACCTTTTCTTGCTAATCTTTTTATGAGTTTTTACGAAGTTCAAGGCACTAAAACTTTTCCTTTGATTTTTAAAACATGGTATAGATATGTTGATGATATTTTTGCTATTGTTCCTGATAAAACAAATTAAACAATGCTTTAAAATGGCTAAATTTACAGGATAAAGCCATAAAATTCACATTAGAAACTGAAATTAATGGATTTATTCCTTTTCTAGATTTGAAGATAATAAGAAATAATAACAAATTAGATTTTGGTATTTATAGGAAGTCTACTCATCTTCCAAGTTTATACTTTGAGTCTACTCATATTGAAAATTACATAAAAAATAAAAGCTTTAACCCTTTTTCACATAAATTTGCTGTTTTTAATAGTTTGATTTATAGATTAATAAATATTCCCCTGAATAAAGAAGAATTTAATAAAGAATATGAAATATTATTGATTCTACCAAGTTATTGTCATATAACAAAGCTTATTGTTGAGCATGAGCATAGAAGATTGTTGTGTGCAGGTTGTGAACACTTACTGTCCTCATTTAGAGAAAGATATTGCATATTGAATGCCAGAAACACTGTCAGACATTTGATTCATAATTGCCTTATTTGTTATAAACTGAAAGCAAATAGAGCAAAACAGCTTATGGGACAATTACCACAAGCACGAGTGGAGTCAGTTTGACCATTTTGGAATTGTGATATTGATTATGTAGGACCATCTTTTTTATTGTATCTGGTACCTACAGATCAAAGAAAAAGGTAAAATGTTATATAACTGTATTAATTTGTCTTGCTACAAGAGTAGTACACTTAAAAGTTGTTAATATGTCTACAGATGCATTCATTGCAGCATTGAAGAGATTTGTTTCTCATGGCCGAAGTGATAATGGCACAAACATTGTAGGTGCAGAAAGGAAGTTCAGAGAACTGCAAGAGATTTTCAGATGTGAGCAAACTAAGCAAAAAATCCAATATATCGAGATTTAACTGTATTGGAACACCACAGTGAAGCGAAAAATTAATAAAAAATCCAATGTTTTTCAAGTGCTGAGGCACGGCAGACTCTATACAGGCAGGAAGGTTGGTGGAGGGGGTAGTGACGTAGAAAGGCCATGACATAGCTTGGAGTCCGTTGTGATAACTCACTTCACAATGAGGTTTAGGTTATTGTAATAATATTACATCTACCCCATAACTTGTGAGTTTGATTGCAGTGTTTTCAGTTTTCTTGATGTGCCTGCCTTCTGTATTGATAATGAATCGTTCTGCTTCTTCTTATAGTTTGATAACAAAATATTACACAGCACACCGCACAATTTTGTCTGTAGTTTTATGCATGTCATTTCTGCATAGACATTTTTTCATTTTGATTGAATTTAGTTCTCCGTTTTCACACATTTGTTTACTGTCAGTTTACACAATAATGCATATTTGTCGCATTCTTGAAAGAAAGCATGTTCATACTGTTCAGATACAAGTACACCCATTACTCTAAATGCTATTTCCTCCACACTAAAACAAATGCAGTTAGGACCGACAATCCTCCTCTATTGACTGGTTATCAAAGTATTCATCACAGACGGTTTCCCGTTTAATTACTTCTGTGCAATGCTCACACTTTATTTTTGTGGCAGTTTTAAATGCTGCATAACCACAAACATATAAAAGGGCTGATTTATCAATTTCTTGTGCCATACCACAGTCATATCTCTAAAATAACCTACATCCATGGTATTGTAGTCAATTTCTTCATTATTGGCATCCACTTCATCATTATTGTCATTAATTAAATCTGATCCAGAGTCAGCATACCATATCACGCGGATTTTACTCCCAAAATGTTCTTTGCTCTAATTTTTTCCTCTGCACCAATTATTTTAATCACGCTAATATTGTAGTTTCCACCACTAAATTGCCTACACATACTGAACCTTTTCTCTATCTTGTTTGAAATTTTCCACACAATGAAATGAAATGTGTAGTGTATAACGCCCGCTTTTACTCCATACGGCACCACAGGCGATGACACTGATGATACATGAGTTGAAGATGGAGCACCGGTGGAATAAGATGGCGGGGGAAACCGGAGAGCCCGGAGAAAACCCGCCCCAGTGCTGTGTTGTCCACCACAAATCTCACTTTGCGGTCACCTGGGATCGAACCCGGGCCGCCTTGGTGAATTTTCCACACATATTCACAATTAAAGTAGAGAGAGAGAGAATCTAATAATATTTATAAGACATTTGGTACTTTATATTAAAGCTTTTCTGTTGTCATTTGTTAGTGAAACCCCCATTAAGTTGCTCACTAGCTTTCATTCTTTTACCCAGATAATGACATATTTAGGAAACTGCAATCTCGTATCTTCCATGGAATCAATTGGATATCCGAATTCATTATTTCTGCTTGCACCACAAACAGGATTCTTTGTCGTAAAAACTATTTGTAGTTGGTGTATTGACACTCGTCACTTACTTTTTTATATTATTGAGGGATTAGCTTCAAAGGCCATTGAAGAGCAAAACAGCAAATTTAAAAAATAAACTTAAAAATTCATGCCAGAAAGCAAGCACTTTTGAAAAGCCAACCCAAAAAGCCAGACATAGCCTAAAAGATCATCCAAACAATGTTGTTAACATTGTTTTAGTAACATTAAGTATAAACAAACTGATAAATCGGCCGTAGCAGATCATTTTTGGTCATTTAACCATGAAATAAATCCTGAAGTTAAATTATTAAAACAATTAAATGGTCCGATAGATTTAATGGTTTGGGAAAAGATATTTATTTTAAAAAATAAACATCGCATAATGAATTTGAAATACCAGCAGCTTATTCTGTTTTTAGGTTTGTTCCATTTTCAGATTTTGGTAATACTGAAAAAACATAACATGGTAACCGGAATCCTTGACTACGAAGTTTGTTGATGGGCTGATGATGAAAATCTGTTTTTGAAATTGATCTCCATTAGAAAGAAGAAGTAACACAATTTTCTTAAGATAAGTGAAGCTTTTTGTTACAAATATTTATATTTGTGTAATAAGGAAGCTGTTGATTTTAGAGTAACTGGTTGAAAGTACTGTACAATTAAGATCATAGCAAAATGAGCAACCTTGGAACTGTCCGAGTCATTATTGACTTTTTCACAAGTAACTGACTGACCTTTGCCCCATTACCTGAAAGCTAGGCTAGGGTTACTGATAAAGAGCAAGGAGCAATGCTTTTGTTTTGGTGGCCACTGTGTCCCAATAACAACTTTTGAGATTCGCACACCAGTGGTTCTTGTGCTGCCTAATCACAAAATAATGTAATATTTAATGCTGCATAAAATTATACCTAAGAGAGTTTCGAAGTTGCTACATCAAAATTTGGACTAGTTAAGTTATAAACTACAAAACGGCTATATTCGTTTGGTGTCATTTCGAAACAACCTGTACACCATGGTCAAACATATTGTAGTGAGATGGGTGAAAGTGTTTCAGAATGTCAGGGATGTCATTCAAGATCAGCCCCATTTGGGACTCCTTATGGACAGGTGAGTCCAGAGGGTCTACTCCCATCAGTCCTGGACCCGTAGGACCCAGGCCTCTTAAAACCAGGGAGTATCCGAGCTGTCCCAAAGGGTGCCCGGTGTCCTCCATGGGGCTTTCCATAGGTCAAGACCTGGGTTACTAACAAGCCCTCCCATCTGGTCCAAGGACACAAGACAGGATGGAAGTGGATACGCCACTTACGCGCGCCAACACCAAAGGTGAAGGCTACCGATATGACCTCGGTGGGACCACCTGGTGATCTAGCACGCCTTCTACTAGCTCTGCAGGCTAGTACCCGGGAATATTAATGGCTTCCCTCAACCCCGTCCGGAGACGTACCCGATTCCCACGGGTATCGGGAACACACTGCCCCCTCGAGACCAACCCAATCCGAACAATTCCCAGAGGGAGGGGCTCGGCAGTTTGGCCTTAGGTTCCTCTAGTAACATCAGAGGTACCACAAGTGCTAAGGATCTGCAGCGCCCGCACCACGGCAGCTGAAGGGGATGGATCCCCTCCCCTACGGGAACTCCTTATGGACAACATGACAATTGAACTCCTTGTTTCTCTGTTGGAAATAGATTGCCACTGGACTGCACATGAATTAACCGCAGAGATAGTTGTGTGCCACAAAACTGCTATACATTTTGTGCAATATTCTTGGGTTCCACAAAATTACAGTAAATTGGGTATTTCAACGACTAAGGTTTAACAGTGGCTTTGTTATGCCTTGCTGAGAAATTGCTCAGTAGCTACTACAGGGAGGATGAGAAAGGATTGTGGTGTGGTGTTTTAGGGCCCGTTGACAACAAGGTCATTTGGGAAAGGATCGTTACTATGGACGAAACTGGCCCTTTGTTGTATGAACCACGATTAAAGTGTCAATCCAATGAATAGAAATGCTCTGGTTCTCCTCACCCAGAGAATGTGAGCTGGGAACCAGCTGGTACCAAAGTGATGGTTATTGTGGCTTATGATACGCATGGATTAATCCTGCACTACATACCGTATAGGTGGACACTTTTTGCAGCCTACTACTGCAGTTTCTTGTAACATCACCTTAATTCTACACTGCCACTGAATCTCATCATCCTTCATGACAATGCATGATGCCACATAACAAACCCAGTGCAGGAGCACCTGTGTACCTGGGTATGGGAAATAATGGAATGTCCACTGCATTCACTCAATATGAGTGTGTATGATTATGACCTGTTTGCCAAAATGAAGAAACCGTTCATGGCAAGTACTATAAATTTAAGAGAAGACATCCATGCCATAGGGCAGTCCTTGCAAGACATTACAGATGGACGCGCTGATGTATGAAGCCTTCCATTTGTGTGAGGAAAGGTGATCGTGATGTGAGGCCTGTGTGGGGAAGGTGATCAAAAGTAGGAATATTTTATTCAGGGCATGTAATATGGTGAACTTTTGTCAATAAAATTTGGCATGAATTATATCAGTGTTGCCACTACATTTTGTCCAGTTTGTGTATTTTTCTTTTTCTAAAGCAGTTGCAGTAACAATACAGGAAGAAAATATTGCATATTAGGCAAGCAGTCACGGTTGAGATGTCCATCTCAATGAAAATAAAGTCGAAAGTGTTACATATACCTCTCCATATTTCAAATGTTTTCAGAACTGTGATGTTGCAGAGGCCTTTTCAGAAGTTTTTGAAATGGATTTACCGTTAATATCACCAGGTAGGCTTGTATATACTTTCTCATACTATATGTACTAGTTGATTTATCTGACATACATAATTTACAGTTTTGTATTTTTAATTTTCAGAAAGCCTGTATAACAGTGTTGAAATTATAATCAGTCCTCCAGCTGACTTCTGTAGTTGAGGCAAGGCCTTCAGCTTCCCCAGTTTAGCAGAAAGATCTGCTTCAGCTGATACCTCTACTCAAGGTGACAACTGCATGTTTTATCTGAAATATTTAGTGCATACACAGTAAAACTTGATCAAAGCATGAAGCAGGCAATACATTATGTCAAATTTTTGTATAAAACAGAACTTGTTTAACTGGAAATGGAATGCAAATTTTCATATAATCAATAATTGTGCACTGAGAAAAAACAGTACTATACGTAAGTACTGCTGCATTACATTACATTGTTATTCACATCTATACGAGCTTGTTACTACTCAGAACGATAGATACTTCCTGAAATGAATCTCTCCTACAGAGTCAAGAACCTTGAAGAAATGCACTGCCTGCAATGTTTCCTATTTTCTGCCTATTGTCAGTTTCATTTGAGTTGCAGAACTTATAGAAGGTATTGTTTCCTGACCACAAAATAATGTTTCATTTCAAGTGCAATAAAACACAAATTTTCTAAACTTTAAAGAACGAGGATAAGATAGATGAGTGAATGAAAGGGAATAGTTGAATGAACAGTAAGACATAGAAGACGGGAAATGAAATTAGCGAGATAATGCAGGAATGGTGTGTAAGTCCACGTGCAAAAACCTTGACCTTTGTCCGGATCCATGTTACAAAGTGAGGCTCTGAAAGTTGCTAAAGAGCTAGGAAATACGTAGTTAAAAGCATCAACAAGATGGCTGGACAAATTCAGAGCTAGACACGACATCTTGTAGAATAAAGTGAGTGGGGGGAAAGTGTAGTGACAGAATGGAAGACAAAACTGCACCACCTAGTTGTGGATTATTATCCTAAAGGTGTGTTCAATGTTGATGAAATGGGAACTATTTTATCACACACTGCCTTCAAAATCTTTCACAGTTCGAGGTGAAAAGTGTGCTGGTGAAAAAATGTCCAAGGGGAGACTTTCTTACTGCTGTGCAAAAATAAAATGGAGAAGCCATTGGTTATTGGAAAGGCGGCAAAAGCTCACTATAGCAGTTTTCATGTCATGAAGGCACAGTGGGATTTTATGGACCATGCTTTCTTTAAGGAAGAATCAAGTGCACAGTTGCCAAATGTACCAAGATAAAATAGAAATGTGCATTTCAGTATAAAATGTGCAGAAGAATAAGAGGTATGCATGAAAAAACTTTTATGTAATTGTACAGTTTTTCAAATAATAAAATTTAAAATTTTGTTGAAAGCAAATTTTTAACATATTTCTCACTCTGAGAATTAAAACAGGGTTTTAAACCAAAATAATTGTAATAAAAAATCTAATTATTTCACTTACTTTCATAGGCCACATTGATATTTAGATTTTATGAATGTCTTAACATATTTCTTTTAAAAAAGTTAAAATCAAAGTGGATTCTTCGTTTAGACAGTGGTGAATGCCGTTGCTGGCTAATTCTCATTCTACAAGGGTGGTCTGATAAGTTCTCGGAATCACCATGAGAGACCAGCCGTAGCACCACAAGTTGTTCATGTTATATTCATTGGATTGTTGCCTGTAAACACATGTCACATCAGTGTTCTTGGAAGACAACTGTAGTGGTGATGCGGCTCTGTTGTTCCCATGTAGTGATTTGCAAAGAAGGAGAAATGGAGATTCGAACAGTGATTAAGTATTTCATAAAGTAAGGTATGAAAGCAAAGGACATTCATGCTGATTTTCTGAATGCACCAGAGGACTCTGCTCCTCCATATTCAACTGTTGCCAAGTGGACAAACGAATTTAAATTTTTTCAAGATCTTCTCGGGAAACAATCCAGGTGAAAAGACGATTAGAAATTGACGTTTCAGGAGCGTACATCTCTCTCATCATCAGGATATTTTAAGAAATGTTATAATCACAAATTGTATAATTGGATATAACACATATCAACAAAGACAAAACACTACCAATATTTGCATCACTGAACAAAAGACTGTTTTCAGTAAATTAAAATGACAGGTCAGAAGATGGCATGAGTATAGAAAATTAATTGGGTCAAAGAAACGTAACTACTTAACTTGATGACCAAGTTGTATAGATCTGTGCTTCTTAAGCCAACCGATTTCCATTTTTAAGGCTGGTTTCCAAGAGGAGCTGAACTGAAATCCAGCATCACGATTAAGTGTGCTCCTCTTGGAGGAAATGGCCAAAGCCTCTTTAACTCTCCACTCCCAGTAACTGTTGTATTTTGCCAAGATGGTCGTCTTCCGAAAATTGGCTCTATGGTCGTTATCAAAGCAATGCTCTGCCAGTCCAGACTTCTCAGGTTGCATTAAACGAATGCTTTGTTCATGTTCATTTATTCTGATAGAGATGGTCCTTCTGGTTTGTCCTATATACAGTGTTCTACATTTCAATTCAATTCAAATTTATTCATCCTTTAAAATCAAATCTGTACATAGTACCTTGATATAGGATACGTCAGTAAATTTACATTTAATAATACAAAGTTAAACATCAAATATACCTAACCTACATTTAATTATAATGTAACACAAATTGGATATAATTATAAATGAGAGAAATGAACAAGCTAAGTAAATTCATGTTTTATGATAATCTGGATTTATTAAATTGCAGATATTCCTTTACTGTGTAAAAGTAGTGCTCCTGCAAGAAAGCCCTTGTTCTAGTTTCAAACACGTAGTTATCTATGCTTTTGATGTCATTAGGAAGGGAAATATAAACTATTGTACAGGAATGCAGTACTCCATTCTTAAACATTGTAGTTCTGATTGAGGTTACAGGGAATGCGGCACACTACCGGAACTTGGAAGTCCAGTTTGTCTTTCACCAGTCTCAACAGATGTTTAATCTTCAGAGGTGGCTTGTGGATGGTCCTGATGTATTTGGCGATGTATAATTGAATATAACCAATTTGTGGTTATAACATTTCTTAAAATATCCTGATGATGGGAGAGATGTACACTCACAGTCTTTTGTTCAGTGATGCGAATATTGGTAGTGTTTTGTCTTTGTTGTTATTTGTGTTATATCCAATTATACAATTTGTGGTTATAACATTTCTTAAAATATCCTGATGATGAGAGAGATGTACATTCCCAAAATGTTTATTTCTGATCGTCTTTTCACCTGGCTTGTTTCCCAAGAAGATCTTGAAAAATATTCGTCGCCAGGAAAGCTTCAGGTCTTAGAATTAAATTTGGTTGGGAGAGCTTAAATAATGATCAGTGCAGTGGCCAGCCAAGATGTGTTCACTATACCAGAAATAATTGCAAAACTGCACAAAATGGTAATGAAGTATCCCAAATTGAAAGGTGTGAAATTGCTAAAGCTTGCCAGATGTCATCTGAAAGGGTATATCTTATTTTGATTGAAGAATTAGATATAAAAAAAATATCTGCAAAATGGGCGCTGTGACTCTTGACGAATGATCAAAAACATGTTGAGAATGGAAGTATCGGAACAGTGCTTGGCCCATTTTGGGAGCAACAAACAAGATGTTTTGCACCAGTTTGTGACCACAGATGAAACTTGGGCCCACTACTATACCCCAGAGTGAAACAATAGAACAGTAGAAACCTTCTGATTCTCTGCCACCAAAGAAAGCAAAGATAATTCTTTTGGTCAGAAAGGTAATGACATCAGTTTTCTGAGATGTGAAGGGGATTATGTTTGTAGATTATTTCGTCAGTGGGCAAACCATTAACGGAGAGACTATGCTAACCTTCTGGACCAATTACAACAAAATATATGCAAAAAAAAAAAAAAAAAGGCCAGGTTTAGTAAGGCAGAAAGATGTCTTTCATCAAAACAATGTGCGCCTGCATACCTGTGCTGTTGCCATGACAGAATTATGCAAACTAAGGTAAGAATTGCCTCACTGGCCTTATTTGCCTGCTGTGGCTCTGTAAGACTTCCATCTCTTTCCGAAGCTGAATATTTTCCTTGGTGGATGAAGATTCACTTCAAATGAAGAATTGATAGCTGGAGTAAAGTTTGGGTCTTTCAGCAGCTTTCTAATTTGTGGCCCATCAAAAATGCCTTCTTTGACTTTTGCATGTGGAAACTTGCTTGCAGTATTCTGAAAACAGGGGCTGCTTTTGTCCGAGCCTGATCAAACTGCTTCATGATTCCCAGTTTGATGTGTATTGGTGGCAAAATAACTTTTTGTGGGTCAACTAAGGCATCATTTGTGCCTCTCTTTACCCCCAATGTCAATACTTGTCTCTTGGGCCAGGTAGATATAGAGTATATGGCTCATTCACACATCTTCTAATTCCTGACACACTTGGCATGTTCACAGCAGAACAAAATAAAAACAACAGTTTAGACGTTCACCATACTTATGAGGTAGATGATTGTCACTGGAAGCATTAAGAATTTTGCCACTACCACAAACTACAAAAACTCTGCATTTCAACGGTGCATTTCATGGATAACAATTCTAAAAATAGATTCATATAGGAGAGTTCAATGGAATGCTGTTGAATTGACAAGCACATACAAGAACAGCAAAGCAAAGACAGCTACATTAACAATAGCTGATTCACTGTTATTGCAAAACAGCATGGAGCTGCAGTGACACATTTTAAGACATTAAATCACGATTAGCATGAAGACTAGATGTGATACAGGAAAACCAGTGACATTTTTTAATTCAGGAGACCTTATTTAATCATAATCACTTATCAGATGTTTTGCTGCAAAATTCATGCTGGGTAGTTTGATTAATTGTATTATATTAAGGTTCAATTTAAAGTGCTGACAGTTAATAAGAGAATCTAATAAACTGAGGCATAAATATGTTTCACTAGAGTTAACTGGAAAATAAACCATCATTATCAACCTAATCAAATGGTAAGAGTACAGGAATGAATAGAATAACCAAATACCATCACTAGTAATTACTTCCAGTAATAACAATAAACCTAGTTGTGAATGAAAGTGTGATAATTGCAGCGGCAGAACACAGGTGGCAATGCTGTGTGGATTTTCCATTAGAGCCATTGCACCCTTATGACATGAAAACCACTGTAGACATTAGCAAGCTTCCAGTCACATATTGAAGCAATGTCCAAGGAAATACTTTCTGTGCTGTGCGGAAATGAAATGGAGAAGCCACATTATTGGAGAGGTAGCAGAACCTCACTAGATATTAGCAAGCTTCCAGTCACATAATGAAGCAATGGATGGTAAGCAGTCTTATGGAAGAGTGGTTGAGCTCTTTCAATACCAAAATGAGAAAAGATTGTAACTAAGTGCTCCTTTTCATAGACAATACAATATGGCATCACAACATTAAGTTATTGAACATAAAATTACTTTGGTTTCCTTCCAGTTCAACATTGCATAATCTAAGAACCAGGGAGTTATTTACACATTCAAGTCCCATGTAGGCAATATCTGATGCAGTCTCTTACTTTAAGTGTTGAAGCTGAAAGTGCATTTGCTCTTGCATGGTCAGTTTCTGTATTAGACACAGTGAATTGGATTGGTGTGACAATAAGGAAGAGAATGCCCAAAATAATCAACAAGTGCTTCAACAAAATGGGATTTAGAGATGATGAGGAAGTTGCTCTTGTACTCAACAAAGCTGTGGAAAATGTAGCAGCAATTACTGAATTAGTTAAAATGCAAAATATTTCACATAGTCCAGAGGACTATATTCAAAGTAATGACAAACTTTTGCTTCAGAAACAGATCTAATAGGTATTCACAATTGAAAAGACAAGGAAATACAAGAAGAAGAAGAATAACAAAATGAAGATGTCCTCAGGAAAATTAATATGCCTGAAGAAGCAATCGCATACATAAACCATATGGAATTTGCAGCACACACTAATTCTCCCATGCTTTTGGAATTATTTTAAAGTGAAAAAATTTGCATACAGAAAATAATTGTGAACAGAAAATTCTTACAGACTTCCCCCCTTTGATATGTGGCAGAAAAAGTGAATGAAATGTAAGGCAATTAAAGCTATGGATGATTATGCAAGAAAATTATATACTTACAGTCCATGCCATTATATTGTTCGTGTTATTAGGGTGATAGTGTAGTGTTCTATAGTACGAAATAGGTACAAATAAGTGAACATCTTCTGTACAGGAGTTGGAGTTGAGGTACGTAATTACATACTTGCATAATTGCAATTTAATATTTATGATGCATGATAACATTTGCATGTCCTATTGCATTTTGTGTAATTGGAAAACTTGTCCAATTTGAAAACTTGTTTTGGTCCCATACTATTCTGCCTTCAGCAAGTTTTATGGATGTGCTCAAATATCTCTCTACTGGTCCATCAGACCCCAGAGCTTTGAAGAATCCTACAAGTAAAGCTCCATGGTATGTAGTGTAATAGTGTAGGAGTTCTCCAAGCAAATGTAAGTTCATTATGTAAATAGAAAACATGCTTAATATTCTAGGATTAGGAGAAGAAAAAAAAGTGAAACATAGTATCTATGTTAGCTAAGTAAACTACCTAATCAGGATATGGAACAGAATATGTAAATATTATTCACATTGTCCTCAATAAGAGTGCCTTACATTCTTCCACAAACTATTATCAAATCTTACTCTTGTTACTTTATGCTAACCAAAAAGCTTTTATTTTATAGTTTGTTGCTAAGTATAAAAAGAATACAGAAACCTAAAGTGATTGTCAGCTTTTAAAGGAGATGTTCCTGTTTATAACTTTGAAATTCTATGGATTTATTTATTATCAGACATTAGGTAATATGTTGAATCACAATATGCTACTTGGTAAGGGAAAGATGTACCATAATTTTTTTTTTTAAATTCAAATCTATAACAAAAAATATTTTAGAAGCAGTCAAAGCCAAAAACATTTTTATATTACAAACTTATATGTCTTAATGAGATATACTTTTTGTATTCTTGCATACTAAGTATTTGGCAGTTTACCAATTATAGCAGTTATTTGTAATAGAGAGGACTTTTATGGCAAAATAAATTGAAGCATTCTTTATATTTGCCATGCAAATTTGTAAAACATGTATTTTTATCAAAATCATTTGAGCATTTCTGGGAAAATAAAAAAGGCGAATATTTTCCATTTAAAGAGTAGTTTCTGGTGTGGGGTATTTTGTTAATCTTTATGTTGCATCCTTGGAACGTGCTGAACTTGCAATACTAATTCCAATGTGTAAGGACTGTGATACAATGAAGCACAAAATTAATATAATTTTGAGTCAAACTAATACTCAATGCTCCACTTATTGCTAGTATGTACTTAGAATGCGTTTTGTGATACTGGTCACCAAACTAGAATGGGATTGACAGTTAGGAAGCACATGGAACAGCGCTTTAAATAAATGGGAGTGGATGAGCATGTCATAACGGTTGTCATAGTAACGATCAGAGTGACCAATTACAGTAGAGACGTTTCCATGACATTAGACGCTAAACCTTGGTTGCCGATATTCTTAACATGTGCTTAGCATGACTTGCGGGCAAGCGAGTTATGCAAATGCTGCAGTAAACACTATACCTTGGTGTTTGTTTTTCTACTGATTACGTTGCATAAACGGAATACCTCGGTGTTTATTTCTCTACTGATTACGCTGCATAAAGAGAATGCCTTCACGTATTTGCTGCTGTTATTATTTTGTATACAAAAGTTAGAGATCCTGTAGTGGCAAGTTCCTTTGCATTTTATTTGTGGCAATTTCCCTTGGTTTACGTGTGTCTGAGTCCGTGTGTCTGTGCGCGTGTTGTGATCATTTACAATTGTGTTTTAATGAATGTTTAATTATGTCTAAAAATAGTGACAAGCGAAAACCTGAACGTGCTCAGGAACCAAATAAAACTATATTTGGTAAAGGTATTCCGATTAAAGGACAGGCATGGGAAATAATATGCTCTGTGAGAGAATACTTCGAAGAGGAGAAATTTAAAGGGGAGCCTATTATTCCATTCTTCAACTTGTTATTTCCCTGGGGCTCCCAGCAGCTCTTCGGATGATGACAACGGTGGTAACATTGTTTATCAATCCAGCAGCAACAACAACAATTCAAGTGATTCAGATATAAGCGGCATTTCCCCACTTCAGTAAGCATCAAAATGGCACAGGTATGCCTCTTTTGTTACAATCTTTACATTCATGTGTTCTTGCATGTTCTAGTGTTTGTATGTAGAATTACGACTTTACTATTGTATTTGTGTATAGTATTATAAATAATAATACCCATTGCAGTCGTATTAATCACCTTCGCACGTGTAATCCTATCGCGCTCTCCACGTGGCAGCAATAAGTGTCAACGTCACCTCTCTCTCCGTACGAAATGTCAAGCACTTTCTAGATTGGTGACCAGTATAGGATCTTCCTGACATCATCAGCTGTTGTCGACTAATGGACGTTGGTTTGGTGAACTCATTGGAGGCGATAGGTGCATCTCTGTTGGTATCTTGATGAACTTGAAGTTTGGGTTTTCTTCAAAGGTAGTGTCGAATTTAAACAATTTTCTTTCATATTTCTTTATGAAGATTTTTTCCCTCGTGGTTAATGCAGCTGAACTTTGACACTTTTTAATAAGTGGATTTCTCGTTCTATATCATGATTCTCCTTCCAAAAATTGTATGCTACCGCCAATTTATCTATTTCTTTGTTCCTGATGTTCCTAAAATGCTCTTTAAGCCTAATGTTCAAGTTCCTTTTTGTTTTTCCAATGTTAAAGTTGTCACAGCCTCTGCAGTTTATCTGGTACACACCTGATTTTTTTGTCTGTGGGTTATCTCCTTTGTATTATGTGATTTCAAAAGCTGTTGTACACTAAATTTGTTCTGTGGGGCCAAAGTAATATTGTGCTCTTTGAAGATTTTTTGGAAAAGATGTGTAGCTCTGGGATGATATGTAAATTTTCTGTATGAAGTTTCATTGCTGATTGGGGAAAGAGTAGTTACTTGTTTGCATCTTTGTTGTCTTTTGAATTTATCAATTTTATTTTTGACCAATTCAGCACTGAATCCATTGTATTCTGCAATGTGAATGATATTATTGTACTCTTTGATATATTCCATCTTGTTTAAAGGTACATTAACCAGCCTGTAAGTTAAACTGTTGATAACAGCATGCTTGTGTTGTCTTGGGTTATATCCATCTGATTTGATGAAATTTTCTGTGTCTGTTGCCTTTCTATGTATGCCAAATTCAAGTTATTATGTTTTCTGGTAAGTTTCAGATCTATGAAAGGGATTTCATTGTTTGTCTCTTTTTCTATGGAAAAATGTTATTGCAGGATTTTGTAAATTAAGTTGTTTTAATGCATCATCCACTTGTTTCTCATTTACTATTGCTCAAATGTCATCCACATATCAATACCAATGTTTGAAAATTAGTGGGAATGCCTTTGTGTTATGGGTTTCCAGAAAGCTCATGAAGTGGTGTGACAAAAATGGGGACAATGGGTTGTCAATAGATAGTCCTGATTTTTGTTTGAATTTTTTTTTTATTGAATGTAAAAAATGCTGTTCAATGCAAATATTTGTTAAGTGAAGGTATTCCTCTATGATGTTTTGGTCTAATTGTAGGGACTGAAGCCCTATGAAACTGTATGAAACTTCATACAGAAAATTTACATATCATCCCAGAGCTACACACCTTTTCCAAAAAGTCTTCAAAGAGCACAATATTACTTTGGCCCCACAGAACAAATTTAGTGTACAACAACTTTTGAAATCACATAATACAAAGGAGATACCCACTGAGAAAAAATCAGGTGTGTACCGGATAAACTGCAGAGGCTGTGACAATTTTACATTGGAAAAACAAAAAGGAACTTGAACATTAGGCTTAAAGAGCATTTTAGGAACATCAGGAACAAAGAAATAGATAAATCGGCAGTAGCGTACCATTTTTGGAAGGAGAATCATCATATAGAATGAGAAATCCACTTATTAAAAAGTGTCCAAGGTCCAGCAGCATTAACCACGTGGGAAAAAATCTTCATAAAGAAATATGAAAGAAAATTGTTTAAATTCGACACTACCTTTGAAGAAAACCCAAACTTCAAGTTCATCAAGATACCAACAGAGATGCACCTATCGCCTCCAATGAGTTCACCAAACCAACGTCCATTAGTCGACAACAGCTGATGATTTTAGGAAGATCCTAACGAAACATGTTCTAGGTAAGTACTAGCAATAAGTGGAACATTTGAGTATTAGTTCGACTCAAAATTATATTAATTGCAATACTAACTTTGGTGTTTATCCAATTTTCATTTTTGAGCTATGATGTTCACAAAGACATGCATCCCTTTTTATAAAAATGCTTTTTCTAGATTCAAGTAATTTTTAAATTCATATTAATGTGAAATCTTGGTATCACATTTTAGGGTGGAATGTAATACTTCTCTAGTTAAGTAACAGGGAAGGTTGTCAGTTTTTGAACTTAGCACTATCAGTAGTGACAATAAGTAATATAGTATGTCCAAATTTTTGCTTCACACATTTACATGCTTTGACAGTAACTGAATTTGGAATGGGTTTAGCACATATGTATAATAAGTAGGAATGGATTTTTAGGTGCTAAAAAGTTAAATTTATCTATTTTTTTATGCATTAAAAATCAAGAAAATATTTGTTAAAAGGTTCAAAATATTTACTAAAAAATGCTTCTTTCCAGTGATGGATTATTTATGTCACATGTCAACTGTAGGAAATTGTTTGGAGTTACAGTGCATATCACATGCCTTAATATTGTCCATTAGAAATCTCTACACTTATTATGGGTGCATTATAAGTTGGTGATTGACAGTTGAAGGAGTGGGGAAAGAGAGGGGATGGCACCGTTGCCACTTTAGCGTCCCTCTCCACGTGCTAGGCAATGAAGGTGATGGTTAGAGGGGAGGTGGCAGTTCGGTTGCAGCAGTACACTCTTAGTTTGGCAGTGATGACAGGGAAAAATACCCTAAGTAAGGGTTGGCCATTAAACTGTAAAGGTTGGTCATTGACCCAGAAAATTTCATAAGCTATTCCTTGAAACTAAATCCACACCTGTTCCCTTCCAACAACGCATACCGTCTCATACTAAAGGGCAACGAACGACGACGGTATTGTGATACCGCTGATTCATAAGCGAAGCAACAATAGTAGCAGTGTCTGTTAACTGAAAACTTCAACATGCCGATAGAATAGCGTCATGCATAAAGCACGTGATCCAGTGCGATAGAGTTGGCAACATAGGATAAGCGGCTCGGGTTGCTATGGCAACAGTTTACTTTTGATTGGTGGATTGCTGGTTGCTAGGCGACGGCAATGACGTGTCAGTGACGTGTTTATCTCCTCTCCTTGTTTTCGCAGCTGAACAGCACGTGGAGGCAAAACGCCAATCACCAACTTATAATGCACCCATTATAAAAGCATCTGCTTCATAGAAGAACGTGAAGCTGCCAAGATATGTTCGTTACCTCATTAATGCTGTGCTATGTGGGAGTGTTGATCTGCTGCTATATACTTTTCATAAGGCTGACAATATAGAATTTTTCCATCTGTTTTGAATATATTTAAAAATTCTTTAACATACTGCTGCAACTGAAAAAAACACTACCTTTTATTGTCGGCATTTCAGTATATACACAAATCACTCAGCATGTATATTAAGCATTACGCAACACTTATTAACTGAACTAAAAGGAACAGGAATAATTCAAACAGGTACATAGGAAAGAAGAGCTGTTTCTTATTGTAACATAAACTATTTGCTGACCTTAAATTTATACAACACTGTTTTCAACACTTCCATGAAAGGATTTATTTGCTGACCTGTTTATTAAGGTTAGGCCAGCTCACTGGATTTCTGCTGAAGGTCATTCGTCAAGAACTAATGGTCAACCTATACTAGTCGTGTTGAGTTCAGGTACATTGTGCAATACTCAGATATCAAAATCTCTTTCCTGCGAGTTTCGTGTATATGTTCATAATATAGCAAGCTGTTGACAACACATAATCTAAGATTATAGGATAAGCTGAAGGCTTTTCTTCTAAACAAAGTCATGTAGTTTGCCACGCACAAAATGCATAAAATATGGTAAAATGCATAAAATATGTACTAACAACTAAATTGTGCAAAATATTTAGTTATATAAAAAATATGTATTTATCTAAAAATCCATTCCTTAATAATAAGCATGTATGCTGTGAATTTCTAACCTTTCAGATTATTATGTGGATAACATTGGTAACCTATGCAGTCCTTTGTGCAAAACAATGGATAAAGAGAATGTGGTTGAATATCTGAAATACTTTCCATTAGATTGTTTCTCTAATAATGGTAAATAGTACTTATTTTCACACTTCAGAGCAAGGTTTCCAACTAATGATCAATATTATACAGTTCCGGCTGAAATTCCAATTAGGATGCCTTTAGAATTATTAGATACCTGTTAAAGATAATTTGATTCCAATCCACTGCAGAAAAGCAGTAAATGCAGAATAACCTTTAGCATGTAATTGTGCTTAGAAATGATGAAGATGAAACTGCCTCACATAAATGTCACTTTGCTCTAAGAGTGGTAACCTTGTATTTGACACACACACGCACGCACGCACGCACGCACGCACACACACACACACACACACACACACACACACACACACACACACACACACACACACACACGCGCGCGCGCGCGCACACAGGCATTCATAAAAAGAGTAATCTCATATTAAAAAAAAGAAGGATTAAAAGAAAGAGAAAAGAAAAAAGGAAGGAAGTGGTTGTGAATTTTGTTTGAGCTTTAAATTAATGCATTTCTGTTATAAAGTGTAGCATAGTGCAATATACAGATTTAGTATTTCTTGTATCCAAAAAGGCAATGTATGTCTTCATGTGTTGACAGATCCTCCATCCAGGCACATCAGGTCACCTTCAGCAGTAATCGATCATAAATTGAATGCATGGGTTTTTGCAAAATCCAATGTAGCCACTTTGCAGCAGGAACTGCTAAGGGAGCAGGTGCAAAGGCTTCCACGGCCTGTGTCAATGTGGATATCTTGAGCTTCCGGAGAAGGCCGTGTCATTTGGCTTGTTGCACTTATGCCCTGAGGAAGCCCACAACATGGTGGGGGAAACATTGGCAATAAGCCAAACAACGACGCAGCCTTCTCCGGAAGCTTAAGGTATATACATGCTAAGGGAGCAGTTTGCAAAGAGAGCAAAGAGAAAAAGAGAGCTGCAGGTGTGATATGAAAATAAAACCACTGGAAATTATGGCTAAGAGAATTGATATGGAAATTGTGAGAAAACTATTTAAAAATACAGATGAAACACAATTGAAATTAATGTAATTTATTTAAGCATATTTTTATGTACAATTTATTACATTTGTAAATAACAAGTCATAATTATTAGAAAAGTCAATGTGAATAGTTTGTTGATTTGAACAGTTCTTTCTTCACTTACAAACACTATTTTTCCGATTGTAGACAGCTAGAAGAGATTTAGTTGGTGGGATCCTGGATATTCATACAACCCAATGGTGTCATATGGACATGCAAAGAAATACTTAATGGAGTATTCTATCATACAGAAATCTTGAAAGGAAAAAAACAGTGTTTACCACCAAACATTTGTAAACTCCTGTTCTTGCAGTACAGAGCTCATTGTTGAAGATTGTGGCATTAGTATGTTTTGTTAATTCCAAGCCAAGTAGGAGCTTGAATACAATGAAATTGCTTTTCAAATGGTTAATATTCCAGAATCTTTGTTTGGTAACAAGCAGAATAAAAATGTTTTCCATTGGTTTCCTGATGAAAAGTCACACAAGGTGTTTTAAGTATAAAACATTTGGAACTTCCTAAGTAAAAAGTAGTGATTCAAAAGCACTTCAGACTAGATAACTTCAATATTCTTCTTCTTTAACTTCCCTAGTTGTACCACTATCATAGTGTTAGGAGATTCTTGTTTCTCTATTCCTTTTAAAGTCGAGCCTGAGGAACCGAAGCTTTGGATCTGATAGAGAACCAGGATAGGTGATCAGCCCAATGCCTGATGATAAGGTGAAGTAAGTGGATGATATATATGAGGGCGAGATGAATGATACGAAAGATGATGATGGAGCAATTGGTGGAGTGTTGATGGGGGAAACCGAAGGAACTGGAGAAAATCTGCCCCAGCGCCATGTTGTCCACCACAAATCTCACTTTGCGGTCACCTGGAATCGAACCCGGGCCACCTTGTTGAGAGCCAAGCAGTCTAACCACTCAGCCATGGCGTGGCCTCTTCAATATTCAATGAACCAAATTATAACAAAAGGCCTACTATGGAAATGAATGGCAGCACAAGCTCTGACTGAAAAGCAAATCCTCTATGTACACATACCAGCAATGAATTCTTAAAAACATTTTTTATTGAAACTGAAAAAAGCTATGTGACAAGGAATTGTCATTTTATAAAAAAAATATAAAAAAATCACTAGGCAGAGTCATACTTAATGTAAGTGTGGAAACTGCATTCATATGAGAACTGATTCTGAAAGCATACGTTGGTTTCATATATTAAATGAGATGTAAAACCAAGATGTAAACCAGATTTAAATATTGTCCAGAAGTTCTTACAGTATCACATAGCTTGATGGAATGGATATTTCCCATCTCACTTCATATTCAGGTATTGTTCTCTGTAATTGTCTCTCTCTCCAGATTGCTACTTAAAGAAATGTGTTAACTGCCCAGAGAGTGAAAATTTGTTCAATAAAATTTGGGATATTTTTGAAGAAAATATAGAAAATGTGACTTGTAAACAGTGACTAACCATAGTTTGTACAAATTAAGAAATAATCACCTGTTGAACTTTTTCACAAAAGTTGTCAGATCTTTTAACTCATACTATAGCTCAACAAAAGTCTGTTTATTTGTCTGAATGGAAATAAAATTTGAAATCTAAAGAATATACTGTGCATTTTCGAAAGCTATGCCTTTGTAATACAAGATTCTGTTCAGGGGACATTTGAAACAATAACCAGCCAACTATCCATTCATTTGTAATTTACTTTAAAGAAAATAGCTTAAAACATGGCTGGTTGTTATCTAATGTTAAGCAATTGGCAATGAAGCCATTTGCTCTCGTGCACTCCATTATTTTGATAGCTTAAAACATAGAATTATATTGCCAAATCAGAAAGTTGATTTGAGTTATTCATATTTAAACATGTTTAGGAGGGTGCTACTTCAGAAAATTCATATCTTAGAACAGGCATAATACCATTTTTAAGTAGTATTTTAAAACACACACATTTTTATATTGTGAGAAAGCAGATTTATATAGAAGTGTTAAAGAAAATCTGACACATGTTTGTCATTTTTCGTTAAAAATTGTTTGATTTGATGTGGATGGATCTAAAACGAAAGGCAACTTAATGCTCAACACTAGAACACCCGAGTTTCAAGTACCCACTAAAACGCCCATTAGCAGTCAATTCATTTTTATTACCGAGAACTATGAAATTTCTTCCTTATCACCTTCTAGCATACTCTAATGGAATAGAGGGGACTATTTTACTTTTGAGCAACAAGCCAGGTTCGAATCCAGTTTCCATTTAGCTTCAAGAATAAGTTTACATAGTATACACTTGGTTTCTGCTCAATATCACGTACTGACTCAGGCTGATGTGATTTCATTTTGATTTAATTGTCCTGGTGTGGTATTACAGCACTCCCCTACTCTTCCTCCCAGTTCTTGCTGGATCAATTACACTAAGTACAAGAAAAGTTATTTATTTTTTGAATCAGGTATATATGCATATTTTCTTGAAAAATAGAAATGGTTTTATTATAGGAGTTAGTTTTGTTCTGTGCTACATAGAATCACATTACTTGTATGAAAAAGCATATAGGTTATACAAATACACGTTTTATCTATACATACAAAAAAGCTGTTACCTTGAAGCATTCTTGGAGATATTGGAATGACACTTTTAGCAGAATTTTTTGCTTATACATGAACTACACACAAACTTTTTGCATGCTGAACAACTTTCTTTTGTTTTGTTTTTCTTACATAACCGTATTTGGCATGTCTTGCATTTAGCAGGCATAGTTCCCTCATTTCCATCATCAACCATGAGTGATGGTGACTAGTGGACGTGAATTCTTGTATGACAACCAATTGAATACCCATGTGGAAAAACATTGCAAGTGACATTTTATCCTATTATGATATTTCAGTGGAAAAACATTACACAAACTTTTTATTAATTTTTAGATGAGTCGTATTTATTACACATCTGCTTCACTTTCATACAGTTAAATCTCGATATATTACACAAACTGTTCTGTATTGTCATACACTCTGGTGGCTAAAACTGAAAGTATAGATTCAAATATATGCGGTTGAATCTAGAAGGTTGTGGGAAAAACGTTACAATGCTTAAAGAAAATCTCTGATGCACACAAAGTTCTGCGAGCGACAGTGTCATGAAACAGATCAATAATAGTAGAAAATGAAAGATTAATGTTATGCATTGGAAGAGAGAAGTTCTAAAGAGATTGAAGAATAATGAGAAAGCACATATAACATACAGGGAGAAAGTTATACCTGCCAAAGACCCTTCAGACATGGTAAGTAGAAAAACGTTGCAAATATTATGTATTTGTTTTTGTTAACACAGTGATCCCTGTTATACAAGGCCTACTTTCAACAAACTAAAACTACTGTCCGGCCACTGTATCTCCGGCTCTGACATTTAGTGGCTGCAGGAGGTGGAGGGGGAAGGTTACTAGTACCAACATATAATAATGAGTAATTGAAAACATATCGTCAGAATTATCTTTATAATGAGAGTATAGGAATCTATTAGCTTCAAAACATTGAAATACAACTTGTAATTTCATTATCATGCAAGATATTCTTTACAACATCACTCTATTCAAATATTTCGTTCACACCTTTCACGCACACCAACTGCTTCTGTTGCTGGTACTGGGAGTCTGTACATCCGGTGTCGTGGTCAGGAAGCTAAAACTGTCTGCTAGCGCCAATCAGCGTTGTCGCTGGTAGGCGTGGCTCCCGAACCCAACACCGTGTTGCCAGCTTAAATTTGTTTGAGCCACGTGGCCTAATAGCGGCTTGCGCTGGTGAACTTTCTTTGGTATAATTTTCGTGCGTGAACTCCGATGTTTAGTGTTCGTAAGTCCTATTATTATCGCTATTATAATAATATGGCTACTGGTTCGTGAAATATGCAAATACATGAAATATTTAAAATACGCATTGTTCCTCTGCTTGAAATTCCCGCTCAAGAACTGGCAACAGCCTGCTTCCCCCTCTCGAGAAATGTCAGAGCCGCAGATAGAACGGCCGAGGTATAACTTTATTAAAACTCAAAATATAAATATCTTGTAATTATTTCTGATGTCATATATTCCTATATAGGTGATGGTAGCTTGGCTAGTTTTTATTCACCGGCTCCGAATTCGATTGTGAATAGCTAAATTCATTTCCTTATTGAACCAGGCATGTTCCTGGTAACTTATGATTTTTGTTTGTAATTTAAAATATTAATATTACAATTTATTTACTTTTTCCAGGATAGATGTTTATACTACCCATATAAAGGATACATAAATATTTCATTTGAAGATAAACTGAAGATGTTAAACAATTTTTACGCTATGGATTACAATGGACAAACAGTTCTTGCCTCCTGTATGGAACTTCATGAACTTAAAAGGAGGTTAGGTGAAGTGTCTTCTAGACTTTGCAGTGTAAAATACACTAATAACTTTACTGGATTATTTAGTTTGCTAAAATTAATTTACCAAGGCAAACCAGAAGTTCCTCGTATCAGGACAGCCTTTTCCTTGGACCGTGACTTCACTTTAATAGAGAAGGCAAAAGCTCTATCAACCAAGATATGTGTTAGAAATGATGCTAATGTGAGAAGAACTAAATATTTCAAAGTGATGGCAGTGAATCAGAATGATCTCGTTGATCTCTCTGCGGTTGAAAAACAAATCATTAACAATACTACAAAACAAGTATCTTTGACTCAGTCAAGATGGATACAAATCCCATCAGACAATCTTACAAGAGGATGTTTGATGTCAGTGTCATGAAGATGTGGCTGAAAAATGGGTAGTTACTGAAAAATGGGTAGTTCACAATCTACTGAAGAAGAATAAGGCTGAAATCCTGCAAATCTGTATTCTTCCTGAGCAACATCATTTGCCAAAGTTGTATACCGGAACACTTCTGGTAACAAAGGAGAAAAAGCAAGATTTCATGAAAATGACAGAGTATTTACCACTTGATTGTAAATTATTTTATGAAAATTAATCCTGTGTCTGATGCCAATGACATACTGTACAAAAGTGTAACAATTTCAGGTTTTTAGTACAATATTAATGCAGTAATTGTTCATGTTATGTCTTTTTCAATGTTTTTCTACTGTAAAAAAATAAAATATATTGTATTCCAGTAATAGGCTAAAAACCTGAAATTTATTAACCAAAAATGTAATTTTTTTACAATAAATATCAGAGTTTTGTTAACGAGTGGTGTAATTTTCTTGAAAAATAGCTGCAACAGACATTTTTTTCCTCTTCCTGTCAAACTTAACATTTGGTGTTTGCATTGTTTTTCCACGTGGGCATTCAATTCTTCCACAAGTTTTATTATGAAAGACCATCTAGACATTGTAGATCCAGTTATCAGCTGATACAAAGTATGAGCATTGATCATAGCTAGATCTAGAACGTTGTGATAAACATGAATGGGTGAGTGCCTCGTCATGACTCTAACACTGTATTTGTGTATTTGCGAGACATCTGATATAGAACATCTACACCACATTTGGTGTCATTGTAAAAGCTTACCGTTCCAGGCTTTTTTTTATAACTAGAAGAGTCATCTCTAGTCACACTGGAATTCATAGTGCTAAGAATAAGCACGTTTTTCTTGTATTATGCATGCATGGAGAAATTTAGTAATAGTGACATCAAAATTAATTGAAAAAAAAAACTATTTGTAGTTGGTATTTTTGACACCTCATCACTTACATTTATATATTATTGAAGGACTAGTTTCGGGAGCCGTTGCTTCCATTTTCAACCTCTATCCAACTATCACCTGATCTGTTGATCTGTTCTATCAAAAGATGATGGTTGGATAGAAGCGACGGCTTCCAAAACTAGTCCCTCAGTGTATCAAAATGTAAGTGATGAAGTGTCATACCGACTAAAAATGTTTTTTTTTTTTCAACATTTTTCTTGATTGATGTGGACATGTATAATAAGTTTTTGTCTATCGTACCAGTTACACATTTACATGAAATTCATCCAAGAGGAACAGAACTTTGAACATCAGAGAATATTCAGGATATGCTGTTTGTCATATAAATATCTTAAAAGTATGGTGTTTTAATTAAAATCATGAGGTCAGTTTTTAAGAAAAAAAAATATGTTTTCCATGTAAAGGATAGTTTAGGATTATTTTCTTTAAAATCTTAATATTATATCCTTGAAGATGGTGAACTAAATACAACTTCAGTATTTGTCTGACATTCATTTTTTAATTATGTTTTCTCATACACATTATACACTCAGGCAGACCTTGTCTAAAACTTTGTTTCTCATGTTTTGATTCTGGAAGTCTCAATATGTGTGTATGATTAAATGTTACAAAGTTCTTCACTGTCTCAACGCTTCATTCAATTTTTATACTTTGAGAGTTACTAAAGTTCCCTTTCTACAGTCTTGCCAAGAGCAGAATTGTGTAAATGATAGCATCATGTGTAGATCATGGCCATCTTCCCACAGTGTCTGTAATGCACAGCTTTGCATCACACACTGTCTGCACATTAATAGAAAAGTAGCCTTTTCTGTTGCAGAAAATTTAGGTCATGTCTCCTCCTGAATATTTTATTTGCACATGTGTGCAGTCCAGTGATCCAGTACTACATGGAAACACAGCTAGTTTATAAAACTGGGGCTGGGTTGTCTGAATGTCTCTTCCGTGAGGCATTTTATTATAATCCCTCAACAAAGATGAAATTGCAGCACTAAACCTATTGACAGCAGTTCCTGCTGTCACCTTGTGGGCACCACACAAGTCTATCAGTGATGTCAGTGTCCCTCCAGTTGTGTAAAACCTAGAGCTAGCAGCAGCTGGGCTGTAAGAGCTAAGGCATGATTTCTGAAAAAAAATATATCTACAATGGGTAAGAAGAAAGCAATCCTAATAAATTGTACCAAAAAATAATGGATTATATTTTAGTGACATAAAATGGCACTGTGATTAGTAATGTAACATTAACATGTTATGTATTGACAGTAAATTGTAACTGCATTGGTGCTAACCGAAGTTGTGACAGTAAGACAATTATTATTATTATTATTATTATTATTATTATTATTATTATTATTATTATTATTATTATTATTATTATTATTATTAATTATTTTGTTTGAGCATTAAAGTGCTGCAGAACTACTTCATCATACTATGATGACCTTAATTCCCTTACAAAGCAAAACGTTGATATTATCATGACTTTGTAAAAGCTGTTGAGTGGTCTTTTGTAATATTGGTACTTGTAGCTTCACATTGGCTATCATACAGCTTACAGAAGCTAAATAACAACTTGCTCATTTTGTAATACTGAACCTTAAATCTGCTGCAGAACTTTTTGCAGAAACTTCATATTAACATAACCTTGTAACAGTTGAACAATTTACTGACTTTTTGTGTGTGTGTGTGTGTGTGTGCGTGTGCGTGCGCGTGCGCGTGCGCGCACGGGTGGGTGGGTGTGTGTGCAGTTTTAATAAAGTATGACTCAATAAGTCGTTTAAATAAAGTATGACTCAATAAGTCGTTTAAATAAAGTATGACTCAATAAGTCGTTTAAATAAAGTATGACTCAATAAGTCGTTTAGTATGAAATTAGCTTCACTTTTAACAATGCTTTTATTAACTATTTAAACATATAGTTTATTCATCTGTCAGTGGCAAACTGCAGATTATTTCTTATAGCACCTAGTAGATGCAGAGTGATAGTTTAAGATTCTCAAAATGAAGTATGCTCTGCCCACCACAAGAAGGCAAGGCAGAGGAATGTGTAACGTAATCACTTTTGCTGTGTTTATGCTCGGCATCCAGATATGATATAGATACTAGGTTCACAGTGTTGTCACATAACTCACCCATGCATAATACCTATCACAAGAGTTACTGAAATGAACATTAGATCTGGTAACATGCGTGACTCATATACACACTCATACACTCATTTTGTTGTAAACAGATCCACTTCCAGAGCAGTTAAACAGTTCAAGCTCCTCTCCCCTTCATTCCCTGCTTGCTTTCTTGTGGTGGGCAGACAGTAAAGAATTCTTCATTATCACATTCTTCAAAGTTATTTGTGTGTGGCTTAATGTGCCTCATTCCTCAACAGTAACAAACATTTGAGCCAAAACCTCATTCTCTGAATCGGATTCCAACGCAGAATCATTCCATCAAACCTAAATGATGTAAAACCATCTTTGATGTTTGATCTGTATCAAATTGTCCATTAAGTGCTGCTTAATCTTTGGAATAGCTAATCTAGAAGATGTTCTAGTTAATAAATATACAAGGAGTCATAGCATGCTTTTCATGTATAACTTTCAGATACATTTGGAGCTTTTAAATCATTTTTAATGCTGCTTTGTTCTGGTGATGATAGTTACAGGTCCTAAAGCTGTTAGCACAACACTACCTTACACTTAGTTTCTCTTTTATTAATGCTCAGACTGGTCCATAAAGATTTCCATTGCACTAATTGCCTCTGTTGCACACACCAACTTGCACTGCTCATGGAATGATTTGCTCAGCTGACTGACTCTCAATAAGTGCTCTGCTGGCTGGCTGGCTGGCTGGCTGGCTGGCTGACTGACTGACTGACTGACTGACTGACGAGACTGACTGACGTGACTGACTGACTGACTGACTGACTGACTGACTGACTGACTGACTGACTGACTGACTGACTGACTGACTGACTGACTGACTGACTGACTGACTGACTGACTGACTGACTGACTGACTGACTGACTGACTGACTGACTGACTGACTGACTGACTGACTGACTGACTGACTGACTGACTGACTGACTGACTGACTGACTGACTGACTGACTGACTGACTGACTGACTGACTGACTGACTGACTGACTGACTGACTGACTGACTGACTGACTGACTGACTGACTGACTGACTGACTGACTGACTGACTGACTGACTGACTGACTGACTGACTGACTGACTGACTGACTGACTGACTGACTGACTGACTGACTGACTGACTTTTCATGAACTTACTGCGTGCTGACTGACATTGACTCTGCCTGGCTTCACCACTCCCTTATATATCCTCCATGTCATGGTAGAAATGTTCCAGAGGAATCTTGAAGCTGAAGTCTCTGGAATCACCTAAATGGAATGTTCTCTGCTCTTAGTAGCAGAACTAAAAGACATTGTATTTTCTGGTTAATGATGTCAGCAGCCATTATCCATGAACACCCATTTTGCATTTCCTGACCAGCAAATAACAAAGATGTTGAGGTGGAATGAATCATACTAATTCCTCTGTAGCCCCTATTTGCAGCTGGTGTAACAATACCAAATATATCATTTTACTTATGTTACCAACATTCTCAAAAGATGCTTTAAACCTTTAGCTTCAATTGCATTCTGCGCCTTTTGCTGTCACGGCCACTTAAAGCTTCTTTATTTGAGCATTTAAATGTCCAAAAGTACACAAATAATGACCTGTGTTTATTTCTGGTGCCTTTCACTTGACTTGATTTTTCTTACACTCTTGTGCATTAAAATGTCCCATTAATATAGTTTGTGATCAAACTTGCTCACATTTTCAATAGAAGCTCTGAGAGAATGAAGCTAAGAAACTGACACATGGATTTTGCTACAATTTTAAAATGCTCAGAATATGACAATTAATTTGAGCTCAAAGTAGTTATTAAAATTCTGCTTAAATATTTAATAATATTTTCTGAAACCAAACGAGTGAAAAGTTCTATATGCTAATTCTGTTTATTAGTATTTAAAAAAAAAAATGTTTGGATTGTTACTTTTTCAAAATTACGATTTCTGAATCAACATCTAATAATTAACTTGCTAAAAGTAAAATAAAAAATTTTCCTCAATAAATCTTAAAGTTATCTGGATCAATTTTAAAAAACATTTTTAACTGTTGTTGAGCAGCATATGACAAAATTTTTAGATAAACATTGCAAGATTTAGAAAATTTCAGTGCTAACCTTACAATGGATAACACTTAATTTTTCAATATTTATTCTGATTATTTGGATCCCCTTCCCATTTATATAAAGGTACAATCATCTACACTATCCAGCTCTCTGGTAATTAGCTCTTCCTTACCTTACTTAAGGACTCCAGTAACAATCTCAGATTCTCTTCTATTTTTCTACATGTTTTCCAAAATATCCTCGGAATTCCTTAATCTTGAAGTCTCCTTGTTTAAACATTCTGTTCTGTTAATAGTATTCAAGTGAATTAATCACTCAGAACTGTGTCTCTACCTATCAAAGTTCTGAAATAATAATGCCATTCCATTGTGCTAGCTTATTTCCTAATCCTTCTTACCTTAAGATTAATGATTCTATTAAGTAAATTAGTGAATGACCATGAATGAACTTGGAGGATAATTAAACGAATAAACTGACCTTCTGATATCTGTTTGAAATAATCATAGCTGCTAATTGCTGTTTCAAAAAATTTAAGAGTATAAAACTTTGTAAAATAGAGCTTGAAAATCTAACAGAAAATAAATTTGTTTAAATTTTTTAGGTTGTGTAACTTATGTTTGCCATGAGCAAGGAGTTGCATTTACTGGTGATACATTGTTGATAAGAGGTTGTGGAAGAACTGATTTCCAGGAAGGGGATTCAAGGACACTCTATACATCAGTACATGAGCAAATTTTTACTCTTCCTGAAAATTTTCGTCTGCTTCCTGCACATGATTATAAAGGTAAATAATTCTAATAAAGTTTTTATTTGTGAAGAGTGTGTGCATGCATTGGTGTGGGACATATATGTCATGGTCATAAATCAGTTTTGCCTTATTTCTTGTAAGATCGTTTTGTACTAGTATGACATTGATCCAGTATGAAAAGTAAAATATTGGTGCAATTTGCTTTATAAGAGCAAGAGCAGTATCACTTAAAACAGTTATTACAGAATGGATAACAATCTCCTCATTAGAGGGTGTAAAATACCATTTGAGTAATTTTCATTGATGTAACCTTTGTTTATTTAAATTGGTGGATTGGAGAGCAGTTTATGTTCTTGCTAGAGATCCAGATACTCAATTTATGTTACAGAAACTGGTGAAATCATATATTTAACATTTTACCAATTCTATTTATTTATTGAATATTCATATGTAATAACCAGGAATTGGGTATATACTTTTTACTGGTTTCTATAATAATGCTAAATAAGTATACAGCAAGGTTTACTGAATAAAACTTGAAAATTCTCTAACAAAAGTAAATGAAGTTAAATCCATAATTATTCAATTTGACATTAATATGGCTACAAGCAATATTTACCAAACAGTTCTGCACTATCAATATCTACACTACTTACTTTCTTAATCAACAGTATACTTGACTCTGTATCATTCTACTGTAGGTCTTTTTCACAGTGGTCCAATGAAGTGAATTATAATTTAAAAACTGCTGCCCCCCAAAAATCCAGATATTCAAGTGCTACATTATAGAAAGAATGAACATAGGAATAAAACCTACTGTGACCAACTTGATCACAATCTACAATTCTCTCAATTTAGGTTTAACCTTAAAACTTGCATTTTTTTTTGTATCTAGTTATGGGTAATTCTTAACAAGACATTTGTCTTTGCAAGTGATACGGAAATTAAGGTTCGCCAGAAGTAAAGAATCATGATGGATGTCAAAGGAATGTTGGTTCTTTGTCACGACAAGGGCAAGGCCAGTTGAGTCCAGCAGTTGTAGGGAAAGTTGTTATAACAAAAGCAATGTAAGAAACAGCGTCCTTAGCAGTTTCTAAAGGGGCTCACTTGACTTGTACGAATAGGAAATTCTTTGGATCATTTACGATAGCGACAAAACAGCCACAAAGGGATTTTGGTTGAAAAGGAGTTTCCTGAGAGTGAAAGTTACATATACACACACGTGCAGCTGTGGTCATTCAAGCAGTCTTTGGCGTGGAGCCGATGTGGCCAGTTCGTGGCTAGGAAGCCATTAAAACAGTCTTCAGCGTCAGACCGATGAGAAGAGTCCGAGGCGTGAAGTCTATTAGGGCGGTCAACCTGTTCTGTGTTTGATATTTGTCGGTTCGTATATATATGAGGAACGAAAAAATTTATCGAGTAATAAACATTCTGCAGTCGGTAACTCTAAACAGAGATTGGTATCCCTTGGTCGGCAACTTTCATTTCAATGTTTTAAAAGAAGAAGCAGTAAATAAATAAGTTGGAAACGGGCATTCCAGTGTTATTAAAATCTCCTTCTCACACATCCATGCATACCCTGAGAGAAACCTCATTGCTAGCCGACTTATTTGCTCGCCATTAAATTATTGCTTCAAATTGGCGTCCACAACGTGGAATTGTGTGAACCTATAAACATTTTAGTTACACAAGGCAGGCATTGTGCTTTTTTATTTCTTGAATGCTTGTTGCAGAAAGATTGATCTAACTGTGAGCAAACCATAACCATAATTCAAATTCTTTATTGTTGAACACTGTAAAGATGGACAGCCTGATTCAGGGAGGAAAAATTGCCTTAGAGCAGGATATAAAATCTTTCAAGAGCAGGAAGCAATGTCAACCATCTTTTGCTGCCATAACCTATCAGTTAACAGTTACAAAATTGAGAAACTAAAAAGGCTCCCAGATTCAGATAAGTGGGCAAAATATCAAATATCAAACTGAAAAAACTATTTGTAGTTGGTTTATTGACACTTTATCATGTACATTATTATATTATTGAGGGACTAGTTTCGGAAGCTATCGCTTCCATCCTCAACCTCCTTCCAACTAGCATCTTTTGTTGTCTGCTCTCTTCTCTCTGGTATTGGAACTATGAACTTCTTTGTCAAATTATCTACTGGTGGGATATCAAAGTTCATTATTCGCACCTTATTTTTCCAAATGAATATGTCTCCCATGTTGTCATTATTTTGATTTATCACTCCTTTATTACTATTACTCCAAAATTACTAAAAGTGAGAATAAGATAGCTGATGTATTTCTAGATTTAACAAAAGCATTTGATTGTGTAGATCATCAAATATTACTTAGGAAACTAAATAGCAATGGGATAAGGGGTCTGGCAGAAGAATGACTCATCATATTTGAGTAATCGGAAACAAAAAACGGAAATCCCATTTTACAATGGTTACCATAAAATTACACAGATCAAAAGGAGTAGTTCAATGTGATGCACCACAAGGCTCTGTATTGGGACCACTACTATTCATACTATACATAAATGACACCCCAGATACCCCAAATTTGAAGATACTATCATATGCTGATGATACAGCGCTATTGTGTTGGGACTTATCTACACAGAAACTTGCTAAACAAATTAATTTGGTTTCAGCTCAAATAATAAACTACTTTAATGTAAATCAACTGGGATGCAACATAGACAAGACAAAAATAGTCAATTTTAATGTGTCCCATAGATATAACAAAAATCTATACAAATATAATAATTTTTAACTTAGAAAACTTCACTTATCTTATAAGAATGCATGACCGTGCTTTTACAAATTGACTGGAGTCAGGATTTCGTGACTATCTCATTCACATCATCAGCTTGAACCATCAACAATCTCATTAATGTTACCATCGCTAGATGTCACTATGTTTATTTTAGTATTACCAACATCTGAAAATGAAACAAATTTAAAAACAGAATCAACTACTGGTATTTCAAAATTAATAATGCAATGTTTATTTTTTAAAATAAATATCTTTTTCCAAACCATTAAATCTATTTTGGACCATTTAATTGTTTTAATAATTAACTTCTGGATTTATTTCATGGTTAAATGACCAAAAATGATCTACTACGGCTGATTTATGAGTTTGTTTATACTTAATGTTAGGAAAACGCTCTTTGTTCTGACTTCCAAATTACGTTTTGTCTTTCCAATATAAACTTTATCACAATCGAAACAATTAAATTGATAAATACCAGATTTTTTTCTATCAGGAATTTTATCTTTTTTAGAGAAATGCAGTAAATTTTTAATTATACATTTATTTTGAGGAACTAAAGTTATACCAAACTCTTTAAAATTTGTTTGAAAATGTTCATTAACCCAAGGATGGTAAGTAAATTTTTAAAGATATAATCATCTTTTATTTTTTTAAGGGTAGAAATATCATTAACAGTTTTTTATATTTAAATTTTTCAATTTTGTTTATGTATAAAGTCTTTATTAAAACCATTAATTAAAGCAGTATTAATAATATGTTTATATTCTTTATTAAATTCCTCTTTATTCATTGATATATTTATTAATCTATAAATCAATCTATTGAACACAGCAAATTTATGTAAAAAAATGGGTTAAACGTTTTATTTTGTATGTAATTATCGATATGAGTAGACTTCCTATAAATACCAAAGTTTAATTTATTATTATTAATTTATTATTATCTTAAGATCTAGAAAACGAAGAAATCCATTTATGTCAGTCTCTAATGTGAATTTTATAGATTTATTTTGAAAATTTAGTAATTTTAAAGCATCATTTATGTATCGAGATTTAACTGTATTGGAACACCACAGTGAAGCGAAAAATTATTAAATTTTAGATGAGTCGTATTTCTTACACATCTGCTTCACTTTCGTACCTATTTTGATAATATTATAAACAAATTTGAGGACTAGCTATGGGAAGCCCGCTATCACCATTTTTGGCCAATCTATACATGAGCTTTTTCGAAACACATATTACTAAAGCCTTCCCTCATATGTTTAAAACATGGTACAGATACGTAGACGACATCTTTGCAATAGTGCCCTACAAACTAATAGATGATGCTTTGAAACTACTCAACCTGCAAGAACCCAGCATACAATTCACAGTAGAAACTGAAGAGGACTGTACTCTACCTTTTTTAGACCTTAAAATCAAAAAAGGCAATGAAAAACTAGAATTTGGCATTCATAGAAAAGCAACACACACAGATAATTACATCAAAGCAAATAGTTTCAACCCAATTCCACACAAACATGCAACCATCAACAGTCTCACACACAGATTAGTAAATCTACCTCTCAGCCAGCAAGAATATCAAAACGAATACCATCAAATCTTAAAAACTGCAATTAAAAATGGATATGGAAAAAACCTTGTAGATAAAAAACTAAAATTATTCAAACTTCAAAAGAAATTAAAACAGATCACAGCTCTCACAACAATAAAACAAGAAACTAGATTTGCTAAATTTACTTACCACCCCTGGGCCACAAAAAAGTTCCAAAAAATATTCAAGAAATACAATATAACATTGGCACCAAAAAACAATTACAACATTAAAAACCTACTTCACAGTAATAATACTGATAAGATAAAACCAGAGGAAAAGTCAGGCATTTACAAAATTAAGTGTAAAGACTGTGAAAAAATTTACATAGGGAGGAAAAAAGAAACATAGGCACTAGAAAGAAAGAACACTTCAGGCACTTAAGATACAAAAATATTGATAAGTCCGCAATAGCAGCTCATTTCTGGTCTGAAAATCATGAAATTGAAGATAGCACAGAATTACTAAAATACGTACAAAAACATAGTGAACTCGTCATATGGGAGAGGATATACATAGAAAAACATAAAAACCAACTAATGAACTTTGAAATCCCGCTAGAAGAGAATCCCACATTTCAGTTCATCACTAAATCAACAGATGGCAGCAACAACCCCAGAATTACCCACACCGCTGGATCTAGCGTCAGTCGCACAAGAGCCGTAGATGCAAACGAAGATTTGCGAAACATGTCCTCAAAATAGGTACGAAAGTGAAGCAGATGTGTAAGAAATACGACTCATCTAAAATTTAATCATCATTTATGTGTTTATCAGGATCAGTAGCAAAAATATCAACAACATATCTATGCCAAAATTTAAAAATTAATGGGAATGCTTTAGTAACTTGCATTTCAAAAAACCGCACAAAAAGATCAACAAGAAAAGGTGAAAGAGGATTACCCATTGCTAAGCCTGAAGTTTGTTGAAAAAATTCACCATTAAAAGTGAAAAAATTTTGATCTAAACAAAAATTAGTAATATGTGTTTGGAGGAATTTAGTAACAGTGACGTCAAAATTAATCTCAGAAACTATTTGTAGTTGGTTTATTAATACTCATCACTTACTTGTTTATATTTATGAGAGACTAGTTTCAAAGGCATAAATATAAACAAGTAAGTGACGAGTATAAATAAACCAACTACAAATAGTTTCTGAGAAAAATTAGTAAGTTTAACAAAATCAACTATTAAGTCCTTATGCTAATTTGTTGAATTCAACCACTTTTTTTTTTTAAACAAATTAAAAGTTTTTCTCTAGGTATACTAGGAAATAAGGCAGTTACATCAAAAGAAACAAGTTTAATACTTAAAGTCTGAAATTTATCAAAATTACTAAATTTTTTATATGTAGCCATTTAGCTAAATTATAATTATTATAACTTATTAATATTATTATAACTTAACATACCAATGAATAAAGAGGAATTTAATAAAGAATATAAACTATTATTAATACTCCTTTAATTAATGGTTTTAATAAGAACTTTATACATAAAAAAGATTGAAAACTTTAAGTATCAAAAAACGTAATGAAATTTCTACCCATAAAAAACTATAATTTTAAAACATTTACCTACCATCCTTGTGTTAATAAACATTTTCAAACAAATTTTAAAGAGTTTGGTATAACTTTAGTTCCTCAAAATAAATATAGTATTAAAAATTTACTGCATTTCTCTAAAAAAGATAAAATTCCTGATAGTAAAAAATCTGGTATTTATCAATTTAATTGTTTCGATTATGATAAAGTTTATATTGGAAATACAAAACGTAATTTGGAAATCAGAACGAAAGAGCATTTTCATAACATTAAGTATAAACAAACTGATAAATCAGCCGTAGCATATCTTTTTTGGTCATTTAACCATGAAATAAATCAAGAAGTTCAATTATTAAAACAATTAAATGGTCCGATAGATTTAATGGTTTGGGAAAAGATATTTATTTTAAAAAATAAACATCGTCCAATGACTTGAAATACCGGCAGTCGATTCTGTTTTTAAATTTGTTTCATTTTCAGATGTTGGTAGTACTAAAATAAACATAGTGACATTTAGTGATGTTAACATTAACAACGAGATTGTTGATGGTTCAAGCTGATGATGTGAATGAGATATTCACGAAATCGCGATGCTTGTCAATTTGTAAGAAAATGATCATTTCTTATAGGATAAGTGAAGTTTTTTAAGTTACAAATGATTATGTTTGTGTATATTTGTTTGCTTCACTGTTAATAGCTTCATATTTTACGTATAACAAAAATCTACCTGCTGTGGACATACGTAATGTATCTATTCAAGAGAGTAAACACTGTTTCTGAGTATACTCTTTGACAAACATTTGACCTGAAATGCGCACATTGATAGGGTATGTAGTAAAGTAAGGGTATATACCTAATGAGATATCTAGATTTAAAACTTTTAATTTGTTAAAGACAATCTACTATGGTGTTATATATCCACATTTGCTCTATGGTATTGATCTCTGGGGAGGGGAGTTTAGCTGATGCACATATTAATAGGCTATTGATTTTACAAAAGAAATGTATAAGAATATCAAATGTTAACAGTAAACATCCTTGCAAAGAGCTATTTATAGAAAATAATATACTTACTGGTATATCGCTTAATGTATACAGAGTAATAATGTTGCTAAACAACTCTAATGGTCTTGCTAGGCATTTTGATGTACATGACTATAATACAAGGAATCAAAAGATGTGTGTGTGTGTGTGTGTGTGTGTGTGTGTGTGTGTGTGTGTGTGTGTGTGTGTGTGTGTGTGTGTGTGTGTGTGTGTGTGTGTGTGTGTGTGTGTGTGTGTGTGTGTGTGTGTGTGTGTGTGTGTGTGTGTGTGTGTGTGTGTGTGTGTGTGTGTGTGTGTGTGTGTGTGTGTGTGTGTGTGTGTGTGTGTGTGTGTGTGTGTGTGTGTGTGTGTGTGTGTGTGTGTGTGTGTGTGTGTGTGTGTGTGTGTGTGTGTGTGTGTGTGTGTGTGTGTGTGTGTGTGTGTGTGTGTGTGTGTGTGTGTGTGTGTGTGTGTGTGTGTGTGTGTGTGTGTGTGTGTGTGTGTGTGTGTGTGTGTGTGTGTGTGTGTGTGTGTGTGTGTGTGTGTGTGTGTGTGTGTGTGTGTGTGTGTGTGTGTGTGTGTGTGTGTGTGTGTGTGTGTGTGTGTGTGTGTGTGTGTGTGTGTGTGTGTGTGTGTGTGTGTGTGTGTGTGTGTGTGTGTGTGTGTGTGTGTGTGTGTGTGTGTGTGTGTGTGTGTGTGTGTGTGTGTGTGTGTGTGTGTGTGTGTGTGTGTGTGTGTGTGTGTGTGTGTGTGTGTGTGTGTGTGTGTGTGTGTGTGTGTGTGTGTGTGTGTGTGTGTGTGTGTGTGTGTGTGTGTGTGTGTGTGTGTGTGTGTGTGTGTGTGTGTGTGTGTGTGTGTGTGTGTGTGTGTGTGTGTGTGTGTGTGTGTGTGTGTGTGTGTGTGTGTGTGTGTGTGTGTGTGTGTGTGTGTGTGTGTGTGTGTGTGTGTGTGTGTGTGTGTGTGTGTGTGTGTGTGTGTGTGTGTGTGTGTGTGTGTGTGTGTGTGTGTGTGTGTGTGTGTGTGTGTGTGTGTGTGTGTGTGTGTGTGTGTGTGTGTGTGTGTGTGTGTGTGTGTGTGTGTGTGTGTGTGTGTGTGTGTGTGTGTGTGTGTGTGTGTGTGTGTGTGTGTGTGTGTGTGTGTGTGTGTGTGTGTGTGTGTGTGTGTGTGTGTGTGTGTGTGTGTGTGTGTGTGTGTGTGTGTGTGTGTGTGTGTGTGTGTGTGTGTGTGTGTGTGTGTGTGTGTGTGTGTGTGTGTGTGTGTGTGTGTGTGTGTGTGTGTGTGTGTGTGTGTGTGTGTGTGTGTGTGTGTGTGTGTGTGTGTGTGTGTGTGTGTGTGTGTGTGTGTGTGTGTGTGTGTGTGTGTGTGTGTGTGTGTGTGTGTGTGTGTGTGTGTGTGTGTGTGTGTGTGTGTGTGTGTGTGTGTGTGTGTGTGTGTGTGTGTGTGTGTGTGTGTGTGTGTGTGTGTGTGTGTGTGTGTGTGTGTGTGTGTGTGTGTGTGTGTGTGTGTGTGTGTGTGTGTGTGTGTGTGTGTGTGTGTGTGTGTGTGTGTGTGTGTGTGTGTGTGTGTGTGTGTGTGTGTGTGTGTGTGTGTGTGTGTGTGTGTGTGTGTGTGTGTGTGTGTGTGTGTGTGTGTGTGTGTGTGTGTGTGTGTGTGTGTGTGTGTGTGTGTGTGTGTGTGTGTGTGTGTGTGTGTGTGTGTGTGTGTGTGTGTGTGTGTGTGTGTGTGTGTGTGTGTGTGTGTGTGTGTGTGTGTGTGTGTGTGTGTGTGTGTGTGTGTGTGTGTGTGTGTGTGTGTGTGTGTGTGTGTGTGTGTGTGTGTGTGTGTGTGTGTGTGTGTGTGTGTGTGTGTGTGTGTGTGTGTGTGTGTGTGTGTGTGTGTGTGTGTGTGTGTGTGTGTGTGTGTGTGTGTGTGTGTGTGTGTGTGTGTGTGTGTGTGTGTGTGTGTGTGTGTGTGTGTGTGTGTGTGTGTGTGTGTGTGTGTGTGTGTGTGTGTGTGTGTGTGTGTGTGTGTGTGTGTGTGTGTGTGTGTGTGTGTGTGTGTGTGTGTGTGTGTGTGTGTGTGTGTGTGTGTGTGTGTGTGTGTGTGTGTGTGTGTGTGTGTGTGTGTGTGTGTGTGTGTGTGTGTGTGTGTGTGTGTGTGTGTGTGTGTGTGTGTGTGTGTGTGTGTGTGTGTGTGTGTGTGTGTGTGTGTGTGTGTGTGTGTGTGTGTGTGTGTGTGTGTGTGTGTGTGTGTGTGTGTGTGTGTGTGTGTGTGTGTGTGTGTGTGTGTGTGTGTGTGTGTGTGTGTGTGTGTGTGTGTGTGTGTGTGTGTGTGTGTGTGTGTGTGTGTGTGTGTGTGTGTGTGTGTGTGTGTGTGTGTGTGTGTGTGTGTGTGTGTGTGTGTGTGTGTGTGTGTGTGTGTGTGTGTGTGTGTGTGTGTGTGTGTGTGTGTGTGTGTGTGTGTGTGTGTGTGTGTGTGTGTGTGTGTGTGTGTGTGTGTGTGTGTGTGTGTGTGTGTGTGTGTGTGTGTGTGTGTGTGTGTGTGTGTGTGTGTGTGTGTGTGTGTGTGTGTGTGTGTGTGTGTGTGTGTGTGTGTGTGTGTGTGTGTGTGTGTGTGTGTGTGTGTGTGTGTGTGTGTGTGTGTGTGTGTGTGTGTGTGTGTGTGTGTGTGTGTGTGTGTGTGTGTGTGTGTGTGTGTGTGTGTGTGTGTGTGTGTGTGTGTGTGTGTGTGTGTGTGTGTGTGTGTGTGTGTACGTTGTAAATAGACCATTATACAGACTTAATGAACTATGAAATGTAAACTTATGTATTAAAATGTAAAATCATTTGTATCTTATATTGTGACAATGTTTAAATATTGTGACAATGTTTAAAACTTGTAATGTCAGGTCTACAAGCAATAAAGAATTTATTATTATTATTATTATTATTATTATTATTATTATTATTATTATTATTATTATTATTATTATTATTATTATTATTATTATTATTATTATTATTATTATTATTGTTGTTGTTGTTAATTATTTATTTATGTGCACTGTTTTTTATAATTAAATTATTGAATAACAAATCCAAATCTGCAATAATTGCATATTACTTTCTATAGGTCAGACCAGCACAACGGTACAGGAAGAGAAAGCACTGAATCCACGACTTACTAAAACAGTTGATGAGTTTATTGAGATAATGGCCAACTTAAAGTTAGCATATCCAAAAATGATAGGTATGCACACTTTTATTTGTTAACCTTAGAATACTAGTTAGCTTAAGTACCATTGGTAAGGAAGATTCCTTCCTTTCACAGTTTCTTCATAATTAAACATAATTCAGTTTTGATTTTTTTTTTCTTTTGGAAAACGTGATAATTTTTCTTTTCCCTTTTTTTAACCTGCAAAATTAGTTTTTATTTCTTTAGCTTCACTTTCTAACCAGAACTTATTTATGTAATTTCAACTGCATACCGTTTTAAACCCTATATAAAAACAAAGAATGTGAAAGAGCTTCAGTTATACACTCTCAACAGATGTAAACTTTGTAATATTTTGTATTTCTTGCTTTGAAAATCAACCACCTCCATAGCACAGTGGTGGCATGTCTGGTGTTGGGGATCCGAGTTTGATCCCTAATACTGATGTGGGAGCTTTCCCTGCTGGGAGGCTGGTTCAAAGTGCACTTAGCATCATTGATATCAATTAAGTAGCTATCCTGATGGAAAGGTAGCATCCGTAAAAGGTCTTATAGTGGGGGAGTTAGCATGCAGACCCCTGCCACCTCCATCCTGCACTCCTCTGTGGTATGCAGCTGGAGGGTGCAGTGGCCAGGTGAAAAGGGTAACTTCTGCATAGAGGAGATGCCCTAGAGATGATTATACTTTGAAAATCCCAAGAACATCATAAGCCGACGATGTCCTCCATCATGGCATTCAGGGACTTGGTGTTGGTGTCGGCCTTTACATTGTAAATATAAATGTCTTCCTAGATTATAAATAAAATTACAATATTTATTATGGCCCTCATTCCCAGGCAGCCAAACAAACATTCAGTAGAGGTAACAGATCCATCAGCAAACTGAAGAAACAACTAATGTAAGCTTGCTGTCTCTAGTATTGTAGAAGGCTTTCAAAAAGTTATCACAAAAGAATTATAAATATGCCAACCAAGGCTTTTTGGAACAAAATAGTGAATATTGCTACTGCTTCACTTAACTTTGCTGACATTTAAGAGATCACTTATTTTATGAATATTGTAATAAATGAGAACACAGCCTCTGCTGATCACACTTTGTCTTTTAAGTTGTTAACATAGTGTTAATTTTACACCTAAGTCACTGTTACGTCTTTCAAAACAAACACAACTGATCCATTGAATCAGATCACAATCGAACTGTCATTACTAGATCACAATTCAACTAAACTGCACTTGGCACTGTACATTGTCACTGTCTACTGAAGACTGTACCTTTTTAACTGTTCATCAGTCAAAGCTAGACCCTTATACAGTGATAGAGTCAAGGCAGAACACTCACAAAATGGAGCATTCTTGAGTGACACAAAACAAAGCTCTGGAATTGAGAAACAGTCCAAAATGGCCAAGGCATTTCTCAGGCTATTGTTCAGCAGGAGGACCAGTGATTAATGCAGGCGAGACCCAGGTCGGTCTCGTCCCTGCCTCCACTTCCCTCAAGAGTGGCCCCAAGTCAGCATCCGCCAGCTGCTCCCTCCTCAGACCTGCACTATCCCAGCCATCCGCAGGCACTGTCGTGACCACTGTGACAGCTGCGGCACACTCCTTCTCTTCCACTCTTGTGCATTGGCCGCATTCCTCTGGGCAGGGTCTTCGGGACATAGCGTCTGTGTTGCCGTGGTTCTTCCCTCTACGATGTTCAGAGGTGAAGTCGTACTCCTGCAGCCTCTGGACCCAATGTGCTGTCTGGCCTTCCAGGTTCCTAAAGCTAAGTAGGTAGGTGAGGGTGGAATGGTCAGTCCTCAGGTGGAATGGCTGACCGTACAGGTACTTGTGGAAGTGTTACAAGTTCTTTACTACCGCCAGTAACTCTCGCCAGGTAACGCAGTAGTTCTTCTCTGCCTTGGACAGCGTCTTGCTGTAGTAAGCTATTACTCGCTCATAGTCGTCCTGGACTTGGGATAGCTCACCTCCAATGCAATGGTCGCTGGCGTCGGTGTCCACAATGAAGGTGCCACCTGGTTGTGGGAATCCCAAAATAGGAGCACTGCACAGTATCTTCTTCAGCTGCTGGAAAGCGCCTTTGGCATCCTCCGTCCACGCATAAGGCCGGTGTTGTTCTGTCAGGCGAGTGAGGGGCTTGGCGATGTTGGAGAACCCCTTTATGAAACGGCGGTAATAACTGCACAGGCCCAGGAAACTGCTCAGTTCTCTCTTATCCTTTGGGCGAGGCCAATCTCTCACAGCCTGTGTCTTCCTCGGGTCTGTGGCCACTCCGGTTGGTGAGATTATGTGGCTCAAGTAGTTGACTTCCTTGCGAAAGAACTGGCACTTCTTCACATTCAGTTTCAAGTTGGTCGCCTGCAGTCTCTGTAGCACCTTGCTCAGGTTTTCGAGATGGTCTTTGAATGTCTTGCCGACGATGATGATGTCGTCCAGATATAGCAGGCAGGCGTCATATGTCAACCCTCTCATCACTGATTCCATGAGGCGTTGGAAGGTGACTGGTGCATTGCAGAGGCCAAAGGGCATAACTGTGAACTGCCAAAGCCCTTGGCCTTCGAAAATACGGTTTTCTCCTTGTCTCTCGGGTCCAGAGCTGCCTGTCAGTAACCAGAGCAAGTCCAGGGTTGAGAACCACTGTGAACCAGCAAGCGTGTCCAGGGTATCGTCAATCCGGGGTAAGGGGAAACAGTCCTTCCTGGTGACAGCGTTCAGCTTCCTGTAGTCCACGCTGAAGCATAGCTCACCGTTCTTAGTCACCAAGACTACAGGGGAACACCAAGGGCTGTCAGACTCTTCGATCACTCCCTTGGATCTCATGTCCTCCAGCATGTCGCATACCTCCTATTGTTTTGCTAGCGGAACGCGTCTGGGTGGTTGCCGAATAGGCCGGGCGTCTCTGGTGCCGATGCGGTGAAACACTCGGTCCGTGCGGCCGTAGTCTCTGTTACTTTGGCTGAAGACGCGCTGGTATCGTCTCAGTGGTTGCCGAACCTTCTCGAGCTGTTCTGCGGTCAGGTGGTCGGCCGCCCTCTCCAATAAGCCTTCCAGCCAGGGCCCCAGGTGTTGCGTCGGCACGGGTTCCTAGGTCTCATCGATTGGTGTTACGCTGACCACGGGCTCGCACGTCCCCAACTCCGTCCCGGCCTGGACGTCGTGATCGGTGTCTGTTGGGTTGAGCAGCCTCACTGGCACCTCCTCTCGGCACGACAACAATGTTCTGGCTACATGGCTACATATAGTCCGTGCACAGGCGTCTTCTGGTACAGCATCAAGTTCTTCGTCCGCTGGTCTTCCAGTCGCGCCGTCTCCACCACCTCGCTTCTCGCGGGGACAAACACGTCTTCCCTCAGGACGACCTTGCAGATTCCCAGGCGTTCTTCGGGTTGCCGGAGTACCACCTCCTCTCCATTCAGGAACCTCTTGCTAACGTCGACCGTCGCCTCGTGGCTCCTGAGGACATCCAGTTCCAGTATCACCTCCTCAGCCTCTCCGCGACGAACACCCACTGACGCACGGCACTCCGTCCCAAGGTCAACTGCAGCAGGGCCTCCCTCTCCTCGGGCAAGGTGTCGCCCGATGCCGTCACTAGCTGGTATGATGGGCTCGGTTTCCTCGACGGCAAACCCTTGGCCACGTCAGGTCTGATGATGGTCACGGCTGCCCCGGTTTTTACGAGCACGCGGCACGGCTTCCCTCTCACCCAACCGTCCGCGATGAGGCTGTCATCCATACGCCGGCTGACGGCGCGCAGTGTCCCTCGAGGGGATGGTGGTGATGGCGCCGACGTGCCCCTTGCCACGACGGCCTTTACTAGTTTTCCGGCAGCACTCCTTGGTGTTGGCAGTCTCTCTCCAGGTGTCCCGGTTGGTCACACCCCCAACACACGCCACTCGGTCTTCACCGGCGTCCCTCAGCTGGTCTTCGGTCCCCAGTGTAGTGGATACTCCTTGTTCTCGACGCCGGAGTAGCCGTCACCTTGGCCGCCTCCATCCTTAATGCTGCCGTTAGCTCCTCGTGAATAGTTTTGTTGTCGCCGAGCATTAAACGCTGACGTATCTCGACGTCTCAAACCCCATCAACGAACGTGTAGGCGACTTCCCGGGATAGGAATTCAGGTGACAGGTCGACCAAGGCTTTTCTGGCCAGCTGTTCAATTGCCAGGGCGAACTCCTGCATCGTCTCCCCTGGCTGCTGCTTCCTTGATTTCAGTTGGCTGCGGTAGTTTGCGGCCAAGCGGTGGTTCCCGAAGCGGTTTTCCAGGGCTTCCCATATTTCCTTGAGCGCCGCCGCTGTCTGGACCGTGTTCAGGACTTCTGCGGCCCGTCCCTAGAGGCTAGCTATTACCTGTGCGGCCTCCTCCTCTGATGACCACTTGTGCTTGGCCACCGTGTCGAATTGGTGGCGGAAGACTTCGAACGTAGACGTGCCGTCGTACTTTGGTGGTTTGACGTGCGCAGATGTTGTGTCGCGTCCCGACGCGTCGGCCTTCTTATCTTTAATCCTTCTGCCGACGATGTCCTCCATCATGGCGTTCAGGGACTTGGCGTTGGTGTCGGCCTTTCCCTCTAGGTTGTTAATGCAGTTCCCTAGGTCTTCGACGCGCTCGTTCACTTGGCCTATCCGCTTGCCCAGTTCCATGACAGCCTCCTTTACGCCGGCCAACTGCTCCTTCAATTTGGTGGCGAGGACTTCGTTCGCAGCCTTCATTTCCTTGGTTAATTTGGCCATCTTCGTGGTCATTGGTCATCGTCATGGCCAAGGTGCTATTAGCCCTCTCCAACTTCTCTTCCATTTTCTCAGTGATGTTAAGTTAATGCCAGAGGTTCTACTCCCATTAGTCCTGGACCCGTAGGACCATGGACCCGGGCCTCCTTCAACCAGGGAGTTATCGAGCTGTCCTAAAAGGGCGCCTGGCGTCTCCGTGGGGCTTTCCATAAGGCAAGACCTAGAGACTAACAAAGCCCCCCATCTAGTCCTGTGGACTCAAGACGGGATGGAAGTGGCTACGCCACTTACGCGCTCCAACTCCAAAATGGGAAGGCTACCGATATGACCTCGGTGGAGCCCTCTGGTGATCTAGCACACCTTCTACTATCTATGCTGGCTAGTACGTGGGAATATTAATGGCTTCCCTCAACCCCATCCGGAGACGTACCCAATCTCCCACGGGTATCGGGAACCACTGCCCCCTCGAGTCCAACCCAATCCGAACAACTCGCTATCAGGAAGGGGCTTGAATGTTTGGCCTGAGGTTCCTCTAGTAACGTCAGAGGTACCATGAGTGCTAGGGGTCCGCAGCGCCTGCACCACGGCAGCTGAAGGGGACGGATCCCCTCCCCTATGGGGGATGTTATCCTTAGTCGCCTTCATGTCTTTCATCTCGGCGTTAGGTTGTCGTTAGCCGTCTTCATTTCTTTCATCTTGGCAGTGAGGTTGTCATTCGCCGTCTTCATTTCTTCCATTTTCTGTAGAATCTTTTCCAATGCAGCCTCCATGGTGTTACGTCTCATTTCTGACACCAGTTGTGACTTTGTGGGTTCGTGAAATTAAAAGTCCAAGTTACAAACACTAAAAATTGCTCTTTATTTCCATAGAAACACAATTACGTCACATACACAAACAACTTGTAAGGTCATTGACCACAACAAAGTCCAGACAGCTGTTCACGCGCATGCGTCCTGTTACCGACTGACCGACTCTGGCGGGCGGCAGCTCCCTTTTTATAGATCACTCACTATCCGGAATGTTCTCATACAATCAAGATGGCGCTAGAAGAAAGACGAACTTTTGATCAATCCGTCTCCTTCCCCCCACCATTTTGGCAAGCTTTTATCTCCACAGTACACTGCCCATCTCTTTGAATGCCTCGCCGCGCCGCCTCGTCACAACAATGCATTCGGGACATTATTGTAGGTGTTATCATCTCAAGAAATGTGTGATGAAATAAATGTTTTAAAAAGCCTGGAATTCATGACCAGAACAAGTAACCTGTCTGTACATACACTGTTGCATATTGCAAAACAGTGCAAAAGTTCTATGAGGTGTGTTCAAGTTATAACATCTATTTTTTTTTTCAGGACTGGGACCAGATAGGAACTTCTGTTTTTTTTTTTTTGTTTTTTTAATAAACGTGGACTCTTTGTGAATGTGTGACAGAGATGGCAATACTGTACAGTGTATAGAACTCTAGTGACAGCGACTGTTACACAAATATAACTATTTGCAACAAGAACTTCACTTATCTTAAGAAAATGATGTAAATTTTTCTTATTAATGAGATCGATTTCGTAAACCTTTGTTTACATCCTCAGTCATCAAATAACTTCGTCATCAATGATGCTATATGAGGTTTCTATGTTTTAGCCAGTATTACCAAAATCTGAAAATGAAATAAACTTAAAAACAGAATCAACTGCTGGTATTTGAAAATTCATTAGGCAATGTTTATTTTTTTTAAATAAATACTTTTTCCCAAACCATTAAATCTATTGGACCATTTAATTGTTTTAATAATTTAACTTCAGGATTTATTTCATGGTTAAATGACCAAAAATGATCTACTGCCGATTGATCAGTTTGTTTATACTTAATTTTACGAAAATGCTCTTTCGTTCTGGTTTCCAAATTACTTTTCATTCTTCCAATATAAACATGATCAATTAAATTGATAAACACCAGATTTTTTATTATTAGGAATTTAATCTTTTTCAGAGAAATGTAGTAAATTATAAATACTACATTTATTTTGAGGAACTAAAGTTATACCAAACTCTTAAAAAAATGTTTGAAAATATTTATTAACCCAAGGATGGTAAGTACATTTTTTGAAAATTATAATCGTCTTTTGTTTTTTTTTAAGGGTAGAAATATCATTAACAGTTTTTTATATTTAAATTTTTCACTCTTTTTTGTATAAAAGTCTTTATTAAAACCGTTAATTAAAGCAGTATTAATAATATGTTTATATTCTTTATTAAATTCCTCTTTATTCAGGTGTATATTTATTAATCTATAAATCAAACTATTGAAAACAGCAAATTTATGCGAAAAAGGTTTAAAACTTTTATTTTTTATGTAATTATCGATATGAGTAGACTACCTGTAAATACCAAAATTTAATTTATTATTATTTCAGTTTCTAATATGAATTTTATAGCTTTATCTTGTACATTTAGTAATTTTAAAGCATCGTTTATTTCCCATTTTGTAAGGACTATGATACAATGAAGCGCAAAATTAATATAATATAATGTTATTTGTTTATCAGGAAAAATAGCAAAAATATCAACATATTTATGCCAGGTTTTAAAAATTAAAGGGATTGCTTTAGTGACTTGCATTTCGAAAAAACTCATAAAAACATCAGCAAGAAAAGGTGAAAGATGATTAGGACTGATTTTGATGCTTAAAATGGCAACATTTTCATTGCAAGAACAGCGTGTAATCATTTGTTTTCTCAATTTTCGTGGTATGACGCCTATTAAGATTCATCGCCAGCTGAGTGAAGCATGTGGTGATGGTACCATGAATGTGTCTAATGATGTTCCTGGGTGCAACAGTTCAATGAAGGCAGAACATCATGTGACAACAAACCAATTCAGTCACGGCCTCGGACCAGCCATTCTGACATGACCCAGCAAGTGGAGAACGCTGTTTTGGAGGATCGCCGATTGAGCATTTTCAGATCTTCATGCAGGATTGTGTGCACAGCTCCCATGAAAAAGCCAATTTTGGAGGCAATGTCTGCAACTGTCTTGGTTTGTTGACACACGATGTTCTGCCTTCATTGAACTGTTGCACCCAAGAACGCACATTAGACACATCCATGGTACCATCACCACATGTCTCACTCAACTGGCGTTGAATTTCAATAGGTGTCACACCACAAAAATGGAGAAAATGAATGATGACGTGCTGTTCTTGCAATGAAAACCTCACTCTTTTAAGTATCAAAAACAGTCCTAACTCTTGTCACTGCCACTAGAGTTCTATGCACTATACAGTACTTACTGCCATCTCTGTCACGCATTCACAAAGAGTCCACGTGTAGTTATAAAAAAAAACAGAAGTTCCTATCTGGTCCCAGTCCTGGAAAAAAAAAAATAGATGTTATAACTAGAATGCTCCTCGTAAAGCTGAAATTCTATTTAGACGTTTATTTAGATCTCCAGGAAAACATGCCAGAAATAAAACAGAATGTTTCAAATTTAAATAACTTTGAAAAAAAATGTTCTTTGCGTACAATATATGGAATGTATGACAGTGGTGAATATACCACTATTAAAATCCTAGTTCATATTATGAGGGAAACAATTGACTATAAAGGTTCCTTTAGTTTCATGGGTTTCATACTGAAAGGTTTGGGCTTCAGCTACAAAAAAAAGATAAAATAATTGCCATAAATTCTTATTAAAAATGAGTGTTATAGTTGTTGCAAGAATAACTTTTTAAGAACTCTGCACATGCTTAAGGCATCTGGACTGGAAATACATGCCCAATTTATCTTGATGTGACATGGGTAAATTAGAATCATTGAAGGAAATACATATGGTAAAACTCGAAGGGAAGAGAGAGACTCAAAATTCCTGTAGGAAAAAGGCAGCGGACTGATAATTTTTCATACAGATTTGCATAAACAGGGTTTATTCCAAAGTGGGAAAGTAAGTAAGTTTTTGTTCCAAACCAGGGAATAAAAATGTTAACGGTCATTCTGAAATGAGTGCAGACACTCTCACAGTTTGGTTCAGAAAGATAATTTTAAGTTTTTAAAGAGGAGTCATTCATTATCATGAATAATGCTAGCTGTGGTTCTAAAATCATAGAAAAACCTCCATCTACAAATTCTGGAAAAAAGGACATTCAGGACTTTCTTGTACATTTTAACAAAGGATTATACCTTTATGAAATGAGAGCAGAATTGTTAGACGAAGTAATCCAATGGAAAACACTGGAAAAAAGTATGAGTTAGAAGTTGCATTGGAAAAGGGACACTAAGTTATTTATTTACCTTCCTGTTATTGCCAGTACAACTTCATCAAGTTAAATTGGGCTAACATAAAAGAGGAAGTCACAAAGGAGAACACTAGTTTTTGTCTTGCAGATGTTGAAAAGCTTACTATGCTGTGCTTGACAGAGTGACTAAACAAGATTCGGCTAGTCACATGGCATGCTGTGAAAAACTGCGGGAAGAATAATAAAATTATGTTTCGCTTCACTATGGTGTTCCAATAAAGTAAACATTCAATATATTGCAGGAAGAATATTTCCATAAAGAAGTGGCTTGAGATATCGCTGCAAAATTCAGTTATAAATCGGCCTGAACTAAGTGAGGAAGGATATTGAAGACGAGAATGATGAGCTTGCAGTAATAGGTCACTGTAAGAAATCCAGATATGTTTCCTTGACATGTTCAATCGTCACAGGTTTTGATGAACTCACTGAACACAAACCCAGTTCAATCTGGTCCAAAAATAATCTATGTCATCTAGTTATTAAACATCTGAAACATTTGAATAGTTATAAATAAAAGCGTTGACATTGAAGCTAATTTCAGGTATAAAGACTAAAATTGAGTCATACCATTTAAAACTTGTAACTTCACTCATGTCCTTTTACAAAATCAGGAACCTTTTTGAAACTGTTGCAGTTTCATCCTCAGCTGATTAGCGACTCATCACAGTTGGTTGTTGTCTGGATCTCTCTTGTAATTGGCTCCCTCTCTCAGAAGATTCTTTACATAAGTTCATTAGACCACTCACTGATGGCACATCAAAATTTAGTTTGATCAAACTACTAAAACCATTGTCAACAACTTACAACATGGGAAAAAGATTTTATTATTAAAAACATTCCACATATTCTAAATTTTGATGTGCCACTAGTGAGTGGTCTACTGAACTTATGTAAAGAATCTTCCAAGAGAGGGAGCCAATTACAAGAAAGATCCAGACAACAACCAACTGTGATGAGTCGCTAATCATCTGAGGATGAAACTGCAACAGTTTCGAAAATGTTCCTGATATTGTAAAAGGACGTGAGTGAAGTTACAAGTTTTAAAAGGTATGACTCAATTTTATTCTTTATATCTGAAACATTGTTTTTAGATAGATACCACAGATAAAAGTTATGTATAACAAACTTTCTTTCTTTTGTTTCAGATAAAGCAGTGCCTGCAAATAGAGTCTGTGGTGTGCATGATTTACAGTAAAAAGATGCACTTACTAAGAAAGTAGATTTTTCCAAGGAGTTTTATGCATAGTCATATTAGAGCTTTTTAAAAGCATTACATAGAGAAACTAATTATGTGCATTTGCTGTTTTTAATGTTATCTTTATTTTTGTAATAACTATTTTCATATAACTAGTGGTTTTGTTTGCATACAAAAAAGGCTGTGTAAAATGCTTAATGTAGTAATGCAAAGAATGTATATAAAAGTAGTATTGAAGGCAGATAAAAGATCTATTATTTTAAATGTAGCATGGTTATAATGTGTAAATATCCTTCCTATAACTGTGACAAACTGTAGTAGTCTTTCTTTTATATCAGCAAATAAATCAACATGAAAAAAATTGTGGAAAGAGAGACAGAGAGGACATATCTGATCACAAACATTTGCTTCACCTATTCTACCCATTACCATTTATTTTCATGTATCATCCAAATTATTCCTATGTGTAATTTTCAATATTTCCAATTACATGGTAAATATAAAATAATTAAAATGTAGGGAATACTTGTAGGAACAAAGGTATCTAACACACATTAAAAGTCAGGTCAGTAGTTATTAGAGACAGGCGTTTAATGTAAATGCATATTTTTCCGGTGCTGTCAGAAAGTGTGCTAACTTGGTGAATTAATTACTAAATTTCCAACAATTTAAAAATATATGTTACATATAACGCATATTTTGCCCATTTTCTTAATAATCATAATATTTCAGCAATGTGCAAATTATTCTACATATTTGCCTGTTTTACATGTATGTTTTAATATACTTTTATTTTATTAATTTATCTTTATATTCGATTTACAAATATAACATTTCCGAATAATATGTGCCATTGAGTCAGTCTTTAGACTTGTTTGCACTGACAGTAGTTCACAGGCAACTCAGTTATTAGCTTATGTTACACTGATAGATCCCTCCTTGATCTGGTGATAGCCATTATCTCACAGTATGAACATCACTGTTTTAGGACTTCTTGGAATTGGATCTATGTGGTGTTTTATACATAATATTGTATTTACTCTGAATTTTATTATTCAATATCTCTGAAAGATATATAAAAGTGTAACTTAATAATTTACACAAAGTAAAGCATTCAATATATTCAAGTGTTTAGTGGATTTAGCATTTCAGTTACAAAAGTATTTCTAGAGGTCTACAATTATTCCTCAGTTAAACCTTAGTCATTCAATCTCAGAAACTATTTGTAGTTGGTCATTCAATTAAATGGCGTGGTGCTTGCACGTATTTGGTTAAGGCTTCATTTAATCATCACTAAAGTGTATGGGTGGGGGTGTCTAATGCTCAGAATTTGATGATTAAATCATTCTTCTTTGTGCTTTCCAATATTTATAGATTAGACCTTCTTGATTTTTGAGAATTTCATTTAAGTTAGATGATCATTGTTTATTAAGTCACCTTTACCACTTAAAAAGCACTATGGAGAAGTCCTTAACTCACATGAACAATAATGCACTCAATCATGGCCTGTGATTAAACATTGCAACAGATGATTTTCTAGGTAGATCTGGAATTGTTTTAAGTTTATTTTGGAGGTCCTTTCAATTAAGTTTTGCAAAGGAAGTGAGATATTTTTCATAATTGGTTGTGCAAATGTTTTTAAAGGCTTTTAACTGTCATAGGGAATATTTTGTTTCGAGTTTGAACAATTTTGGAACCCTTCTTGGTCAACATATCCACCTGCCCATTCCCAGAAATTCCACATGGGATGGAATCCATTTGAAAAACTATACCTTTATTTAAATTTTGGAGATGCTTAATCATATTATGAACTTCATTATATTTTTTCCATTTTTGGGTAGTCCGTTGAAATAAAAGCCTGAATTGCTGCTTTAGAATCTGGAAAGAAAATTATGTTAGAAAGCTTGTTAGTCCAAACAAATAAGATTTTGTAAGGAAGTATAAAGTGTATCAGTTTCTGCATCAAAACTTGTAAAATAATTTCCAACTTATAGAAAGAAAAGAATGTACAGGTAGCTCCTGCCCCAGCGCCATCTTCTTGGTTGTAAAGAGAGCCAGCCATTGTTAAAGATGTGAGTCCATTCATCATCTGGATATCTTACATTTATGGTTTCAAGAAAATATACTTAAGCTACGTAAAAACTGAAGTGACAGTGAAGCAACAAATACTACACAAATATTATTATTTGTAACAAAAACTTCATTTATCTTTAAAGAAAATGATGTAAATTTCTTATTGATTGAGATTGCGATTTTGTAAACATTCATTTACATCTTCATTTGTATAAAATTGTATGAGATTGTATACGACTGAAGATGTAAATGAATTATTAATTTTTAGATGAGTCGAATTTATTACACATCTGCTTCACTTTCGTACCTATTTTGAGGACCTCAAAATAGGTACGAAAGTGAAACAGATGTGTAATAAATACGACTCATCTAAAAATTAATAATTATTTTGCTTCACTGTGGTGTTCCAATACAGTTAAATCTCGATGTAAATGAATGTTTACAAAATTGCGATCTCAATCAATAACAAATTTACATTTTTTTCTTTAAAGATAAGTGAAGTTTTTGTTACAAATAATTATATTTGTTTGGTATTATACTTTAGCTTTTAGAGATGAATTTTCTTTGCTTATAAAATTTGCAATTGAAAGGCTGAGTGTAACAGTAGTCTATCCCACATTTTTTAAAGAAGTTGAGATATTGTACTGCAAAGTTGACAGCAGCCAGTTACTGTAGTTTGAGAGTAAGAAATCAAGTTGCTGCCAATGCGCAGAACATAAATTACTTTCTGTGTGTGTTTGGAGGAATTTAGTAACAGTGACGTCAAAATTAATATAAAATTATTTGTGGTTGGTTTATTGACACTCGTCACTTACTTTTTCATATATTTATGATATATTTCATAAATATATGAAAAAGTAAGTGACGAGTGTCAATAAACCAACCACAAATAATTTTATATTACTTTCTGTGTATATCGATTATAATAAGTAGTTCAAGGTTAATGACAACAGATGGCAGGGTCAACCAACATTGGAGAGGGTTACATCGCTGTTGCACTCAGCCTTTCAATTATATCAAATTTGCATTCTAGCTGAATGAGTTCAGTGGGTGGTGAAGAGACATGAAAGGTTCTATTTCAGATGGGTAATCTAATTCATTTCTTTAGTTGCTGAACGTTCTGTGTGAAGTCTAATTGAATTTTTAAACTTAAGGTAGATTTGTGGTGTTTTCCCATTTTTTGTTCTCTGGAAGTCTCAAGAATATTTAATATGTTTAAAGGGCTTGTATTTCTAAATTTGTCATTATAGGTCTATTACATGAAATGCTTGTAAGGTCATTATAGGAGTAGAATTAATAGCCCAGTAATTAATCTGAAAGTTTGGTTTTGTTTGCACTCAAGTATCATGGAAGTTGAAGGTGATGTTATCGTACTTTTCCGCAATCTAGAGGAGAACTAGTGAAGATATAGAACTAGTCTTATACGGTGTTAGTAAAAAAAAAAGATACTGACAATGCTCAGTATGTTGTGCAGGATGGCAAACGAATAATTTTTCAAGCAGCAACCCATATCCGAAAACGTACGGTTTGGGTGCAGTAAACCATCAGATTGTCCATTCCAAATGTCAATACAGCAAACAAATGGTATGCCACACAAAGCAGTTTAATATTACAAACAGTATTCAAACTGGGTACCTTCTACATAAATGCAGAGCACTGAGGCACTGAGCTTCATCTACATGCTCCAATAAGTGTGGTTGCCCTGAAACTGGCAATTGCTCCATGTACACATGCAATGTGGTCCTCCTCTGATGTTACAGGAGTAGCATACGCCACGGTTTTCATAATACCCTACAGAAAATAGTCCAGTGGTGTCAAAACTGGTGATTATGCTGCCTATGGAACTGGTCCCCCTCTACCAATCCATTGAGTAGGTATGTAACATTGAGGTGATTCTGCATATCTCTCTCAAAATGTGCTGGAGCTCCGTTGTGTTGTAGCCACATTACCTGGCAAATGTGTATTGGGACATCCTCCAATAAGGTAGGCAAAATATTTATAAAAAATGTGAGGTAGATTGGACCTGTTAGTCTGTTTTAGAGTAGATATGGATCAGTGATATGGTCAGCAATTATTCCAGCCCATAGGTTGATACTTAACGTGTGCTGGTGACTTTGAACGATCTGCGCAGTGGATTTTCTTCCATTCAAACATGCACTTAGGACACCAGTTCTCTAACTTTGACGTTCTACAGTATCCAAACCGTGCATTTCTGGACATGTGGTCCTTAAAAAATCATCAATGTGCTGCTCTGCGCAACATACTAAGCATTGTCAGTGTTTTTATAACACATACTGTATATGTATTATACATAGTATTTAATGTAGACCTTGAACAATACCATTTATTTTTTAGGCTCTTCTTTCTATATGCGACGTGGTGATTCTTTTCTAATTCCTTCACACTTTTTGATGTTTTTACATACAACCATGATTTTTAATATAATTTCTTTACTTTTTAGTGCAATTTCATGTTGGAGGGCATTCCTTTAATGTTATTGTTTGTTTATTTACTTACTGCATAATGTAGCCATATTGAAGAATTCAGTGCAGCCAAACTATCCTTGTTTCTCCACTGAACGCAATGCTGCCAACAGTCTTACTTGTCCCTAAATTACACTATCTAGCAGACCTAAATTGCACCACCTAGCTAACTAAACACTAACTAACATGGTTTGAGAAGGCTAAGTTATCGCCCGGTCAAATGTTATTACTCATGCACTGCTTTGCACATAAACAATCCTATGACACGACGATAATCGTGTGCTCCATAGGAAATACATGTATGAGTTCATGGACTGTATCGGACTGGTTCGGCTACTGCCACGAGGTGGGTATGATATCAAATGACACCAAGTATACTGCAAGGGGGAAAATTGGCGGTCCCGGCCACGTCGTTCAAATTGACGAATGAAAAATAGGACGACGCAAGTTTCATCGTAGGCGAGCAATTAGACTGTAGAGCGTATTTGCAACCCTTCTGTTGTTGGGGCATATCGTCATCCGCACCTCACTCGTTTCCATGTCGAGCATTCCCGGATCCAGTTGCCCTCTGCGACCCACCCACAATGAAACTTGCGTCATCCTATTTTGCATTCATCGATTTGAACGACATGGCCGGGACCGCCAATTTTCCCCCTTGTAGTATACTTGGTGTCATTTGACATCATGCACACTTCACAGTAGTAGCCGAACCAGTCCGATACAGTCTGTGAGCTCATACATGTATTTCCTACGGAGCACCCCATTATCGTCATGTCGTAGGATTGTTTATGTGCAAAGCAGTACATGAGTAACAAAATTTGACCGGGCGATAACTTAGCCTGCTCAAACCATGTTCCTTTGCACACGGACTGCGTCACCTATGTCAGGGGCATTTTTGCAGAGGTTGGCTACAAGTTTTACATATCTTTCTCATGTTGGCTGCAATGTGACAACCAGTTGGTCGTCTGCTTGCGCATTCATATACGTGCACCTTTGGACTTCAAAAATATTCTCGCATCGCACAAAAGAAAGTTTCTGCATTTTTTGCAAGTCTTTTTAATATCTTAAGGAGATTGGTTGCTTTATCTTTGGTTTTTATTGTTATTGTCTTGGTTTTACTAAATGTTATGTTAGCAATTGTTCCTTCTATTGGAACCCACACTTTCAAAATTATTATGTGACTTTTTATCTGTTAAGTCATGAAACAAACAAAAGATGTAGATTTTTTGTTGAACCATTATGATGGATGTATGTGCCAATCTAGTCATCTATGAAAATTAATTCCATATTATTAGAATGTTGCCAATCTTCTGTTGTTTACCCTGCTGGATTGCTATCTTTATAGCCTCAAATTTGGAGTGGGCATTGAAATCTCCCATTATGATAGTTTTTTTGGATTAAATTAAAACAATTCAATTCTGGTATATTATTTGAAGAATTGTGGTCAAAACATATTGGAAATCGCTCTGTTCCTTTCCATAAGTTCAAATAAGCTAATTCAACTTTATAATTTTCATTCAGCATTCTAATAATTTTGAATTTGATGTTAAATTGTTCCTTGCTCAATTAAGATTTTCCTAGCTATTTGCCTACTCTTTGGAAGAAGATAAATTGTAATATCTTTTCATTTCATATTCATTTTGGTCTTTTGAAATATTTATTTTCTTGATACCAGAGGCATCAATATTTTTCTCAAGAAGTAAATTGTGGAGTTCTGCTTTCTTATCTTGACTTAATCCTGTTTCATTCCATTGTAGTTTGTTCAAATCCCCGAATATGGTGCCCACTGGAGATCCAAATAGGGGACTGTTACTCTGAAGAGTTTTATATAAGAAACAAATGTTTTTATTGAGCAAGTTTCAACTGTTTCTTATGGACACCTCTTTTTTATAAGTAGGCAGTTGAATTGTTCCTTCTTAACCCTCATATTGTGGAGGGAACACACCTGTCATTGGTCTACGTATCCTTCGGATCAGGTTTGGTAAATCATTAGGATATAATTTCATTCATTTGCCAGATGAAGGGCATTACCTAATGTCATGACAAGTCAGCAGTAAATGTGTAAATAGCATTTCCGCCATTTTTGATGGAACAGTTACAGCACTGTAAGTTGGTCCTTAGAGCCTCATTTGTTAAAGTAGGTACACCACTGGCAGGAAGAGGATGGGATTTAGATAGGAGATGCAATAAGGCTATGCCTTTCGCCTTTCACACCAAAAGTAAAAGTTAGTGACAGGTATATTTTAACTCTTCAGCATTAAACATAAATATTGATAAGTTAAATAATTTATATTGCTATCATGATTCGTGGATAGATTGCATCAGATTTTCATTTGATGTCAATATGATGTGCATAATTGAAGTATTGAATCATACATATTGAGGAGATTATTTTATGTAAAATTCCTATATCGAGTAATCGTATACCAGCCATGATAGTGCATAATCTTTGCAAGAGTTCATGATAAGTAAAAAAGTAGCAGAACAACAATAATTAATGGATCTAACTTCCCTTTAGCAGAATATTATTTTTAAACATGTTTTGGAGGTATGTTGTTGCCATCACCAGCTACTACTAACATGCCTCCATAAATATTTGAAGAAAATTTGCCTCCAAAGTGAGTTTGAGTATTAGGATTTACGAGATTGTTCATTAAGTACCTATATTAAGAATGAAGATGCCAGTTTTTTCAAACAAAATTATTTATTTCTCTACATAATCCCCTTTTAGGGATATATACTTCTCCCAATGCTCCTGCCATTTTTTAATCCCTTATGAAAAGAAAAAAAAACTGTCATGCTCTTTAAAATACCCCTGTCTCTATGATGACCTCATTTGATCTAAATTTTGTTACTGCAAGCAATTTTTTCATGTTTGGGAACAGGAGAATATGAGGAATGTGATAGCTATTCATAATGCAATTCATGCAGTTTGGCAGCGGCAGTTCGAGATGAATGTGCTAGGGCATGAGCATGGTGAAACAACACTTCCTTCTTCGTCATATTGGGCTGTGTCTCTTTCAATTTCTTGTTGAATTGGGCCAATAGCTCACCTTAATATGCTCCAGTAATTGTTTTTCCATTTTCCAAGAAGCCAGTGAGTATGACACCCTTCACATCCCAAAATATCAGTCATCACTTTTCCTGCCATTGGGACCATCTTTGCCCTCTTTGGAGCAGATTCTCTAAAAACAACCCATTGTTTTGATTGTTGCTTGGTTTCCAGAGTATAATGAATCCGGATCTCATTCACAGTGACAACTCGATGCAAAATATCCTTCAGAATCACTTAAATGGCTCCAAACACAGCCTCGAAGTTGAAAGCTGCACCTGCTTGTTGTCCACTGTGAGCAAACTCAGCACCCATTGGGCTGACAGCTTTCTCATCTCCAGCTTATTGTGCAAAATATGAATTGCCATCCCATCGATATACCTATGGCCTCTGCCACTTTGTGAACTTTTGTTTGATGGTCAGCGAGAATCATATTGTGGACTTTTTCAATAACTTCCTCAGTAACTACATCTGCAGGGCGTTCTGGGCGCTCCTCATCAAAAAGTAATGTTCAACCACGTTTAAATTTGTTATATCAATATCTAATTGTTGTTATAGAAGGTGAAAAGGTCTCCATAAACAGCATCCAATTTCACTTTTATCTCGTCCTAAGTTTTCCCATCTAAAAGTAAAAAGCAAATCATTGAACGATATTGTGCTGTTTCCATTTTAGCAAAAACATGTTGAACAACTTATTGAAATGTCCGTAAAATCCAAACCTACCTATGAATCAGCACCAAATTAGTTTAGACAATGTGTAACAAATGACAGTATATGATAACGAAAACTTACTTCAAAAACATCATCAATTTGGAAACATGGATGCTTATTGAACCGCCGTCATTATACATATTGTATCATCCTACTTTACTCTGTTTTCCCAACAACCCTTATTTGGTTTTAAGAAAGAGCACTTAACGTTTTTAAGCAACACTAAAAATGCAAAAGAATTCAGGCCAACAACATTAAATTTTACATATGAATAAATGTAACTTTACTGCATTTCCCCCCCCAAAAAAGATTCAAAACAGTAGTATGTTGAAGTTAATTGATGGAAATTAATCATTTCTTCACACTAGCCATATATAGGCTAAGGTCTTTGATAGAGTCAACATGAAAAATTCAATGCCATGGCTGGGATTTGAACCACGGATCTGTACGGAAACCAGGAGATCCGTGGATCAAATCTCGACCATGGCATTGAATTTTTCATGTTGACTCTATCAAATATTAATAATTGCAATACCAGCAGTTTCTCCAATAAAGTATTAGTGTGTAGCGTGGAATATCTCTCGTTCCCTATCACCGAACAGAGGGGCAAGCAGAGCTTCGGTAGCTACTCTTGCAGCCTTCTGTATGGTAAAGGGCAGTGAGGGACACGGGGGAAGGAATGCAGGATTCAACATGCCAAGGCTTCGGAACCTTACATCGCTACACTCATACGAGCTTCTCGGAAATGTACCGTACAGACACGACTGACTTTGGAATTCCGCATAGCACAGGAGTTAAAAGCAAGAAAGAGCATGTTTTCAATTATTGTGTGATTGTTACGGTCCTCAACAGCCGTATTAGTATTTTTATTTCATACTGTACAGTATACCAAGACAGTTGCTAGCGCGAATTCTTCGAAATGGGTGAAGAATGTATAATTAAACAATTACTGCAGAGACCATTCTCACAGTTTAAATACTAGCATAAGTTAGTGATAATGAAACAGGGAAGGCCTACTCCAGCTCTTCCGCACTTGCAGTGTGAACAGAAGGAAAATAAACAAGTCTGACTTGTATTTTATATTTATTAATTTTAGAGATTTTAAATTTTTAGTCCTGGGATGAGTTTTTTATGTGCTTTTAATAGTTGAGTGTTTTATTTTATCTTATTTTATCTTACTTTTTAACTTAGTTTGTGTATCTTTTAGTTCTTAGAGTTAACTTCGGGCCCAAATGACCTTGTTGTCGACGGGCCCTAAAACACCACACACTCACTCACTCAGAAGGAAAAAAATAAGAACTCTTATTAAAGGTATTTTAATATAAGTAATTATGATAAGTATGAGTGGCTGTCTGGTTCATTCGAACTAAATAAACTTTATTGCTGGCCATGCTTGTTGTTTGCAACTGAGAAAACACCCTGGAATACTCGGGTTTTGCAAATTTAGCATATTTAGTCACAGCTTTGAATAAGCATAAAAGATCAACAACACACATAAAATCTTTCACGGTATTAAATTAAAAACTTTCGGCACTCAACAGGTAAACCATGCATTGAATTACCAAAAGAAACTTGCTGACAGTTTGCACAATGGAAAGGTTAAGGAAAATAGAAATGCACTGAAAAGATTGATTGATGCAGTGGTTCTTCTTGCAAAACAGGAATGTTCGTTTAGAGGCCACAATGAAAGTGAGGAGTCATTAAATAAAGGCAATTGTACAGAAGTGCTACAATTTCTAGCTAATTATGATGCAGCACTGTCTCAGCATCTAAAGACAGCAACCGTTTTCAAAGGCATCTCGGCTGTTTTAACAGCTTGTTTCTAGAAAAAGTGATTTAAATGCACTGTTTGTGAAGTTAACATTTAATCAACAATCCCTTATTGTCCGGATCTGACAGGCCTAGTGATAGTCCAAGTCACAATTCAAGCACACGCCACTGATAATTTATCCTTTATTGTCAGCAAGTAAATGGTAATCAATTTATACAGTTCACAGGATTTACAACTCTTATCAGTGAGTAATTACTACATTGAAATTGCTTTTGTTGTAAAGCAGCAATGAACAACACTTTTTGTGAATTGCAATAGTTTGTTATAGTTTCTCATTGATTTCTCAATATGCATTATTTCTGATAAAAATTCAAGACACTTAATCTAAAATTTTACATTAAATGTAATTGCTTTTGGTGAAGTAAAATGCCTTTAAAAAGTTGTTTATAGAATGATACATTTATAAACCTTTGCCTTATTTGCCTACAAATAATTTTTTGTTGGTGCATCAGAAATATTGTGACTGCTGTAAACCAGTGCAATAAAATATAATTTTCCTTCATCATCAAGGCAATGCAGCAATTTACAGATATAACATTTTGTTTTTTATAGTTAGAGCAGATCCCTGTGTATGCCCATAATAGTGTTTTGAAATGGAGAGTAGTTTATTGAAATTAAAGGGCAGTGAGACTTCACATATGGAGCTTTGACTTTCATATATTAATTTATAAAGTTGTTCATTATTATAAAAGTGAATTGAGAAGACGTTGACACATTGTTTTTTACAGTGTAAGTGAAGCAATGCATCAATATCTTCTCGATTTACTTTTATATTAACTTGTGCTTCACTGTCTCTACGCTTGTTTCAATTTTTATACTTTGTGTTCATTATTGTTTCATAGGGTTTTACAATTTCATTTTAATTTGAAAAGTCTCTACAGATAAATGAGGAAACTCTGCTGTGCAGTCACTTCAATTAAAATTGACGTAGATAGTAGTAGTGGTGGCGGTGATTAAGGGCACACGACAGCTGAGTTCATTAGCGTCCAAATGTAGGTAGAGCATTTAACTTGCAATTGATTATAAGCAGATGTGGTGGGCATAGTATCAAATTATACGTGGTATGGGAAGAGAACATGTTAGTACATACTTGGTAAAGAGAACAGTAAAAGATAACCTAATTCACTCATAAGATAGTATCAGTAGTTATGACACTGCACATTTTGGAGCATCAAGTGTTTGCATTCAAAATTTATATTGAAGTCCAATCACTGTTGCCATTCAGTAGTATAATTGTAGGTAATATTGTCGGAGTAGAATTTCAACATGTGATAGTGACACAATACTCAAGTGAGTTTATGCATTTAGGATAAGGTCTATGTTAAACAGGAAACCTCTTTGCTCCTCCACTTCTGTGCATTTCTCCAAAAATATAGACTAGAGAGACAGTTCTTGAAAGCCTGAGACAGTCTGTATAGTGCCAGGCTTTAATTTTGTGGTGTAAGATGTATTAAGGAAGAGTGTCAGTTTAGAACAGCATTATTATTTGGAATCATTTTAAAAATTAAAAACAATGTGCTGTGAATAATCTGTTTTTATTTACATATATATTTTTATTTGAATTCAATTAGTTTATTAAAAAATATGTGCTACATCAGTCATACCCAGGGTTTTATGCAAAGAATATATGTTTTATGCATATTCTCTTTAAATTGTAAATTATTTATCTTGATTATTACTGATTATAGATCTATTCTGACCCAAAATGATGTCTGCACCACTCTTCTAAAAACTATTCTTAAACAGCCTTTTTTTTTTTTCCTTCTTTGATAAGATAAACGTTTGTAGAAATGGTATCAATATTAATTTTGCTGTAGGTACAAGACGGATGGATATATTAGGCTGAAGCAGTAGTCAAGTCTTTAAAATGATTGCTATGTGATGGCTATGAAATTTCACTCAGCATGGCCACTAGAAACAAATGGTTACTCAGCACTTCAAAAATGTATACAGTATTTGAAAAACCAATAGCAACATATATCTTAAATATAAAAATAATTGACATAAAGTGTATGTTCAAAATCATTTCAGCCAATTTTGAGAAAATTAAAAATAACTAAATGTCTTCCATGTAAAGTGTAGTTTTGGAGTGTGAGGATTTTTTTTAAATCTTCATTTTGCAGTCTTTAAAGATGGTGAGCTTCATATCATCTGACATTTTGTTTGTAGTTATGCCTGTTCATACATGCCAGCATAAACTTTTTCCCCCCCGCCCAAGAGACCTCAAAATGTGTATTTCCACTGCAGTTTTGATATGAAATTTTTTGTTGGAATATATGCCTCCTCCCTCTTCTTGCCTGTTGATACGTGGTAGAAAAGTAATATGCAAGTATCTGATCATTACCATACATTACTTATATAAAAATCATGTGTGTCACCGCCCACCTCAGTAGTGCAGATGATAGCATGTGTGCTTCATGTTCAAGAGGTCCCGAGTTCAAATCTCGGTCATGATGAGTTTCCTGGATAAAGTTTTTTCCGGGGATGTCCTTTATCCTTAAAGACGATTGTCGGGTTGCTCTAAGATCAATGGACCCTGGACACATTTAAGCATCATTTCACCCACTTCATTCACCGTCCAATATGACCTAATGTTGGAGGACAAAATTTAAAAAAAAAAAAAAATTATTACATTCACACGACTTTCTCTACCTATACAAACGATTCTTACAAAATTTTGTGTTCCTATTACATATTAATTACACTAGTTGACAAAAATGAACCTTTTTTCTTTCACAAGAATTAAAATAACATTTTCTAGAAATATTTTTTGTGCTGAATTCAAATATAATTTTAGTTTTTCCCCATCGGGCAGGAGTTTTGTGTGATATTGATTTGAATTTGTATAATATTCTAAAAAAAAATCTGTAACTAGCTATCTAACTCAAAATTATAACTACGCATTCTGACTTACCTAGAAAGTGGTTGGTAGTGTTTTTCGGGCATATTTTGTATCTGGAACGTCTTTCTTCTTGGTCCAATAGTAGTCAGCCAACATATTGGAACTCCACTTGCCTTAGTAACTCATTTTCATAGTAGAAATTTGCTGATGAAAATGCTCACCTTGCACATTGCTGACAGCTCCAAGATTTTCGGGGAAGAAGTCTAAGTGAGAGTCCAAGAAGTGAATTCTTAAAGACGCGTTGCATCCCATAGCTTTATACCATTTTCTTCAGACAAGCTGTCCTTGAAAACACTATGGCGGCCACGATAACTACATATTCTTACTTCTTTTTGGAATAAATTCCACCCTTTGAGTCTGGAAGTTAAATCTTCAGCTTGCTGTTTTGGCAGATTTAAATCCCGAATCCGGTCATTAAGGTCTTTCTGATTGGGAAAGTATGTTCTGATGATAAGGTATTGGCTTCATACGTAGGATCATTTTTATTTTCATCTGAAGCATTTTCAGTTTCAGTTAGGTCAGAATCAGTTATCACCTAAGGTCGTATCTACATATACTGGTACAGGGAACTGTTCATTGTGTAGGACAGGTCTTATTGCGGATTGCAAATTTGGATACTTAATTGTATGTTTTGTTTTAGATGTGATTCCTTTTATATTTGTCAAACAGAAATAACAATCACTTAAATGATCCTTCGATTCCCTCCAAATCATAGGAATTGCAAATGGCATACAATGTGTACCATTTTTCCACCCAATCAGCAATCCAACACACAAAACACAGCATGTATTTGGTGCCCAGCTCTTAACAAAATCACTAGCCTGACAGCCAAGTAAAGTTGACATTTCCTTTCTTGGAAGTGTTGAAAACAGTGTTGTTATAATAAATTAAATTTAAAGGGAGTCGATTAATGACACTAAATAACACTTTTAAATTTTTCCAGAACATGTTTCAGAGATTTTGCATCCATCCTCAACCGGCCATCGACTGGTTCTCATTGGTGTAGTTGACAGAGGAGACCTATGACAAAATATTGTCAACTACACCAATGAGAACCAGTCGATGGCCGGTTGAGGATGGATGCAAAATCTCTGAAACATGTTCTGGAAAAATTTAAAAGTAAGTGTTATTTAGTGTCATTAATCGACTCCCTTTAAATTTAATTTGACAACACTTCTTTAAAAGTGGGATCAAATTTTGCCTCTGAGACTTGAAGGTCAGCTCATCACAAATAGCAGAAATTGTCTACATGATTTACACACTTTCTTGGCATGATGAAAAAACAAAGCACTAAAACACTGCTTACACAATACACTTCCGAAAAGAAAGGAAGGAAATATTTCACTACTGAACAAACTCACAGTTAGCTCAATATTGACACATCACAGAACCAGATGAACAGGTCGGTACATGTCCAAACATGAATGAACCTGCGCAGCCTTGTTTTATGGTTCTTCAGCATTCATTCCCTTATAAACAGCTTGGATAAAGTCGCTACATATGAGGTAAAGTTTCCTATAACAGGTCAAAGAAAATGCTAAAATCCTATTTTAAGAAGCAGCGGTCACAAAAAAAAAAACTGTGCCTGATGGAAAAATTCTGACTACATATCTGAATTCAGTATGAAAATATACACTAGATTCACTAATTAGATTTCTTGTGAAGAACACCTTGTCAACTAGTGTTATGAGAGACATTGGTAGAAATGGTCGTATAACATATTTCCTTGCAGATAAAATGGGAATAGGAAAATACAGTGGGCTTAAACTATAGTCAAATCTATTAAAAGCTGGTCAGTATGTGGTGTCTTCTAAATTCTTTCCTCTTTATATGGTCAAGGGATTAAAACACAAATGGTATATTTATATTTGAAAAATTCAAACAAACGACAACTCACAAGTTTTTCACTCCATAAAAAATTTATATACATATATTTGATATATTGTGTTGTAAGATTGCCTATCACTTACAGTTTACCAGTTATGCAAAAGTCGTCCAAAGTGAGTATTTCTGAGGACATTAGTAGAACATTCAAGATACACATTTCATTTGCCATGAAAATATTTTAAACATACAGTATTTTAATCAAAATCAACTAGCATTCTTTAGCTGCCTCTTTCAGCAAGAATCTCCCATGCAGGTAAGAGTCATTTTTGAGAAAATCAGAATGTTCAAAAAATGTTCCATGTAAAGAATAATCAAAGGGGGGGGGGGATTTTCTTGAAAATCTTTGTATCACAACCTTGGAGGATCTTGAAAACAAATTTGGCATTCAATGGACCTTTTGTTTTTAAGTTCTGTTCTCACACATAATTTTTTATTTCCTTTTATTTTAAACTAGCTGACCCGGGGAACTTCGTACCATCAATAAAAGCTGTCTGAACTTATGTATATAAATAAAACAAATGTGGATTAGTTATTTATTCTGCAATTGGGTTTGAAGTTTAAATACAAAATAGTCACAATTAAGTTACTCAATTTAAAGCTTTCTGATAAACATTATCTTTTGTCTTTTTTTTTTTTGTGGTGCATAAATATATAAAGCTGATTTTCCTACGTGCGACCTATAATTGTCAATGAGAGAAACAGGGAAACTCCAAGTTGATTCCACAAACTCCAACGACTGCCCTTGCAATTTATTTATGGCCATCGCAAAGGCCAAACACATGGAAAATTGAAGACGCTTAAAATCAAAAGGTAAATCCGTTGGAATCATCAGAATACACAGTATCAAATATCGTCTCATTTGTACTTTCCCTTTATGATTGTTGCCACTATGATGTTATTCATTAGCTTTTTAAGTCTCGTTCCATTGCACGTCATGGTTGGTTAATGTTATGCAGCATGATCACAACTGATCCCACTTTTAATTTTAAAATTGTGAGGTGGAAGTCCGTACAATTCTAATGAATTTAAAAACTCTGTGGGATAGTTGACTACGTCATCCTGGTCTATAACTGTGTCAACTGATTTGTACGAAAACAACTCCTCTGGAAGAACCTCTAGAACCTGTAGAACACAATTTTTACATACCAATATGACTATTAGCATATCTGCATATCGCTGCTCATCAATGCGGTCAGCACATGACTGACTTCTACAATTTAAGTCAGGTCGTCTTCTCCTTGGCATAGTAAAATGACATGACTTGGCATGACTATACTGTCAATGTATATATACACCAATATCATACATGTTAAAGAAAATCAAAACTTATTTGTAAATCGTTCCTCAGTACACAGTTATGACACTTGATGCAAACATAATTTAGATACACCCCACAACCAATTGAGCAAGACCATAAATAGCCACTGCTATCTTCAGTTAAAATTATTCAATAAGCTTCCTCTGGAAATAAAAGAACTGCCACAAAACTGATTTTTTATAGTATTAAAAAACTGGTTTAAACAAAAAGCATTTTATACTGTACAAGAATACCTAGAATATAACATACATGCTAGTGAATTTATGTAAAACTATTGTAAATTATAGTAGTAGGTACCTAATAGTTAAGTTTTAATTATTACCTTAAGCCATGCAAATAATCTGATTTCACCTAGAATTTTATATGCATTAATTTGTAAACCTTCTGTACTTGTAAATACTTTTTGTAACTGACAAAACCTATTGCTTCATGTAAGCTTAATGGTAAATAAAGGATTATGATTATGAAGAACGTTTCTGCAAACTTCACAAAGTCACAAAGCAATTCAGTTAATTTTGTGTCAGTTCAATTCACGAATTCACAAACACAAATTATAAAGAAGTTATCCAAGAATTCACCAATATTTGACAATTGTCTGTGGTCAAATATTTATAGTGTTATAGTGCATTCAGATATTAATTTTGTGTCTTATCTTCGAAAGTAATCATCATGCTACATAAAAAAATTTCAATCTTGATAGCAAACGATAAACATTATTTAATAAAATATGGTAAGTGAAATAGCTTTGAAGACTTTGGCATGGAGTAGAATATCTCTCTAATTTGTAATGCTTTTGTTTGTCAAAAATAAAGGTGTATGTTAACTTTAAAGAGAGTCGATTAAAGACACTAGACAATACTTACTTTTAAATTTTTCCGGAACTAGTTTCAGAGGCTTTGCCTCTATCATCGGCCGGCTCTCGACTGGTTCTCATTGGTGTAGCTGACGATACCTTGTCACAGGTCTCCTCTGGTGGCGGCTCAAGGAACTTGCTGAACAAATCCTTCTGGGGGATGTCGAAATTGAATACTTTGTTCCTATTTTTTGAAATGAAGATATGAACAAAATATTATCACCAAACTTCAGGGTTAGCAATGGGCAACCCACTATCACCCTTCCTGGCCGATCTGTACATGAGTGCATTAGAAATAAGGATCAACAAAGGTTTCCCTTGGATGTTCAAACTCTGGCAACGATATGTAGATGACATCTTTGCAATAGTACCAAAAAAACACATCAGTGATGCACTAAAACTTTTAAATATCCAAGAAAAAAAATAGAAAAAGACGAGCATTTACCATTTTTGGATCTAAAAATAATGAGGAATAAAAACAGACTAAACTTTGGCATTTACAGAAAACCAACACAGACAGACAACTACATAAAAGCTAATGGCTACAACCCAAGATCCCACAAACAGGCAATCTTCAATAGTTTAGCACACAGACTGGTAAACATCCCTCTCACAGCAGAAGAATACAAAACAGAATACAACAAAATAATTGAAATAGCACAAAAAATAACTTTCCCAAATCATTAGTGGACAAAAAAGTGAGCTTAGCAAAAAAGAAGAAGCTACTAAAGGAAACCACAACTCTCTCATCTACAGAAACTAATATGATTTTCAAAAAATTCACTTACCATCCATGGGCCTATGATAAATTCAAAAAAGTCTTCAAAAAACAAAATATTCAACTAGCACCAGTCAACCATTTCTCCTTAAAAAACCTAATTTGCTCAAACATCAAAGATGCCATTCCATCAAACAAAAAATCTGGTATATATCAAATTGAATGCAATGACTGTAGTCAAATTTATATTGGAAAAACAAAAAGAAATTTAGAAACAAGAGCAAAGGAACACTTTAGAAACATAAAATATAAACAATTAGAAAAATCAGCAGTTGCCACACATTTTTGGGAAAAAAACCACAACATAAATCCAGAACCAAAACTACTGAAACATACATCAGGAAAACAAGAACTATCCACATGGGAACAAATCTTCATTTCAAAAAATAGGAACAAAGTATTCAATTTCGACATCCCCCAGAAGGATTTGTTCAGCAAGTTCCTTGAGCCGCCACCAGAGGAGACCTGTGACAAGGTATCGTCAGCTACACCAATGAGAACCAGTCGAGAGCCGGCCGATGATAGAGGCAAAGCCTCTGAAACTAGTTCCGGAAAAATTTAAAAGTAAGTGTTGTCTAGTGTCTTTAATCGACTCTCTTTAAAGTTAATTTATCATAACAACACTGTTTTCAACACTTCCAAGAAAGTAAAGGTGTATGTGTTCTGTAAAAGTTTGCATGTGCACTTTTTTATATTTAGTTAATAAACCGGTCCCTTATTACTTCGGTCTACTTTTTTTCCTCACCTTTTAAACCTTCCTTGGACTTATACAAATATATCAAAATCAAAATTAGCAAATCTCTTTAGCCATTCTCAGGTTTTTGTGAGACTAACAAATGTCAATTCATTCATATATAATATAGGGAGTCTTGAAACATGTATTTCAGGTGAAATCTCAATATCAAAATGTGCAGCATATAAGTAATAAGAGAACAGGTAATTTTAAAACAAATTAGGCCAAATGTAACATGTACAGAACATGGTCTAAAAGCATATGAAATATAATAAAAGTAAAATCATTTATGCGAATCTAAGTTTTGATTTTCTAGAACAGAATTCTGCAGAACAAATAATTGTAACCCTGACTAGACTAAACTTAAATTTGGTATAGGTGAGCCAACTAGAGTCACAAATCAAACGAAACTTGTATTAATAATGTAGTTTTAGATCTAGCAGTAAATAAATGGAAAACTAAAATAATGCAATCAGAATTAGGTGATTATTTTGGCCGATTGTTAAAACTAAATGTAAATAGAGATTTCATAATAAAATGTTAAATGTAATATACAAATAACGAAAGTCTAATTTGAAACAATATCTTGTAAGTGTTAGCTGGAAAGAGGTTTATGAAATAGAAAGTGTCAATAAAAAATATGAAATGATCACTAACATAATACAGAAAGGACTAAATACCTAAATGCCTTAAAAAAAAGGGCATTAAAAATTCATGGGAGAGCTTAAAACTTTTAAATTCCTTAAAGCATTAAAATATATTGAGAGTTATAGTAGAATAGTTAGATTAGTAGATGGGGTTGCAAAGAGGAGCTATAAAAGGAGACTGGTACTAAAGGCAGAAAATAAGATGAAAAAAATATAGAGTTTGATAAATAGAATATACAAGAAAAGAAAAGTTACACAAGTGGAAAACATGAAGTCAAAGAAAAAGTCAGAGATGGAAAATCTATGAAATATTAACAATTATTATATAAATATAAACTAAATAAAGGTAAATGGGCAAAGTACAGCAACCAAGTAAGTAAATTAATACGAAGTCAGATAAAGGCAATGGGAATTAAAGAGACAGCAGAACAAGATATGTTATGTGAAATGGATAAGCTTAAGCCTAAATCATGTATAGGTTTAGATGAAATTTCAAACAAACTTATAAAAGATCTTAAAAATGAAATTGCTTCAGTAATGATGCATGAAGATGGTTACATTATTTATTAGTCTCTGTATATGCTCTGTAATATTTGTAAATCTTGATGTATGTAACTAATCATTTACAATATTGTAATATGTAAACTTTTTGGACGAAACTTGTAACATGTATTTCATGTCTATAAGTGAATAAACCATTATTATTATTATTATTATTATTATTATTATTATTATTATTATTATTATTATTATTATTATTATTATTATTATTATTATTATTATTATTATTATTATTATTATTATTATTATTATTATTATTATTATTATTATTATTATTATTATTATTATTATTATTATTATTATTATTATTATTATTATTATTATTATTATTATTATTATTATTATTATTATTATGATTATTATTATTATGATTATTATTATTATTATTATTATTATTATTATTATCATCATCATTATCATCATCATCATCAACATCAACATCATGAACATCATCATCAACATCATCATGATCATCATTCTTATGATTATTATTATTATTATGATTATGATTATTATTATTATTATTATTATTATTATTATTATTATTATTATTATTATTATTATTATTATTATTATTATTATTATTATTATTATTATTATTGCTATTGTTGTTATTATTGTTGTTGTTGTTATTATTATTATTATTATTATTATTATTATTATTATTATTATTATTATTATTATTATTATTATTATTATTATTATTATTATTATTATTATTATTATTATTATTATTATTATTATTATTATTTATTATTATTATTATTATTATTATTATTATTATTATTATTATTATTATTATTATTATTATTATTATTATTATTATTATTATTATTATTATTATTATTATTATTATTATTATTATTATTATTATTATTATTATTATTATTATTATTATTATTATTATTATTATTATTATTATTATTATTATTATTATTATTATTATTATTAACCGTAAAATGTAAACATTTATTTGTCGTATATTCGGGAATTGATCTTGATTGTTTAATAATTAGTATAAAAGTTGTTGAATAATTATACAGGTTGCTGGTATAACTTACAGAATTTGACGCCATCTTTAACTTAAAACGTTACACTTACACGTGCAACAAATGGCATGTAGTTCTGACAAAGAATACCTAATTGTATTTTACTAGCTTAACTTTTGCATAATCTTGAGCATAGAAATAAATAATCCAACCATATTTTCTTTAAACCCCGCAGCCCTCGATGTTACTGAGGACTGTTAATCCACATGCATAATAAACCAGACTATCTGTAAGCAGTGGAGAGTGTTGCGTTACTGAAATTAGTTATTTTTAATAACGCGTATCTCACCTACATCGCATGTTCATTAGGTGTAGTATCTAGTGTTGCATACTGTATTCATGGGATCCAAATGTCCTCGTTGTCAACGGTCCGTAAACCCCAAATCACTCATTCACTAACTGTATTCAGTTAGAAATTCAATAACAGTACTATATTCATGCTGTTTATTTTTCAGCGGACTGTACTTCTACCACCGTACATGACCATGGATATAGGCAATGCCAGAAAGTTGAAAAGAAACGGTTCTCGATTAGGGGCGGAAACATTTACATTTACAGTTGTTCCGCACGCACTCTCTATGGCTTCATGTCTACCTGAAAGTGAATAGAGACGTTAAGATGAGAAGCTTGAATAAACTTTTTCGATTTATTTTAAAGTGAGCTTTATTTAAACTATTTGTTACAAAATTAATACGACAGTTCTTTTACGTCCCTGTCTATGTATGATATTCATGGTTAAATAAAGGAAAGTGTGTGTATTTAATGCTCAGAATTTGATAATAAAATCATTTTTCTTCTTGCTTCCCAATATATGGAGACTAGATCTTGATTTTGGAGAGTTTCACATACAGTTAGATGATCGATGTTCATTAAATCGTCTTTACCACATAAACAGCACTGTGGAGAAGTTGATTACGTTGACGACTACAGGTCATAACATGACATAATTTGGTTTCGAAACACGGGATAATTACTAAATTCAACAATTTGTGGTATATTTTACTATTTTCGGTTCCGAATATCAAGGACAAATTTATTATTTTGTGGTTCATTCAGCTCTGATGTTCTAAAGCACCATACTTCTTCAACCTCAGTTTAGGTCTTGCACATGCACCATGTAGTATATTGACTACAACTTATGTGGAACTTGCTGTTACTAGCTTCTACTGGGGTTCCTTCATCTCGTATTCTGCTGATTCGTGCACCTCTTGATTCCATTGCCTTTGCTGCAGATAGACTGGGAAAGCACTCTTCACTAATTAAGTCGGGTTCTGTTTTATTTCCAGAATGAAGACCAGCGTGTTGCTTGTTCAATCAACGCAGATATGACCCTCTACCTAGTGGAGTTGGTTACTTTTCTGCAACATTTAGTAGTGGTAGTTTTAAAAGTGGCGGTTGCTATCCTGTCTTTATAGCCCAGATAGTACCTACTTTACGTTTTGTCACAATTTCATCAGCTTCACTTGCCTCTAAGCCATTGTCTCTTTTTCCTCATCTTATCTTGTATTCGCTTCCCCTTCATTCATCTGAAGATTTCCAGTGGTCAGACCAGTATAATCTTCTACTTCGTCCACTCATTCCTTTCAAACATCACCGTGAACACTGTTTCCCATATCTTCTATTTGTTCAGACTCAGTGCTGAATTTACTTTCTTGGACTTTTCTTCCCTTGTGTGTTTCTTCTAATTATTTCCTACTTCATCGAAGACAGTATTTTCACTTAATTTTCTTGCATTACTTTTAGGAAAAAAAAAAAAAAAGAAGTAATCTAAATTCGATATTCATTTTTTTCCGTTTCTATTTACAATTCAACAATCTTGGGCACTTTGTATACAAAGATTAACCAGAAATTTTATAAATTAATATACAACATTTTGCAAGTGTGTACTTCTCTCATAGAACCAGAAAATTGTTGTTGTTGCTTTTCAATGTTAGACTTTGACAATGAAGCCATTAGCTCTCTTGCTCTCTAATATTTCTGTGTGGTGGGTCCGGCAGGTAGGACTTCACAGGTTAAAAGATGTTCTTCAGACATTTCCTCTTCTTTGTTGCACAGAGAACAAGTTGGACTTGTATAAATTCCTATTCTGTGTAAGTGTTTGGCCAAATAATCATGTTCCGTAAATAATCTAAAATTTGCTACTGAACCAGAAAATTTGTTAACTGTTATTTCACGACATACAAAATTTGGTCCCGAAACTGGGGAAACTAGGAAAGAATTACGAAGACACGGTATCACAAGACGTCAAGTTTAAAGGCAATGGCAGACGAGAACAGAAACAAATCGTTAATGTTGATGAAGAGGAAACGAAAAACAGTGCGAGCTAACATAACCAAAATTAGTAACGACATTTCAAAGACAGCGTCGGATGCAGAAACAGATCACGAATATAATCGGACGAGATTGCAAGAGACCTTGGATCAATTCATTTCCCAAGATAATGCCCTCATGAACTTCTATCAGACACCGAATATGACTTTGGCGTCATAGAGTGAAGAATACATCGAGATCGCGAAGTGCGCAATATTTAATTCAAAAAGCGTTATGCTTTGCAGACTATCTGAATCGCTCGGAAACATGGATCTTGATCCTTCCAGACCTTCATTCGCAATACCAGTGCCATCACATCCCTCACGCACTCCGTAAAATTACCAACTATAAATCCAGATCCATTCGCAGGAGATGTAGGAAAATGGTCCGGGTTCTGGGAGCAGTTGTAGTCCGCAGTGGTCATAAACCTAAACGTAAACACTATCGACAAGCACGTCTTCCTTCGTGGATACTTGAAGGGAGAACCTAAGGAGCTGATCGATGGTATAGCAATGACTACTGACACATACGAGGAAGTCAAGAGGATTCTTATTGGACGATATGGCGATAGGAATCGCGTATCCAGGCGCATCTGGATTACCTAGAGACCATGAAACCAGTTTTCGATGCTACGCCCGACGTCCTCAATAGTACATATATAGAATGTAATATACGTATACAGGGAAAACGTTGACCACCATGGGAGAATGCTAGCCCCAAACTCTTACGTGCATTTCCGGATGGCATCTGTAGAAGGTGGATCATCTACGCGCAATGATGGCCCAGAAAATCGAAGGAAACAACGCAATCTCATACATTATTCAACAGCTGCTGCCTGAAAGTCAAAACTAGGGCGAGCCAGATGACCAAGAAGACGAAGACGTCACCCATTTATGTTTTTTGCAAAGGAAAGGGCCATTGGGCTCAAAACTGTACCAAGATGATAAATGTGAAACAATGCACAGAAAAGCTGAAATGTACTCAGCGATGCTTTTTGTGCCTAAACAGAAGTCACACTGTGAGAAACTGCAGCAAGAAAAACAAGGTATCCTGTACTAAATGTAAGGAACCACACCAAATCTCCATCTGTGAAGGACAAGTGGGAAAAGGTGTAGGGAAAATGCTAAACTTGACATACCTCCAAACAGCTCGAATTTGGGTTATCGGACCATCTGGTCTTTGGAAAAGAACGTGTTGCATTCCTGACTTCGGAAGTCAGTCAAGTTTCATCAGCTTGGATGTGGTAGATGACCTGAAGCTGAAAGTCATTGGCCAGAGGAATTTGTCAGTAACAGCGTTTGAAGCACCAATAAGTACATCAGTGACTCACAGATTGGCCAACTTCACAATAAGTGGAATGTGGACAGAAGATTCTGTGCAAATCTCAGCATTTGAGAGCAGGAACACGTACGTACTTACCTCACCCAGCCACTCTACATGACATCCAGAGCCTATCACGCCTTCACAAGTTACAGCTAGCTGATCCTTAAGATGATGCAGAACGACCGAGATTGAGGTCCTAACAGGAGCAGAGCAATACTGGCAGGAGATGAAGGACAAACAGCCAGTATGTATCTCAAGTTCCATGGCACTTCTTCCCTGAAGGTTTGGTTGGATTCTTAGTGGGAATAAGTCCGGTACAACAGTGAATCACATGTCCATAAACCATGTCAAAACCAATGCAGAACTACTATCTTCTGAGGAAAATCTCCATAAGTTTTGGGATCTAGAGACATTAGGGATAAAGGAAGATCAACAACGGGCACTCGCTGCAAGAGAAGTGAGAATGAATGGTGGGCACAAAAAAGTGATGCTTAAGAAAAGTATTGGGCAAGTCTCAAGTGGACAACAAAACTCTGCCAATAATACTGGTAGAGATAGAAGCCACCATTAACAGCAGACCCACATCAAATATGGTTACGAGCTTGAATTTCTGGAGTGAGACCTGGTCGTGAAGGGAATGTGACGACTCTCGTCCTTCAACTCAGCGTTTGAATGAAGATCACCTGACTTGTATAGCTGGTCGTACCACTGGAGATCGACCATGGTGTGGAGGATGTGGAGAATTAACGACAGTGTTTATTTTCTCTGTGTATGATGTTAAGTGTTGGATAAAGGAAAGTTGATTACGCTCACGACATAATTACACTAATACTATCAATTAATACTACCAACAATAATTGAAACATAAATGGAAATTAGTCCCTCAAAAATTAAAAAGTAACTGATGTAATGTGAAAAAACTGATTACCAAATGTTTATTAATTAATTTTGATGTTACTGTTATTTATTTTCTCCAAATATCAGTTAGTCATTTTACCTTTATAATGAAGTGAAGTTAACGAACTGGTGAGATGTAAACCAATATTATTGCATGCTGAAAATAAATAAACACTTAATTTGAAAACAAGTTAAATATTTGTTTGTTGTATATTACTTTTCTTGCAGAACTGAGTTCTATAAATATCAGACAAATGACTTTGATAATTGAGGAGCACTTTTTCAAAACTTGATAGATGCAAATGCTACGAAATTGAGTTATATATAATATCAGCATAATGTTCACCTTCTGCATGGTTCTGTGAAATTAGATTTTGCAAAATTTGATTCATGTCCTGTGTAGAAGGTAGGGAATACTAGCAGTTTTTTCAAAACTCGATAGTAGATGCACTTGCTCAGGTAAAGCAAAAGTCGATAGATGCAGTTTTATGATTTTATGAGCCAGCATGTAACAACCTCTATTCTATGAATTGCATGTTGGCATTGACTGCTATCTCACTGTTGTGATCCTTGGAATTCTCAATCATTTCTGCTAGCATTGTAAACTGCTGCACCATTGGCAATAACTGCAAACTCAGGCTCAATTCAATTCATTTTGTCCTTTCAATCATACACTGATATCAGACACGTCATAGTATAAAAGTTACATTAATGGCTATTGTCATTATTTACAATTACTTAAACTTAATTAACATTTAAAAATTCATTTACAGAGTAAAATCACTGTTGCAGTAAAAAGAATTTTACGGCTCTTCATTTGTTTAGTATTTTCTGGTAGTCTGTTGTATAATCTTATACCTTTATTAATAGCACTAGACCTGAAGATTTCCATTTTACAACTTTGAATGTGAAAGTTATCTATCTGATGTGTATTGTATTTGTGAATATCTGCATTTGTGTAATTTTGTATTTGTAGTTTATTTTGTTTTACATGTTGTAAATTTTGTTGTTTTACACTAATTCTAAAATAAACATACATGCTAGAGGTAATATTTGATGTTTTCTGAATAATGGCCTGCAAGATGTCCTGTTATCCACCCCACTTAGTATCCTTATCACTCTTTTTTTATGTTTAAACACCATCTGCCTTTTCCCCCCAGGCACTTAGTCATTTATTTCCGAGAGATTTGTTATACTTACATGGCATTTTCATTCTTAGTTGAGACACTACACTGTACTATGCACAATGAACAGCAGCTCAGATTGTGAAACTGTACCAGTCATAGAATGCGCGGGATGTAGGAATTGCGGGATGTAGGAATTGTAAAAACAAGGAAAGTAAGTAAAAATGCAATTCAAGGAAAGATCATACTCCAGCAATTTCATGTTCACATGGTCTTGAGTGCACTTTATGGAATCCTAAAAGAAAAGGGCAAAAGCACTCTGATGTAGCTGAATTGACTTATGATACAAGGGGATTTCAGCAACATGTTTCGTGCTCAACAAAATAGATTAAGATAAATTCCTTGTGAAATATATGAGTATTACGTCTCCTAATTGCAGAGTGGTGAAGAAAGAAGCTCCAAATACGAAGCAGACTGTTAGGATTAAGTACAGTGTGAGATCTAATGATGACCGAGTATTATCAGTATTCATTGCGAACTTCCAAGGAATCACAAGGTTGTCAAAAGATAGATTATCTCTTCTGGCTAGAAAATTTCATTTATCTGGAAATGGGCCAAAGGAAACTAGAGGAGGTGACAGAACAGGAAAATTACATAAGGGCATTTCTGCTGCTGTAAAACAAGACATTGAAAGTACATATGTAGAGAAATCCACTATAGAAGAGCAAAATTGAGAGGATATTTACCTCCAGAACTTAATATCAGAAAAATGAGGACTGACTTTTGCAATGAAAGAAGATTAAGCAATCTACCAGTCTGCTCATTGTCAGAATATAAATACACATTTTATAACTTCTTCAATCTGTTATTCCATACACCACACACTGACACATGTCAACCTGCAAAATGGTACTGATGAAGATTAAGACAAAGAGACAGATGTGGAAAAGTAAAACGAAATAAGAACCATGTATAGACTGCACAAGCTGCGCTCAAAAAGGTTTTATCAGCTATTGAAAGAGGAAAATGCCGAGGCAATCACTATTTGTTTTAATATGCAGCAGAATCAACCACTGCCTAAACTTTCTGTTAGGTAGGTATTCTATGCAAGGCAGGTGTGGCTGTATAATCTATGCATAATGATTCCATCTAAAACCCAGAAAAAAGATGAGATTTTCTTGTATACATGGTTGGAAACTGAATTTGCTAAAGGCTGCAACCAGGTTGCCTCTGCTTTACATCACTTCTTGCTAGAACTGGAAGAAAGGATGTCCAGCAACGTTCCTTCTACCATTCATTTGTTTTCAAACTCTTGCTCTAGTCAGAACAAGAATAGTCTTCATGCTTATTGCTTTCCTGGAGGAGAGTAAAATATTTTCCCGCATTTCACATATCTACCCAATACGTGGGCACAGTTATGTGCCTCCTGATACTTTTTGACTGAAACAAAAAGGAGTTAAGAAAAAAGAGAATATCTTGAGTCCTGATGAGTACCATCAGATATTACAAAATCATGGCTCTGTGAAAATGTTGTTCAAAGACTGGAAAAGGACTTGAAAGAAAGTGTGAAACAAACACTGAAGTCAAAGCTTCCTTTAGAAATGAATACCTAGCAAATCATAACATATTCCAAGCAATCAAAGGAAGACAACAAGGTATATGTAGAATTTCAAAATACATATTCTGCTTTGCCTGTGGAGGTGGATGTGATGAAACCACGCAGCAAGTCCTCCAGTGAATTTCTGCTTCGATCTCAAAATTTTCGCAAAATTACTAGAGTGAGCAAAGAAAAGAAAAAGGGTGTTCAAAATCTAGCTAAATTGTTTGAAATTCCAGAAACTGCAAAAGAATTTTGTAAAGATTGGCTAGAAGATACCAATAAAGGTTAAAGCTTACATATTCATATTGTTTGAAATTTCTGTGTTTGTATTCAATATGTATATATAAATAAAACAAAATATTATATTACTATACTGAATTTAGCGGTACTTGGTTTCTAAGTTTATACCTAATAAAATAATTCTTAATATTCCGTTGTTTAAGGACTATGATACAATGAAGCACAAAATTAATACAATACAATACTAGCAATACTAGCAATAAATGGAGCATTGAGTATTAGTTCGACTCAAAATTGTATTAATCCTTAATATGTTGGTTTTATAATGCACAATGTATTACGAAAAGTTGAAAATAAATAAAAAAAAATAAATACATAAATAAGAAGTAACAAAAACAGTAAATGACAAAAATAACAAAATTTCATGTGTTAATTTCTCGCTCACGCAGAGAAGTTAATCAGCATCTATCAGTTTTTGAAAAAAAATGTGCATTTTCAAACCTCAAATTTGCACTAGTTAAACTACGCTATTTCTTTCTTTTCACATTCAATGAGGTAGTTTCAGGAAGGAGAATTGAATGATTAATATAGTTGCTGTGCTAGCCAATTAGTATTGCCAATAAGTAGAAAAAACCTCTTTTCTCAGAAATGATTTTTGTGCATCTATCGAGTTTTGAAAAACGCTCCTCAATTGTGTTCAAAAATTTTATCAGGCTGATTGAGCTTATAAGACTTTTCTTTTTCAGAATGGCCAAAGGAATGGTATGAAATTTACTTTGTATTTGCTTGTGTATGGGCATTTGGAGCTGCTATGTTTCAAGATCAGGTATATGGGTCTAAAATAACTACTCCTGAATAAAGTTAAAACTAAAACTATGCCTTAGCTGTGTTTTTAGTATGTTTTAAGCTACTTAGCTACCTTTAGCTACTTTTTTTAGAAAACCTTAAATTTAATATCAAAGAAAATTTACAGTTCCTGTAGCCGTACAAGTATAACTAAGCTGATGAAGTTCCTAGAATAATGTTTTAAGTACCGCTTAAGGAAACTCACAACAGCTAAGTTCCTTAAAAATGCAGTTTCTGTATTTTTGTGTTTCATGATCTATGAAACCTTATTAAAAGCTATGCCATTTTATATGTTTTATTTTGTAAATAGTATTTTAACAGTTATTTTAAATGTATGACATCAATAATTTATAGAAGTGCAGTACTAGTTGTTTCAAATACAATTTTTTCAAAATTCATTCTTTTAACATAGGTTTTCCTTTTGTCAGTAATCCTATGCATAACAATTTGACATTTTAAACATGTGTTTTGCCATTCCCTTCTATAAAAGCATGTAAAATTTATGTAGCTTTTAAGCATTACACTTTTTAGCAGAAGAAAAATATTATGAACTTAGCACAAAAGTGACTCGAGAAGATATTGACAAACTGCTTCACTCACACTGTTTTTTCACAGGACATGTTTCATGAGCTTTTGCTCTCATCCTCAGCTGGAACTCTAGTGCAAACTGTAGTGGTTTCCTCTTTCTCCGTATGGTCGATAAATGGCATGTTGTACTTGTCAAAGATGTCCGGTGGTGGAGTTTCAAAATGCATGACTCTATGAAGATTTTTGTTAATGAATACCAAACATGAGTTTGTTAATACAATTTTGAGTCGAACTAATACTCAATGCTCCATTTATTGCTAGTATTTACCTAGAACGCGTTTCGTTAGGATCTTATACTAGCAATAAATGGAGCATTGAGTATTAGTTCGACTCAAAATTTTATTAATTTTGTGCTTCATTGTATCATAGTCCTTAAACAACGGAATGAGTTTGTTGTTCATTTCTTTTTTATCTTAATGTCCAAAAAGACATTAGTATTTACTGTAAACCGACACACACAGATAATTATATTAAAAACAACAGTTTCAACCCAAAACAACACCAACATGCCATTTTCAACAGTTTAATGTTTCGGATGATCAACTTTCCACTAAACAGAGAAGATTATCAAGAAGAATACCTACACATAAAAAAGTAGCTATGTCCAACGGTTTGAACCCAAATTTAGTGGACAAAACAGTTAACAGACTCAACAAGGCTAAGAAAATAAAAGAAACCACCAACAGGAGCAAAAAAGAATAAAAAACTAAAAAAATTTACCTTCCGTCCATCTGCCCATAATAAATTCCAAAAAATCTTCTCAACACACAACATAATTCTTGCACCTCAAAATAGTTACTAAAATTAGGCAAGTGAGTCAACCTTGTATATACTTTTCTCCACTTACAAGTTTTTTATGAAGACTAGTTTCTGGGGACTTATCCCCTATCGTCAGCTCTGTGGTAGACTGATGATGCATCCGGTGTCTGCATCTGGCTTGGTGTTGTGCTGCCATCTAACGTCCTGGTAAGTTTGATGACGTCATCTACCGCGGGAATTTCAAAATTCATCAAGAGGTCCTGTTTTTTCGTAATAAATATGTTTTCCCAAATCTGTAGTTCCAGAGGTTTCTTTGCCTGTTTGATCAGTTCTATTTCTTGTTTTATGTTGTGATTCTCCGACCAAAAGTGATGTGATACGGCCGACTTGTCCATTTGTTTGAATTTAATATTTCTGAAGTGTTCTTTCATTCTTGTTCCTAGATTCCTTTTGGTCTTACCAATGTATATCTTGTCACAATCCTGGCAACTCATTTGGTAAATGCCTGATAATTGAGTTTTCGGTGTGCTATTTTTTAGAGGGTGGTTTAGTAAGTTGCGGATGTTGTGTTTGTTTTGAGGGGCTAATTTTATGTTGAAGCTCTTAAATATCTTTTCAAATTTTTTGAAGTATTTTGGATGAAATGTAAATTTTCCATATCTGGTGTTTGGGTTTTCTAGTTTTTTTAACGTAGTAATGTCCTTTAAGTATTTGTTTCTTTTGTGTCTATAGATCAGTTTTTTGATGAAATTTGTGTTATAGTTGTTCAGTTCGGCAACCTGGTGTATGTGAGCGTACTCCTGTTCATATTCTGTTTTTGTTAGCGGAATGTTGATTAATCTGTGAACTAAACTATGGAATACTGCATATTGATGTTGTACTGGGTTGAATGGGTTGCATTTAATGTAATTGTCAACATGTGTTGCTTTTCGGTATATTCCAAATTGTAATCCTGTTGGTGTTCTAATGTAGGTAGCCATTCATCCTGCTCTACTTCAATGGTGAAAACTATGGATTTTTCTTGTAGGTTTAGCAACTTTATAGCATCCTCGGTTAGTCTTCTAGGGACTATCGCAAACACATCGTCGACATATCTATGCCAACATTTGAAAATATGTGGAAAGGCTTTAGTAATGTGTGTTTCCAAATTACTCATGAACAGATTAGCTAGTAATGGTGAAAGAGGGTTACCCATGGCCAAGCCTGCTGTTTGTTGGAAGATCTTGCTGGAGAACGTGAAGCTGTTTTGTTCAATACATAGGGTGGTTAATTTGATGTATTCCTCTATTTTATCATCTGCAACGTTGCTTTTGGATAACCAGCCTTTCATCAATTTTGGAATTTTTTCTACTGGTATGCTCGTGAATAGAGATCTGATATCAAAGGACACCATCACCTCTTCAGTTTTTATAATTGTGTTTTCAATTTTCTTTACTAAATCAAATGAATTTTTTATGCTTAGAGATTCAAACTTTTCAAACTTGTCAAATTCTTCCAACAACCATTTTGCCAGTTTGTAAGTCGGGGCATCTATATTGTTAATAATGGGTCGCATGCTGTTGTCTGTCTTGTGAATCTTAGGTAGGCAGTATAATTTTGGCAAATTAGGGTTGTTTACAATTATGCTATTTTTCATCTTATGTGGCACTACTGTATTTTCTTTAATTGCTTTTTTGGTGGTTTCTATGTATTTCCTTAAAGGGTTTTTGGTTAGGGTTGTATATTCTGGATTTTGTAGTAGATGTTCGACTTGCTGGTTGTAATCATTTCGGTCCATAATGACTACCGTATTTCCTTTGTCTGCTTTCAGATAAAAAACTGGTTTTTGGTTCAATGTTTGAATAGTTTCTTTGTAGTTATTTTCCTGTCCGAATGTCATCCCCTTTAGAATTTCTAAGCATTTTGATTTAACTAATGTTTTTTCGCTACCATTTTCCAAAAAGTTTGAGGTTATGGTGACGTCAGCGATGTAATGGTCTAAATTTCCCGAGTTGCCGACACAAGTTTTAAAACCTTTGTTTAGAAATTTTAACTCTGTTTCGGTGAAAGCTTGGGAAGAGATGTTGACTACATTGTCTGGTGTTTCTGTGACACGGCGATACTGGTTGTGTGGGTTTCTCGTCGGTCTCCTTAAGCGTAATTTCCGTACTTTCGATTTAAGAGTCTGTGTTTTATCTTTCATGTTTAATTTCAAAATGTCGTGTAATTTTGTTTCGAAATGTGTCCAAATTATGTGTCCAAGTTCTTGAGATAGTTTCATGTGTAGGTAGTACGCTTCTATATTAATCTGTTGCAACGTTGCGTATTGTTTAGATCTTTCGGAAATCATAGCTTTCTTTTCTAAACTTCGTTGTAGTTTACTGTTGTTGTTGAAAGCTATCTACTACAAAATCCAGAATATACAACCCTAACCAAAAACCCTTTAAGGAAATACATAGAAACCACCAAAAAAGCAATTAAAGAAAATACAGTAGTGCCACATAAGATGAAAAATAGCATAATTGTAAACAACCCTAATTTGCCAAAATTATACTGCCTACCTAAGATTCACAAGACAGACAACAGCATGCGACCCATTATTAACAATATAGATGCCCCGACTTACAAACTGGCAAAATGGTTGTTGGAAGAATTTGACAAGTTTGAAAAGTTTGAATCTCTAAGCATAAAAAATTCATTTGATTTAGTAAAGAAAATTGAAAACACAATTATAAAAGCTGAAGAGGTGATGGTGTCCTTTGATATCAGATCTCTATTCATGAGCATACCAGTAGAAAAAATTCCAAAATTGATGAAAGGCTGGTTATCCAAAGCAACGTTGCAGATGATAAAATAGAGGAATACATCAAATTAACCACCCTATGTATTGAACAAAACAGCTTCACGTTCTCCAGCAAGATCTTCCAACAAACAGCAGGCTTGGCCATGGGTAACCCTCTTTCACCATTACTAGCTAATCTGTTCATGAGTAATTTGGAAACACACATTACTAAAGCCTTTCCACATATTTTCAAATGTTGGCATAGATATGTCGATGATGTGTTTGCGATAGTCCCTAGAAGACTAACCGAGGATGCTATTAAGTTGCTAAACCTACAAGAAAAATCCATAGTTTTCACCATTGAAGTAGAGCAGGATGAATGGCTACCTACATTAGAACACCAACAGGATTACAATTTGGAATATACCGAAAAGCAACACATGTTGACAATTACATTAAATGCAACCCATTCAACCCAGTACAACATCAATATGCAGTATTCCATAGTTTAGTTCACAGATTAATCAACATTCCGCTAACAAAAACAGAATATGAACAGGAGTACGCTCACATACACCAGGTTGCCGAACTGAACAACTATAACACAAATTTCATCAAAAAACTGATCTATAGACACAAAAGAAACAAATACTTAAAGGACATTACTACGTTAAAAAAACTAGAAAACCCAAACACCAGATATGGAAAATTTACATTTCATCCAAAATACTTCAAAAAATTTGAAAAGATATTTAAGAGCTTCAACATAAAATTAGCCCCTCAAAACAAACACAACATCCGCAACTTACTAAACCACCCTCTAAAAAATAGCACACCGAAAACTCAATTATCAGGCATTTACCAAATGAGTTGCCAGGATTGTGACAAGATATACATTGGTAAGACCAAAAGGAATCTAGGAACAAGAATGAAAGAACACTTCAGAAATATTAAATTCAAACAAATGGACAAGTCGGCCGTATCACATCACTTTTGGTCGGAGAATCACAACATAAAACAAGAAATAGAACTGATCAAACAGGCAAAGAAACCTCTGGAACTACAGATTTGGGAAAACATATTTATTACGAAAAAACAGGACCTCTTGATGAATTTTGAAATTCCCGCGGTAGATGACGTCATCAAACTTACCAGGACGTTAGATGGCAGCACAACACCAAGCCAGATGCAGACACCGGATGCATCATCAGTCTACCACAGAGCTGACGATAGGGGAGAAGTCCCCAGAAACTAGTCTTCATAAAAAACTTGTAAGTGGAGAAAAGTATATACAAGGTTGACTCACTTGCCTAATTTTAGTAACAATGGCACTCCACTTTCTGAAATACTTCTTTTTATTCTATACCTCAAAATAGATTTAATATCAGAAATTTATTAAAAGCCCCCCCCCCCAAAAAAAAAAAAAATTCAGTTACTACCAAAGAAAAACCAGGAATGTATGAGATCAAATGTGAAACTTGCCCTAAATTTTATATAGGAAAAACAAAAAGAAATATTGACATCAGAACTAAAGAACATATAAGAAACATTAAAAATGGTGAAACAGAAACATCAGCAGTGGCTTTTCATTTTTTGAATACTAGACATGACATCAACTTGGAAACATCTTTAATAAAATACGTTAATCACCCCATAGACCTTTCTGTATGGGAAAAAATCTTCATTAACAAAAATTGTCAATAGTCATGAATTTTGAAACTCCACCACTGGACATCTCTGACAAGTACATCATGCCATCTATCGACGATACGGAGAAAGAGGAAACCACTACCTTTTGTACTACTCGAGTTCCAGCTGATGATAAGAGCAAAAGCTCTTGAAACATGTCCTGTGAAAAAACAGTGTGAGTGAAGTAGTGTGTCAATATCTTCGCGATTCACTTTTGTGCTAAATTGTGCTTCACTGTCTCTACGCTTCTTTCAACTTTATACTTTGAGTATTATGGACTTCTTTGTTATGAAATGGTATACTTAAAAATATATGAAACATATAAAACATATATGACTTTACAATTATTAGTAGTTAATCTCTAATGTAGTAATAGTAATAGTAATAATTTATTTCCTTTTACATCAACAAATGGAAATACAAAATCAAGATTACCATTATAAAATCCATACTGAAATATGCCATATATTCCTAAATCCTGAAAATCCTATCATGTTATCATGTTGCCCACCATTCAGTCCCCATACACCTAACCCTAGGCTTTTGTGTATTGGAGGCCCTCTGCTCCTTTTTACACTTTTTGCCATTTCACCTATCCCTCGCTACATTTTTCTCTTACTTGTTCTTAGCTATCTCCCTTTAGCTTTCCCTAAATAATTTCCCTATATTTCTCCTGTTCTTTTCTCCTTTTACTGACAACATTTTTCTAATTACTACTTCACCCCCCAAACTGTCCCATTTACGTAGCCAAGCCTGCTCTCTCCATATCTTTGTTTGACTACAATATAATATACAATGGAAATCTGCTTTCTCTTCTCCACACAATGGACATTTATCAAGCTTCCTCTCTTGACCTATACCTTTCAAGTTTCTCACTCCTGTTCTCGCCCAAGCAAAACCTTCTCGCCCTAACTTACTACATATATCTATATATCCTTCCCTCCCGCAGGTTGTTTTTATTTATCTATATAATCTCAGTGAGCTTTTGTCACTTGTATTGGCAAAAATGTCTTGTCTGTCAATATCTTCTAATCTTAGCTTAACTTCTTTCCAGAAGCCTCTATACCCATACTCTGCTCTCTAATGTAAACTATTACATTTTTGGAATTCTGTGTCTTGGTTAACACATCACTCAGTAAAAGGTATATGAAATCTAATTTAATAGTATTTCTACAGGCTTTCATAACTGGTTTAAAATGTTAAGGAATTCTATGAAGCTTAACAGTCCTGTTAATAACTCATATTGTTCTATAATACTGTTAATTTTAGAAAAATATGGTGTTTACATCATTAATGTTAGTAGCTCAAAAGCTTCTCCCTCTTTGCATAATTCATACATCATGAATCACAACAATATTACTGTTTTACAGGCAATAGACTACAGAGTGGAATTCACAAAATGGTAGATTAGTGAACACAAAACCATCAAGTTTCCATCACAAGGCACAGTCTTTGATTACTTCATTGATGCAGAAACCAAACAATTTTTACCTTGGACTGACCAACTTCCATATTTTGTGTTAGATTCTGATGTACCTCTGCAGGTAAATAATTTTATTTTTCAGATATGCCTTTTTTCATACTTTTCATGGTAATAAACAGAAAGAATTATGAGTAAGATTCTTGCATGAAGCATTAAAATTGATATCATGAAAATATGTCTCTACTTGTACATTGAACAGAGAAAAGATAATGGGAAAATATACAATGGGAGGCATACAAGCGAAAATATTTTAATACCTACTTGTTGATGAAAAGTGAATGCAATGCAATATCTTGATTACATTATTTTGTTAGTCCATTTCAGGACCTAATACGAAGTGAACAGTCCTTGGAGGTCTGACTATCCAACTGTGTCTGTTCTTATTGCAGACATGAGGGAGTTATTCCACTCTTAGCTTTGTTGTCATGATGATGGGGAGAAAAATGGGCAAGAATTTACAGAATTTGAAAAGGAGATTCATCACTTGTTCCAGAAACACAATACCTTTGTCCATATGAATATAAAATCCAATTGTTAAAAAGTGTTAAGGTTGTAAAATTCCCATTAAAATTGAGAGATAGGGACCATTGGGTTCAAAGCTAGGGAAAGTGAAAGCAGCAAGTTTCATTATAACTTATGATTAGTAATGGGAAGTGATTTTAGTATTATTCTTCCAAAAGTAGTGTACTGATTAGGAACTATTTTGCTCTGCTTAGAGTATGAGTTGCTCGCCTTCTCGCAGAGCAGTAAATCAGTTTCCAGCTATGAGTGGCAGATGTCTCCTTGGTTTGTGCTTTATACCTTACATCAAATTTTTAAATTTGCAAGTTGTATCTGCAAAGTGTTCAATAAGTTATCTTTGGTAATTAAGAAGAGTACACAGAAACTATTTTTAGTTGGTTTATTAATACTCGTCACTTACTTGTAAAAATTTGTATCCATTTTCCCGTTATTTGTTCCCCACTTAACCTCAAATTGTTTATTCCTCAAGACTTGTTGGCCTATTAGTTATATGTGTTTGGAGGAATTTAGTAACAATGATGTCAAAATTAATCTCAGAAACTATTTGTAGTTGGTTTATTAATACTCAAGTAAGTGACGAGGATTAATAAACCAACTACAAATAGTTTCTGAGATTAATTTTGACGTCATTGTTACTAAATTCCTCCAAACACATATTAGAAGAGTACAGTTAAATCATTTAGGAGCTATGAATTTTTGAAAAGGGTCATTGAAGTCTTTGCAAAGTAAAAGGACTGAAGTATTGAATTCATGCACAAAAAAATGTTTAAGGTGTCTAATATTTATAATTTTAATTATTGTATTAAACTTCGGTTATTTATTTCAGTTGTAGAAAAACCTTAAGCAAAGATTAAATGGTACCCACTTAATAGTAACGCTTCTCTGAAAATACTTGCGATAGAAGGATTAAGATTATAAAAAGTTGTGCCACCAATAAATAAATGTGCATTTCGGTTGGGTAGGCCATGAAAATAGGTTACCTGTTATTGGAGTACATACTTGGTGATATCAAAGTGCCAGTGTTATCTGATAGTGTAACCCTTGCTTGTTGAGAAATAGCCAAGCCATGACCTTCAGTTCAAATATGAGCTTGGTCAGTTTGTTGCTATACTCTGTGTTGTGTTCTGTGTGACTTATCTAATTAAGTATGCTAACTAACACTTATTCAAAAACATCCATTCCCCATGAGCTACATTTGCACTAGCAAAACAAAACATCTGCATTTTATTATACTTTTAGGACTATGCATGTTAAGAGGGCACAATATGACTAAGATTGTTAACTGTAAGAAATTGTTTACAAGAAATTTAGCCTAAAAATCCTTGCTTCGCTCTTGGACTTTTCATATGGCAATATGGTTGTAGATTTAATTAGTCTGCACAATTGGTTTGCATATTTTATATGAAAAGTTTGTATATATGCAGGTTAATTTGAAATAATTATTAAAGTACTTTACTTAAATCATTAAAAGACATACAATATTTTGACAGAGTTTGAGATAATTTTGGCTTTCCCAAACAGACAGTAGCGTTGCATTTCCCACTGGCATATTTAGTTTTGCTGTTCTTTTTGTCTTTATTGCAGGGTTCATATTATTTCTTTTTTAATTATTCTGGTGCATTTGGCAACTCATCTGCTGTTAGTTGTTCAGGTTTATATTTCTTTAGAAGCTCCTTCAGATCATTGGGTAGCTATGATGCTGTTGTGACAACAAAGCTGAGGACTGCACATTCAAATATTTCTGTCTGGTGGAATATTTGTTTTGGTTTCCAAGAAATTTAACACTAGAATTAATACATGCATTATTCAACACATGGTTAAAAATTACCATTGGCCACCTTTATGTTGTTATGGCTACAATGTACATAACACACAATTTATCTATTATATCAACTCCAGATTTAATATCATTGTAATGCATGATTATTTCAGGCTTTTTCTTGTCACCTTCTGACAGTTGTTCCAACCAAACATGTAGTATCATATCACATTAGTTTTTGTAGCTGAGAGGGTTGTGGTCTCCTTTATTAGCTTCTTCTTTTTTGCTAAGTTCACTTTTTTGTCTATTAATGATTTGGGAAATCATTTTTGTGTGCTATTTCAATAATTTTGTTGTATTCTGTTTTGTATTCTTCTGCTATGAGAGGGATGTTGACCAGTCTGTGTGTTAAACTATTGAAGATTGCCTGTTTGTGGGATCTTGGGTTGTAGCCATTAGCTCTTACGTAGTTGTCTGTGTTGGTTTGCTGTAAATGCCAAAGTATAGTCTGTTTTTATTTCTCATTATTTTTAGATCCAAAAATGGTAAATACTGATCCTTTTCTATTTCTACAGAGAACTTGAGGATATTTAAAAGTTTTAGTGCATCACTGATGTGTTTTGTTTGGTACTATTGCAAAGATGTCATCTACATATCGTTGCCAGAGTTTGAACATCCAAGGGAAACCTTTGGTGATCCTTATTTCTAATGCACTCATGTACAGATCGGCCAGGAAGGGTGATAGGGGTTGCCCATTGCTAAACCTGAAGTTTTGTGGAAATATTTTGTTTGAAACTGAAAGAAATTTTGTTCTATGCATAATATGGTTAGTTCAATGTAATCTGAAATTTCAGGTGATGACATTCCAAGTGATTTGAGCAATTTTTCTATCAATGGTGGGAGTTGTTTTAATGGTATGCTGGCAAACAGTGATTTTACATCAAACGAGGCTAGTGTGTCCTCTTCTTTTAGTTCAGTATCCTTAATGTGTTCTATAAGTTCATAGGTATTTCTGATGCTTAGGCTATCGAATTTTGGAAATGAGTTGAATTTGTTTATTAGCCATTAGAACATGACAACATTACAAACAGTTGGAAGAAATAGAATTGAAACTTTATAAATGTCATTCAGTTTTAACGAAAGCGCTGTGACACGCTATGTGGGAAAACTTCGAGCAAAACTATTTGGCTATCCTAAATAAGAAACTGAAAGCAAAAACTGTAAAACTAAAACACAAACTGACCAATTTGTGCAACATTTCTTCACACTGAAATCATATTGGAAAAAAGTTAAAGAATAAGAGAAACATTGGAAATGGCAATTTGAGTCCATCAGCAGTCAGTACACACTGAAATGCAAAACTGAAATAAGTAGCATAAATGCAAAAATGAGCACGCAAATTTTTTAAAACGTTGTAAACCTATTCAATCAAAATTTCTCCACAAAAGTGTTGGGTCTTCTACACAAAGGATTAAAAACTTGCATCGGTTTGTCAAACCAAATTGAAGACTACATTGCAGATATCAACATTTCAACACATGTTCTACCACTATCCAAACAAAATTCAGTAAAAAGCCAATGTGAAAATATTTTGGAGGAAATAAAAACCAAGATCCTTTCAGAAGAGCAAACAAAATATTATCCATTCCTTGAAGCAGAAAAACGTAACATACATCAAGGCAGTTAAAGGTAACAAGATAGTCATAATGGATAAATCTGAATATATTGAAAAAATGGAAGAAAGGCTAACTGACAGTGAATATGAAACCATTAACAAAAATCCTCTAACAACTTGCATTCAAACATGCACTTAGGACACCGTTCTCTAACTTTGACGTTCTACAGTATCCCAACCGTGTATTTCTGGACATGGGGTCCTTCTTAAAAAATCATAAGTGTGCTGCCCTGTGCAACATACTAAGCATTGTCAGTGTTTTTATGACACACAAGGTATATGTATTGTCACCCAATTATCGGAAAGCCAGACCAAGGACAGCTGAGAAGGGACCAGAGGCATACGGGCCACATCCACTCATCTATCTCAGTCACTAACTGAGGGGTTGATTAGGGAAGTGTCACTTGTCGCTGGCCGCCTCTTTCCCCTTCCCGTGTCCTCTGGAATCTTTGCGGTAATTCACTGAAACAGTGAACTTCTAGAAAACAGTGATATTCCTATAAAAAGGGCTGCAATGAGTGAGGACAGTCAGTTCTTGGCGAACAGCTGTGAGGAGTGCCCAGTGAGGGGACGGACTGCGTATGTGCATTGGAGGAGTTTACGTAATCGCGAGTGCAAGTGGAACTTTAACAGACGAACTGGTGAATCGTAATTGTGTACATTACGTAATTCTTTGTAGTTGGCAAGTGTTCAACTGTAAGTCGGTGGAAATAAAGAACATTTTTGAGTGGTGCAATTGGGCTTTTAATTTCAGGAACCCACAAAGTCACACTGGTGTCAGGAGTGGGATGACAACATCACCGAACATTACAATCATGGACGCGGCATTGGAAAAGATTTTGGAGAAGATGATGGAAATGAAGGCCGAACTGACCTCGGAAATGAAAGCAGCGAATGACAACATCGCTGCGAAAACAGAAGCGGTAAATAACAACCTGGCCGCGGAACTAACAGCAAAGACGGAGGCGGTAAATAACAACCTGGCCGCAGAGTTGAAACAAATGAAGACGGCCAACGACAACCTCACCGCCGAGTTGAAACAAATGAAGACGGCCAACGACAACATCACCGAGAAGATGGAAGAAATGAAGGTCGAATTAACAGCGAAGACGGAAACGGCAAACAACAACTTGGCCACGACAATGACCGCAAAGATGGCCGAACTGACCACGGAAATGAAGGTGTCGAACGAGGCTCTCGCCGCCAAATTTGAAGAACAGTTGGCCGGCGTGAGGGATGACGTGACGGAGCTGGGCAAGCGGGTGGGCCAAGTGGACGAGCGCGTCGAGGAACTGGCGAGCCGCGTTAACGATCTGGAAGGGAAGGCCGACAGCAGCGTCAAGTCCCTGAATGCCATGGTGGAGCACGTCGTCGGCAGGAGGTTGAAGGATTTCAAGGCCGACGCACCGGGACGCGACACAACATCGGCGCGCGTCAAACCTCCGAAATATGACGGCGCGTCAACATTTGAAGACTTCCGCCGCCAGTTCGACACAGTGGCCAAGCACAACAGATGGTCACCGGAGGAGGAGGCCACACAGTTAATAGCCAGCCTCCAGGGACGGGCCGCGGAAGTCCCGAACGCGGTACAGACAACGGCGGCGCCCAAGGACATCTGGGAGGCCCTGGAGAAGCGTTTTGGGAACCACCGCTTATCCGCAGCGTACCACAGCCAGCTGAAAGCAAGGTCACAGCAGCCAGGGGAGACGCTGCAGGAGTTCGCCCTGGCAGTTGAACAACTGGCTAGCAAGGCCCTAGTCGACCTCCCACCAGAGTTCGTATCCCGGGAAGCTGCCTACACATTCGTGGATGGGGTACGAGACACGGAGATTCGTCAGCGCCTAATGCTCGGCGATTATAAAACCATCCACGAGGCGCTGACGGCAGTATTAAGGATGGAGGCGGCCAAAGTAACAGCTATCCCGACGTCGAGAACGAGTAGTGTCCGCTACACCGGAGACAGAAGAACAGCCGAGGGACGCCGGCGAACACCTAGTGGGCTGTGTTGGGGGTGTGGACAGCCCGGACACCTGCAGAGAGACTGCCCACACCAGGAAGAGCAGCCGGAAAACGAGTAAGGGCCGTCGTGGAGAGGGGCACGTCGGCGCCATCACCACCATCCCCTCGAGTGACACTGCGCGCCGTCAGTCGGCGTATGGATGACAGCCTAATCGCGGAAGGTTGGGTAAGAGGAAAGCCGTGCCGCGTGCTGGTGGACACCGGGGCGGCCGTGACCATCATCAGACCTGACGTGGCGAAGGGTTTGCCGACAAGGAAGCCGAGCCGACCATACCAGCTTGTCACGGCATCGGGTGACACCTTGCCTGTGGAGAAGGAGGCCCTGCTGGAGCTGACCTTGGGACGGAGTGCCGTACGTCTTTGGGTGTTCGTCGCGAAGGTGGCTGAGGAGGTGATTCTGGGACTGGATGCCCTCAGGAGCCACGAGGCGACGGTCGACGTCGGCAGGAAGGTCCTGCGGCTCAACGGGGAAGAAGTTATACTCCGTCAACCAGAAGAGTGCCTTGGAATTTGCAGGGTCGTCTTGAGCGAAGACGTGGTTGTCCCCGCGAGGAGCAAGGTGGTGGTGACGACGCGACTGGAAGGCCAGACAACCAGGTACATGATGCTGGACCAGAAGACGCCTGTACACGGACTGTGTGTAGCCAGGGCATTGCTGCCGTGCCGAGAGGAGGTGCCAGTGAAACTGCTAAATACAACGGACACCGATCACGACGTCCAGGCCCGGACGGAGTTGGGAACGTGCGAGCCCGTGGTAAGCGTAACAGCAATCGACAAGACGCAGGAGCCGGTGCCGACGCAAAACCTGGGACCCCGGCTAGAAGGCTTACTGGAGAGGGCGGCCGACCACTTGACCGCAGAACAACTGGAGAAATTTCGGCAACTGCTGAGGCGATACCAGAGCGTCTTCAGCCAAGGCGACAGTGACTACGGCCGCACGGACAAAGTGCTTCACCGCATCGACACCGGGGACGCCCGGCGTATTCGGCAACCACATAGACGCGTTCCGCTGGCGAAGCAAGGGGCGGTACGAGACATGCTGGAGGACATGAGATCCAGGGGAGTGATTGAAGGGTCCGACAGCCCTTGGTGTTCCCCTGTAGTCTTGGTGACAAAGAAGAACGGCGAGCTGCGCTTCTGCGTAGACTACAGAAAGTTGAACGCTGTCACCCGGAAGGACTGTTTCCCCTTACCTCGGATTGACGACACCCTAGACACGCTAGCTGGTGCACAGTGGTTCTCGACCCTGGACCTGAAGTCGGCCTACTGGCAGGTAGCTCTAGACCCAAGAGACAAGGAGAAGACCGCATTCTCGACAGGCCAAGGGCTCTGGCAGTTAACGGTTATGCCCTTTGGCCTCTGCAACGCACCAGCTACCTTCCAACGCCTCATGGAGTCAGTGATGAGGGGACTGACTTACGCTGCCTGCCTGCTATACCTGGACGAAATCATCATCGTCGGTAAGACTTTTGAAGACCATCTCGAGAATCTGAGTAAGGTGCTACAGTGACTGCAGGCCACCAACTTAAAGCTGAACGCGAAGAAGTGCCAGCTCTTCCGCAAGGAAGTGAACTATTTGGGCCACATGGTCTCCGCAACCGGAGTGGCCACAGACCCGGAGAAGACACAGGCTGTGAGAGATTGGCCTCGCCCAAAGGATAAGAAAGAGTTGCGCAGTTTCCTGGGGCTGTGCAGTTATTACCGCCGCTTCATAAAGGGGTTCTCCAACATCGCAAAACCCCTCACCCACCTGGCATAGGAACACTGGCCTTATGTGTGGACGGAGGACGCCGAAAACGCTTTCCAGCACCTAAAGGAGACCCTGTGCAGTGCTCCAATTTTGGGTTTCCCACAACCGGGTGGCGCATTCATTGTGGACACCGACGCTAGCGACCATTGCATTGGAGGTGTCCTATCGCAGATCCAGGACGGCCATGAGCGGGTGATAGCCTACTACAGCAAGACGTTATCCAAGGCAGAGAAGAACTACTGCGTCACCAGACGAGAGCTACTGGCGGTAGTAAAGACCTTGAAGCACTTGCACAAGTACCTGTACGGTCAGCCATTTCACCTTAGGACTGACCATTCCGCCCTAACCTGGCTATTGACCTTTAAGAACCTGGAAGGCCAGACAGCACGTTGGGTCCAGAGGCTGCAGGAGTACGACTTCACCTCGGAACATCGTAGAGGGAAGAGCCACGGTAACGCAGACGCCATGTCCCGAAGACCCTTTACAGAAGAGTGCGGCCAGTGCACAAGAGTGGAAGAGAAGGAGCGTGCCGCAGCAGTCCGAGTAGTTGTGGCAGTGCCTGCGGACGGCTGGGATAGCGCAGGCCTGAGGAGGGAGCAGCTGGCGGACGCAGACTTGGGGCCACTCTTGAGGGACGCGACCAACCTGGGAGGACATCGCACCGAGGAGCGCCACCTACAAGTCGTACTGGGCCCAATGGGACTCGTTGAAGACCAGAGAGGGCGTGCTGTTCCGGGTATGGAAATCACCTGATGGGAAGACGCAGAGAGAACAGTTGGTACTTCCCCGGAGTAAGGTCCCGGAGGTCTTGGAGGAAGTGCACGCCGGTACTTCGGGAGGACACCTGGGAGCGAACCGAACGATTGACAAACTACGGCAGCGCTACTACTGGCTGAGACTCCGAGCAGATGCTGAGAGATGGTGCCGTCAGTGTCACGTGTGCGCGGCGAGTCGTGGCCCCCAGACTAGGAGCCGGGGTCGCATGCAGCAGTACAACGTCGGAGCGCCATTCGAACGGATCGCCGTTGACATTGCTGGACCGTTCCCAGTTTCCGACCGAGGTAACAAATACCTAATGGTGGTCGTGGACTACTTCACCAAGTGGCCGGAAGTGTATGCCATGCCAACCCAAGAGGCAAAGACAATCACAGACTGCCTTGTGGAGCAAATGTTCTGTCGATTTGGGGTGCCGTTAGAGCTACACAGTGACCATGGTACCAATTTTGAGTCCAACCTAATGAAGGAGGCACTACAAAGGCTTGGGGTGAACAAGACCCGTACGACGCCTCTACATCCCCAGTCGGATGGCATGGTCGAAAGATACATCACGACTTTAGAGGAACACCTGAGGAAGGTCGTGGCCAGCCGCCAGCGAGACTGGGACGTCAAGGTGCCACTGTTCTTGCTGGCCTACCGCTCGTCTACACACGACACAACTGGAATGACGCCAGCCAGCTTAATGTTTGGCCGAGAGTTACGCCTCCCTTGTGACTTGGCTTTTGGAAGCCCTCCGGAGGCGAAGCAGCCAGTGACCGAGTATGTGGAGAACCTGGTGGACCACCTCCACGACATGCACGAGATGGCTCGCCAGAACATCCAGAAGGCGAGCGACCGCATGAAGACCAGATATGACAGGCATGCCAACAGCCAAGGGTTCTATCAATGTGACCTGGCCTGGTTGTACCGTCCTACGCGGACCAAGGGACGCTGCCCGAAGCTTCAGCAGCCATGGCAGGGGCCGTACCGGGTGGTGAAGAGGATAAATGACGTGGTCTACCGCATCCAGAAGGTGCCCCGAGGAAAGATGTTGATGGTACACCTGGATCGTCTAGCCCGCTACGATGGTGCTGTTCGGGACGACCAGCTTTGAGGAGGGAGCAGTGCCACCCAATTATCGGAAAGCCAGACCAAGGACAGCTGAGAAGGGTCCAGAGGCATACGGGCCACACCCACTCATCTATCTCAGTCACTAACTGAGGGGTTGATTAGGGAAGTGTCACTTGTCGCTGGCCGCCTCTTTCCCCTTCCCCTGTCCTCTGGAATCTTCGCGGTAATTCACTGAAACCAGAGACTTCTAGAAAACAGTGATATTCCTATAAAAAGGGCTGCAATGAGTGAGGACAGTCAGTTCTTGGCTAACAGCTGTGAGGAGCGCCCAGTGAGCGGACGGACTGTGTACGTGCGTCGGAGGAGTTTACGTAATCGCGAATGCAAGTGGAACTTTAACGGACGACCTGGTGAATCGTAATTGTGTGCATTACGTTATTCTTTGTAATTGGCAAGTGTTCAACTGTAAGTCGGTGGAAATAAAGAACATTTTTGAGTGGTGCCATTGGGCTTTTAATTTCACGAACCTACAAAGTCACAGTATTATACATAGTATTTAATGTAGACCTTGAACAGTACCATTTATTTTTTCGGCTCTTCTTTCTAATATGCGACGTGGCGGTTCTTTTCTAATTCCTTCACACTTTTTGATGTTTTTACATACAACCATGATTTTTAATATAATTTCTTTGCTTTTTAGTGCAATTTCGTGTTGGAGGCATTCTTTTAATGTTATTGTTTGTTTATTTACTTACTGCATAATGTAGCCATATTGAAGAATTCAGTGCAGCCAAATTATCCTTGTTTCTCCACTGAACGCAATGCTGCCAACAGTCTTACTTGTCCCTAAATTACACTATCTAGCAGACCTAAATTGCACCATTTAGCTAACTAAACACTAACTAACATTGTTGGAGAAAGTTAAGTTATCGCCTGGTCAAATTTTGTTACTCATGCACTGCTTTGCACATAAACAATCCTACGACACGACGATAATGGAGTGCTCCGTAAGAAATACATGTATGAGCTCACGGACTGTATCGGACTGGTTCGGCTACTGCCGCGAGGTGGACATGATATCAATGACACCAAGTATACTGCAAGGGGGAAAATTGGTGGTCCCGGCCACATTGTTCAAAGCAACGAATGAAAAATAGGACGATGCAAGTTTCACCATGGGCGCTGCAATTAGACTGTAGAGCATAGTTTCATCGCTTCTGTTGTTGGGGCATATCGTCATCTGCACCTCATTTGTTTCCATGTCGAGCATTCCCCGGATCCAGTTGCCCTCTACGACGTGCACACGATGAAACCTGCATCATCCTATTTTGCATTCGTCGATTTGAACGACATGGCCGGGACCGCCAATTTTCCCCCTTTTAGTATACTTGGTGTCATTTGACATCATGCACACTTCACAGTAGTAGCCGAACCAGTCCGATACAGTCTGTGAGCTCAAACATGTATTTCCTATGGAGCACCCCATTATTGTTGTCTCGTAGGAATGTTTAGGTGCAAAGCAGTACATGAGTAACAAAATTTGGCCGGGCGATAACTTAGCCTGCTCAAACCATGTTCCTTTGCACATGGACTGCATCACCTATGTCAGGGGCATTTTTGCAGAGGTTGGCTAGAAGTTTTACATATCTTTCTCATGTTGGCTGCAACGCGACAGCCGGTTGGTCGTCTGCTTGCGCATGCATATACGTGCACCTTTGGACTTAGAAAACGTTCTCGCATCGCACAAAAGAAAGTTTCTGCATTTTTTGCAAGTCTTTTTAATATCTTAAGGAGATTGGTTGCTTTATCTTTGGTTTTTATTGTTAGTTATTGTCTTGGTTTTACTAAATGTTATGTTAGCAATTGTTCTTTCTATTGGAACCCACACTTTCAAAATTATTATGTGACTTTTTATCTGTTAAGTCATGAAACAAACAAAAGATGTGGATTTTTGTTGAACCATTATGATGTATGTGCCAATCTATTCATCTATGAAAATTAATTCCATATTATTAGAATGTTGCCAGTCTTCTGTTGTTTACCCTGCTGGATTGGTATCTTTATAGCCTCAAATTTGGAGTGGACATTGAAATCTCCCATTATGATAGTTTTTTTGGATTAAATTTAAACAATTCAAGTCTGGTATATTACTTGACAAATTGTGGTCAAGATATATTGGAATTCACTCGGTTCCTTTCCATAAGTTCAAATAAGCTAATTCAACACAAAAGTGAATCGAGAAGATATTGACACATTGCTTCACTCACATTGCTTCACTCACACTGTTTACTCACAGGACATGTTTCAAGAGCTCTTGCTCCTATCATCAGCTGATACTCGATTAGTGTAAGTTGTAGTGGTTTCCTCTTTCTCCGTATTGTCAATAGATGGTGTGATGTACTTGTCAAAGATATCCGGTGGTGGAGTTTCAAAATTCATGACTCTATGACGATTTTTGTTAATGAAGATTTTTTCCCATACGGAAAGGTCAATGGGGTGATTAACATATTTTATTAGAGATGTTTCCAAGTTGATGTCATGTCTAGTATTCAAAAAATGAAAAGCCACTGCTGATTTTTCTGTTTCACCATTTTTAATGTTTCTTATATGTTCTTTAGTTCTGATGTTAATGTTTCTTTTTGTTTTTCCTATATAAATTTTAGGGCAAGTTTCACATTTGATCTCATAGATTCCTGGTTTTTCTTTGGTAGTGATTGAATTTTTGGGAGGGCCTTTTAACAAATTTCTGATATTAAATCTATTTTGAGGTGCAAGAGTTATGTTGTGTTTTGAGAAGATTTTTTGGAATTTGTTATAGGCTGATGGATGGAAGGTGAATTTTTTAAAAAGTTTTTTCTCTTTTTCTCCTGTAGGTTCTAGGGTGGTGGTTTCTTTTATTTTCTTAGCTTTCTTGAGTCTGTTAACTGTTTTGTCTACTAAATTTGGGTTGAAACCATTGGATATAGCTACTTTTTTTATGTGTAGGTATTCTTCTTGATAATCTTCTCTGTTTAGTGGAAAGTTGATCATCCGAAAGATTAAACTGTTGAAAATGGCATGTTGGTGTTGTTTTGGGTTGAAACTGTTGTTCTTAATATAATTATCTGAGTGTGTCGGTTTCCTGTAAATACCAAAAAGGAGTTTGTTGTTCATTTTTTTGATCTTGATGTCCATAAAGGGGAGCACACCATCCTCTTCTGTTTCCAATGTAAATTTTATAGCTGGATTTTGTATATTCAAAAGTCTAAGATAATCTTGTATGAGTTTTTTAGGTACTATTGCAAAAAATGTCATCAACATAGCGATACCACACTTTGAAATAATTTGGAAAAGTTTTTGTGATATGTGTTTCGAAAGCACTCATAAATAAATCTGCCAAGAAGGGAGACAATGGGTTGCCCATAGCTAGGCCCGTTTTTTGTTTATAGATCTGTCCATTAAAGCTGAAAAAATTTTGATTGATACAAATTTCTGTAAGTTGTGAAAGTTCTTCTATTTCTTCAGATGTTATTTATATTGATTCCAGCCATTTTTTGAGAAGTGGAATAAGCTCATTGGTAGGTATACTTGGATATAAAGAAATGATGTCAAAGGAAACTAAAGCATCTGTAGAGTTGATCTTTGTGTCCTTCAGGAGATTTAACAATTCAAACGAGTTTTTGATACTTAAATTTTCAAATTTTGTGAAGGATCTGAAGATTTGAACCAGCCATTTTGATAGTTGGTAAGTGGGTGCACTAATCGAGTATCAGCTGATGATAGGAGCAAGAGCTCTTGAAACATTTCCTGTGAATAAACAGTGTGAGTGAAGCATTGTGTCAATATCTTCTTGATTCACTTTTGTGCTAATTTGTGCTTCACTGTCCCTACGCTTCTTTCAAGTTTATACTTTAAGCTAATTCAACTTTATAATTTTCATTCAGCATTCTAATAATTTTGAATTTTGATGTTAAATTGTTCCTTGCTCAATTAAGATTTTGCTAGCTATTTCTCTACTCTTTGGAAGAAGATAAATTGTATATCTTTTCACTTCATATTCATATTGGTCTTTTGAAATATTTATTTTCTTGATTCCAGAGGCATCAATATTTTTCTCAAGAAGTAAATTGTGGAGTTCTGCTTTTTTATCTTGACTTAATCCTGTTTCATTCCATTGTGGTATATTCAAATCCCCAAATATGGTGCCCACTGGAGATCCAAATAGGGGACTGTTACCCTTGAAGAGTTTTATATAAGAAAAAAATGTTTTTATTGAGCAAGTTTAAACTTTTTCTTATGGACACGTTTGTTTTATAAGTAGGCAGTTGAATTGTTCCTTTTTAACCCCCATATTGTGCAGGGAACACACCTGTTGTTGGTCTATGTATCCTTCAGATCAGGTTTGGTAAATCATTAGGATATAACCAGCATTTCATTCATTTGCCAGATGAAGGACATTACCTAATGTCATGACAAGTCAACAGTAAATGTGTAAATAGCATTTCCGCCATTTTTGTTGGTCCTTAGAGCCTCATTTGTTAAAGCAGGTACACCACGGGCAGGAAGAGGATGGGATTTAGATAGGAGATGCTATAAGACTATCCCTTTCGCCTTTCACACCAAAAGTAAAAGTTAGTGACAGAGGTATATTGTAACTCTTCAGCATTAAACATAAATATTGATAAGTTAAATAATTTATATTGCTATCATGATTCACGGATAGATTGCATCAGATTTTCATTTGATGTCAATATGATGTGCATAAATGAAGTATTGAATTCATACATATTAAGGAGATTATTTTATGTAAAATTCCTGTATCGAGTAATCGTATACCAGCCATGATAGTGCATAATCTTTTCAAGAGTTCATGATAAATAAAAAAGTAGCAGAACAACAATAATTAATGGATCTAACTTTTCTTTAGCAGAATATTATTTTTAAAAATGTTTTGGAGGTATGTTGTTGCCATCACCAGCTAAGATATACTAACATGCCTCCATAAATATTTGAAGAAAATTTGCCTCCAGAGTGAGTTTGAGTATTAGGATTTACGAGATTGTTCATTAAGTACCTATATTAAGAATGAAGATGCCAGTTTTTTCAAACAAAATTATTTATTTCTCTACATAATCCCCTTTTAGGGATATATACTTCTCCCAATGCTCCTGCCATTTTTTAATCCCTTATGAAAAGAAAAAAAAAAAACTGTCATGCTCTTTAAAATACCCCTGTCTCTATGATGACCTCATTTGATCTAAATTTTGTTGCTGCAAGCAATTTTTTCATGTTTGGGAACAGGAGAATATGAGGAATGTGATAGCTATTCATAATGCAATTCATGCAGTTTGGCAGCGGCAGTTCGAGATGAATGTGCTAGGGCATGAGCGTGGTGAAACAACACTTCCTTCTTCGTCATATTGGGCTGTGTCTCTTTCACCTTCTTGTTGAATTGGGCCAATAACTCACCTTAATATGCTCCAGTAATTGTTTTTCCATTTTCCAAGAAGCCAGTGAGTATGACACCCTTCACATCCCAAAATATCAGTCATCACTTTTCCTGCCATTGGGACCATCTTTGCCCTCTTTGGAGCATATTCTCTAAAAACAACCCATTGTTTTGATTGTTGCTTGGTTTCCAGAGTATAATGAATCCGGATCTCATTGACAGTGACAACTCGACGCAAAATGTTCTTCAGAATCACTTAAATGGCTCCAAACATAGCCTCGAAGTTGAAAGCTGCACCTGCTTGTTGTCCACTGTGAGCAAACTCAGCACCCATTGGGCTGACAGCTTTCTCATCTCCAGCTTATTGTGCAAAATATGAATTGCCATCCCATCGATATACCTATGGCCTCTGCCACTTTGTGAACTTTTGTTTGATGGTCAGCGAGAATCATATTGTGGACTTTTTCAATAACTTCTCCAGTAACTACATCTGCAGGGCGTTCTGGGCGCTCCTCATCAAAAAGTAATGTTCAACCACATTTAAATTTGTTATATCAATATCTAATTGTTGTTATAGAAGGTGAAAAGGTCTCCATAAACAGCATCCAATTTCACTTTTATCTCGTCCTAAGTTTTCCCAGCTAAAAGTAAAAAGCAAATCACTGAACGATACTGTACTTTTTCCATTTTAGCAAAAACATGTTGAACAACTTATTGAAATGTCTGTAAAATCCAAACCTACCTATGAATCAGCACCAAATTAGTTTAGTCAATGTGTAACAAATGACAGTATATGATGATAACACAAACTTACTTCAGCAACACCATAAAGTTTGAAACATGAGTGCTTATTGAACCGCTGTCACTATTCATATTGTATTATTATACTTTACTCTGTTTTCCCAACAACTTTTATTTGGTTTTAAGAAAGAGAACTTAACATTTTTAAGCAACACTTAAAATGCAAAAGAATTCAGGCCAAAAACAAAAAAATTAACATATGAATGAAAGTAACTCTACTGCATTTTCCCCAAAGAAAAGATTCAAAACAGTAGTATGTTGAAAATAGCAAATTTTGCAAATATATTTATTTCATAAATGCATAATTTACAGTGGCATATGTTATGGGCTATCAAAGCTATCACCTAAGCCCATATCTAAAGTAAACTAGAAACTGATAAGTAATATTAATAATTGCAATGCCAGCCAGTCTCCCCAATAAAAAATTAGTGCTTAGGGTGGAATATCTCTCGTTCCCTATCACTGAACAGAGGGGCAAGCAGAGCTTTGGTAGTTATGTTGCAGCTTTCTCTATGGTAAAGGGCAGTGAGGGACACGGGGAGGAATGCAGGATTCAACACACCAAGGCTTCGGAACCTTACATCGCTACACTCATACGAGCTTCTCCGAAATGTACCGTACGGACACGACTGACTTTGGAATTCCGCATAGCACGGGAGTTAAAGGCAAGAAAGAGCGTGCTTTCAATTATTGTGTGATTGTTACGGTCCTCAACAGCCGTATTAGTATTTTTATTTCATACTGTAAGACAGGTTGCTAGCGCTAATTCTTCAAAATGGGTGAAGAATGTATAATTAAACAATTACTGCAGAGACCATTCTCACAGTTTAAATACTAGCATAAGTTAGTGATAATGAAACAGGGAAGGCCTACTCCAGCTCTTCCGCTCTTGCAGTGTGAATAGAAGGAAAAAAATAAGAATCCTTATAAAAGGTATTTTAATATAAGTAATTATGATAAGAATGAGTGGCTGTCTGGTTCATTCGAACTAAATAAACTTTATTGCTGGCCATGCTTGTTGTTTGCAAATTTAGCATATTTAATCACAGCTTTGGATAAGCATAAAAGATCAACAACACATATAAAATCTTTCACGGTATTAAATTAAAAACTTTTGGCACTCAATGGGTAAACCATCCATTGAATTACCAAAAGAAACTTGCTGACAGTTTGCGCAATGAAAAGGTTAAGGAAAATAGAAATGCATTGAAAAGATTGATTGATGCAGTGGTTCTTCTTGCAAAACAGGAATGTTCGTTTAGAGGCCACGATGATAGTGAGAAGTCATTAAATAAAGGCAATTGTACAGAATTGCTACAATTTCTAGCTAATTATGATGCGGCACTGTCTCAGCATCTAAAGACAGCTACAATTTTCAAAGGCATCTCAGCTGTTTTAACAGCTTGTTTCTAGAAAAATTGATTTAAATGCACTGTTTGTGAAGTTAACATTTAATCAATAATCCCTTATTGTCCGGATCTGGTAGGCCTAGTGATAGCCCGAGTCACAATTCAGTCACACGCCACTGATAATTTATCCTTTATTGTCAGCAAGTAAATGGCAATCAATTTATACAGTTCACAGGATTTACAAATCTTATCAATGAGTAATTACTGCATTGAAATTACTTTTGTTCTAAAACAGCAATGAACAACACTTTTTGTGAATTGCAATAGTTGGTTATAGTTTCTCATTGATTTCTCAATATGCATTATTTCTGATAAAAATTCAAGACACTTAATCTAAAATTTTACATTAAATGTAATTGCTTTTGGTGAAGTAAAATGCCTTTAAAAAGTTGTTTATAGAATGATACATTTATAAACCTTTGCCTTATTTGCCTACAAATAATTTTTTGTTGGTGCATCAGAAATATTGTGACTGCTGTAAACCAGTGCAATAAAATATAATTTTCCTTCATCATCAAGGCAATGCAGCAATTTACAGATATAACATTTTGTTTTTTATAGTTAGAGCAGATCCCTGTGTATGCCCATAATAGTGTTTTGAAATGGAGAGTAGTTTATTGAAATTAAAGGGCAGTGAGACTTCACATGTGGAGCTTTGACTTTCATATATTAATTTATAAAGCTGTTCATTATTATAAAAGTGAATTGAGAAGATGTTGACACATTGTTTTTCACAGTGTAAGTGAAGCAATGTGTCAATCTCTTCTCGATTTACTTTTATATTAATTTGTGCTTCACTGTCTCTACGCTTGTCAATTTTTATACTTTGTGTTCATTATTGTTTCATAGGGTTTTACAATTTCATTTTAATTTGAAAAGTCTCTACAGATAAATGAGGAAACTCTGCTGTGCAGTCAATTCAATTAAAATTGTCGTAGGTAGTAGTAGTGGTGGCGGTGGTTAAGGGCGAACAACAGCTGAGGTCATTAGCGCCCGAACGTAGGTAGAACATTTAACTTTCAATTGATTATAAGCAGATGTGGTGGGCATAGTATCAAATTATACGTGGTATGGGAAGAGAACATGTTAGTACATACTTGGTAAAGAGAACAGTAAAAGATAACCCAATTCACTCATAAGATAGTATCAGTAGTTATGACACTGCACATTTTGGAGCATCAAGTGTTTGCATTCAAAATTTATATTGAAGTCCAATCACTGTTGCCATTCAGTAGTATAATTGTAGGTAATATTGTCGGAGTAGCATTTCAACATGTGATAGTGACACAATACTCATGTGAGTTTATGCATTTAGGATAAGGTCTGTGTTAAACAGGAAGCCTCTATGCTCCTCCACTTCTGTGCCCTTCTCCAAAAATATAGACTAGAGAGACAGTTCTTGAAAGCCTGAGACAGTCTGTATAGTGCCAGGCTTTAATTTTGTGGTGTAGTATGTATTAAGGAAGAGAGTCAGTTTAGAACAGCATTATTATTTGGAATCATTTTAAAAATTAAAAACAATGTGCTGTGAATAATCTGTTTTTATACCTACATATATATTTTTATTTGAATTCAATTAGTTTATTGAAAAATATGTGCTTCATCAGTCATACCCAGGGTTTTATGCAAAGAATATATGTTTTATGCATATTCTCTTTAAAATGTAAACTATTCATCTTGATTATTACTGATTATAGATCTATTCTGACCCAAAACGATATCTGCACCACTCTTCTAAAAACTATTCTTAAAAGGCCTTTTTTTTCCTTCTTTGATAATCAAGATAAGCATTTATAGAAATTGTATCAATATAAATTTTGCTGTAGGTACAAGACGGATATATTAGGCTGAAGCAGTAGTCAAGTCTTTAAAATGATTGCTATGTGATGGCTATGAAATTTCACTCAGCATGACCACGAGAAACAAATGGTTACTCAGCACTTCAAAAAGGTATAAAATATTTGAAAAACCAATAGCAACATATATCTTAAATATAAAAAACAATTGACATAAATTGTATGTTCAAAATCATTTGAGCCAATTTTGAGAAAATTAAAAATAACTAAATGTCTTCCATGTAAAGTGTAGTTTTGGAGTGTGAGGATTTTTTTTAAATCTTCATTTTGCAGTCTTTAAAGATGGTGAGCTTTATATTATCTGACATTTTGTTTGTAGTTATGCCTGTTCATACATGCTAGCTTAAACTTTTTATTTTTCCCCAAGAGACCTCAAAATGTGTATTTCCACTGCAGTTTTGATATTAAATTTTTTGTTGGAATTCTTGCCTGTTGATACGTGGTAGAAAAGTAATATGCAAGTATCTGATCATTACCATACATTACTTATATAAAAATAATGTGTGTTACCGCCCACCTCAGTAGCGTAGATGATAGCATGTCTGCCTCACTTTCAAGAGGTCCCGAGTTCAAATCTTGGTCAGGATGAGTTACCTGGATAAGGTTTTTCCGGGGTTTTCCCTTATCCTTTAAGACGATTGTCGGGTTGCTCTAAGCTCAATGAACCCTGGACACATTCAAGCATCATTTCACCCACTTCATTCACCATCCAATATGACTTAACGTTGGAGGACAAAATTTAAAAAAAAAAAGTCTTACATTCACATGACTTTCGCTACCTATAGAAACGATTCTTACAAAATTGTGTTCCTATTACATATTAATTATGAGAGACATTGGTAGAAATGGTCGTATAACATATTTCCTTGTAGATAAAATGGGAATAGGGAAATACAGTGGGCTTAACTATAGTCAAATTTATTAAAAGCTGGCCAGTATGTGGTGTCTTCTAAAATCTTTCCTCTTTATATGGTCAAGGGATTAAAAACACATATGGTATATTCCTATTTGAACTATAAGTATTGGAAAATTAAACAAATGACAACTCAGAAGTTTTTCATTCCATAAAAAATTTATATACATATATGTGATATATATTGTGTTGTAAGACTGCCTATCACTTACAGTTTACCAGTTATGCAAAAGTCGTCCAAAGTGAGTATTTCTGAGGACATTAGCAGAACATTCAAGATACACATTTCATTTGTCATGAAAATATTTTAAACATACAGTATTTTAATCAAAATCAACTAGCACTCTTTAGCTGCCTCTTTCGGCAAGAATCTCCCATGCAGGTATGAGTCATTTTTGAGAAAATCAAAATGTTCAAAAAATGTTCCATGTAAAGAGTAGTCGACGGTAGGGGGGGGATTTTCTTGAAAATCTTTGTATCGCAACCTTGGAGGATCTTGAAAACAAATTTGGCATTCAATGGACTTTTTGTTTTTAAGTTCTATTCTCACACATAATTTTTTTTTTTTTTTTTTTATTTTAAACTAGCTGACCCGGGGAACTTCGTACTACCAATAAAAGCTGTCTGAACTTATGTATATAATTAAACAGATGTGGATTAGTTATTTATTCTGCAATTGGGTTTGAAGTTTAAATACAAAATAGTCACAATTAAGTTACTCAATTTAAAGCTTTCTGATAAACAATATCTTTTGTTATTAAATTTTAGATGAGTCGCGTTTTTTACACATCTGCTTCACTTTCGTACCTATTTTGAGGACATGTTTCGCAAATCTTCGCTTGCATCTACGGCTCTTGTGTGACAAGAGCCGTAGATGCAAGCGAAGATTTGCGAAACATGTCCTCAAAATAGGTACGAAAGTGAAGCAGATGTGTAAAAAACGCGACTCATCTAAAATTTAATAATTTTTCGCTTCACTGTGGTGTTCCAATACAGTTGAATCTCGAAATATCTTTTGTCTTTTTTTTTGTGGTGCGTAAATATATAAAGCTGATTTTCCTACGTGTGACCTATAATTGTCAATGAGAGAAACAGGGAAACTCCAAGTTGATTCCACAAACTTCCAACAACTGCCCTTGCGATTTATTTATGGCCATCGTAAAGGCCAAACACATGGAAAATTGTAGACACTTAAAATCAAAAGGTAAATCCGTTGGAATCATCAGAATACACAGTATCAAATATCGTCTCATTTGTACTTTCCCTTTATGATTGTTGCCACTATGATGTTATTCATTAGCTTTTTAAGTCTCGTTCCATTGCACGTCATGGTTGGTTAATGTTATGCAGCATGATCACAACTGATCCCACTTTTAATTTTAAAATTGTGAGGTGGAAGTCCGTACAATTCTAATGAATTTAAAAACTCTGTGGGATAGTTGACTACGTCATCCTGGTCTATAACTGTGTCAACTGATTTGTACGAAAACAACTCCTCTGGAAGAACCTCTAGAACCTGTAGAATGCAATTTTTACATACCAATATGACTATTAGCATATCTGCATATTGCTGCTCATCAATGCGGTCAGCACATGATGTAGCTCGCACATTCGACTGACTTCAACGATTTAAGTCAGGTCGTCTTCTCCTTGGCATAGTAAAAACGTTTTCGCAAACTTCACAAAGTTACAAAGCAATTCAATTAATTTTGTGTCAATTCAATTCATGAATTCACAAACACAAATTATAAAGAAGTTGTCCAAGAATGCACCAATATTTGACAATTTTCTGTGGTCAAATATTTACAGCATTATAGTGCATTCAGATATTAATTTTGTGTCTTTTCTTCGAAAGTAATCATCATGCTACATAAAAAAATTTCAATCTTGATAACAAACGATAAACGTTATCTAATAAAATATGATAAGTGAAATAACTTTGAAGACTTTGGCAAGGAGTAGAATATCTCTCTAATTTGTAATGCTTT
>CM060948.1:279629268-279864268 GCA_030765055.1 Mantis religiosa
GAATGTAATATACGTATACAGGGAAAGCGTTGACCACCATGGAAGAATGCTAGCCCCAAACTCTTACGTGCATTTCCGGATGGCATCTGTAGAAGGTGGATCATCTACGCTAAGAGAGAAAACTTTCCCGAAGCGCACATAACGAGGCTTATGGAATTCCTCAATGAAGAAGTGGAAGGTGCAATGATGGCGTAGAAAATGAAAGGAAATAACGCAATCTCATACATTATCCAACAGCTGCTGCCTGAAAGTCAAAACTAGGGCGAGCCAGATGACAAAGAAGATGAAGACGTTGCCCATTTATGTTTTTTGCAAAGGAAAGGGCCATTGGGCTCAAAACTGTACCAAGATGACAGATGTCAAACAATGCATAGAAAAGCTGAAGTGTACTCAGCGGTGCTTTTTGTGCCTAAACAGAAGTCACACTGTGAGAAACTGCAGCAAGAAAAACAAGGTATCCTATACTAAATGTAAGGGACCACACCACATCTCCATCTGTGTAGGACAAGTGGGAAAAGGTGTAAGGAAAATTCTAAACTTACATACCTCCAAACAGCTCGAATTTGGGTTATCGGACCACCTGGTCTTTGGAAAAGTACGTGTTGCATTCTTGACTCCAGAAGTCAGTCAAGTTTCATCAGCTTGGATGCGGTAGATGACCTGAAGCTGAAAGTCATTGGCCAAAGGAATTTGTCAGTAACAGCGTTTGAAGCACCAATAAGTACATCAGTGACTCACAGATTGGCCAACTTCACAATAAGTGGAATGTGGACAAAAGATTCCGTGCAAATCTCAGCATTGAGAGCAGGAACACGTATGTACTTACCTCACCCAGCCATTCCACATGGCATACAGAGCCTCTCATGCCTTCAAAAGTTACAGCTAGCTGATCCTCAAGATGATGCAGACGACCTGACGATTGAGGTCCTAATAGGAGCGGAGCGATACTGGCAGGAGGTGAAGGACAAACAGCCAGTATGCATCTCAAGTTCCATGGTACTTCTTCCCTGTAGGTTTGGTTGGATTCTTAGTGGGAATAAGTCTGGTAATACCTTTATTGATAACACTATCCTGAAGATTTCCGTTTTACAACTTTGAATGTGAAAGTCATCTTTCTGACGTGTATTGTATTTGTGAATATCTGTATTTGTGTAATTTTGTATTTGTAGTTTATTTTGCTTTACATGTTGTAAATTTTGTTGTTTTACACTAATTCTTAAATAAACATACATGCTAGAGGTAATATTTGATGTTTTCTGAATAATGGCCTGCAAGATGTCCTGTTATCCACCCCACTTAGTATCCTTATCACTCTTTTTTTAAGTTTAAACACTCTATCTGCCTTTTCCCCCCAGGCACTTGGTCATTCATTTCTGAGAGATTTGTTATACTTACATGGCATTTTCATTCTTAGTTGAGACACTACACTGTACTATGCACAATGAACAGCAGCTCAGATTGTGAAACTGTACCAGTCATAGAATGCGCGGGAGGTAGGAATTGTAAAAACAAGGAAAGGAAATAAAAATGCAATTCAAGGAAAGGTCATACTCCAGCAATTTCATGTTCACATTGTCTTGAGTGCACTCCACGGAATCCTAAAAGGAAAGGGCATAAGCACTCTGATGGAGCTGAATTGACTTATGATATAAGGGGATTTCAGCAACATGTTTCGTGCTCAACAAAATAGATTAAGATAAATTCCTTGTGAAATATATAAGTATTATGTCTCCTAATTGCAGAGTGGTGAAGAAAGAAGCTCCAAATACGAAGCAGACTGTTAGCATTAAGTATAGTGTGAGATCTAATGATGACCGAGTATTGTCAGTATTGGTTGCAAGCTCAAGCTTCCAAGGAATCACAAGGTTATCAAAAGATAGATTATCTCTTCTGGCTAGAAAATGTCATCTATCTGAAATTGGGCCAAAGGAAACTAGAGGAGGTGACAGAACAGGAAAATTACGGAAGGGCATTTCTGCTGCTGTAAAACAAGACATTGAAAGTACACATGTAGAGAAATCCACTATGGAAGAGCAAAATTGAGAGGATATTTACCTCCAGAACTTAATATCAGAAAAATGAGAACTGACTTTTGCAATGAAAGAAGATTAAGCAATCTACCAGCCTGCTCATTGTCAAAATATAAATACACATTTTATATGTTAGGCAAGTGAGTCAACCTTGTATATACTTTTCTCCACTTACAAGTCTTTTATGAAGACTAGTTTCTGGGGACTTCTCCCTTATCGTCAGTTCTGTGGTTGACTGATGATGCATCCGGTGTCTGCATCTGGCTTGGTGTCGTGCTGCCATCTAACGTCCTGGTAAGTTTGATGACGTCATCTACAATGGCACTCCACTTTCTGAAATACTCTTTTTTATTCTATACACATTTTATAACTTCTTCAATCTGTTATTCCATACACCACACGCTGACACATGCCAACCTGCAAAATGGTACTGATGAAGATTAAGACAAAGAGGCAGATGTGGAAAAGTAAAACGGACTAAGAACCATGTACAGACTGCACAAGCTGCGCTCAAAAAGGTTTTATCAGCTATTGAAGGAGGAAAATGCCGAGGCAATCATTATTTGTTTTAATATGCAGCAGAATCAACCACTGCCTAAACTTTCTGTTAGGTAGGTATTCTATGCAAGGCAGGTGTGGCTGTATAATCTATGCATAATGATTCCATCTAAAACCCAGAACAAAGATGAGATTTTCTTGAATACATTGTTGGAAACTGAATTTGCTAAAGGCTGCAACCAGGTTGCCTCAGCTTTACACCACTTCTTGCTAGAACTGGAAGAAAGGATGTCCAGCAACGTTCCTTCTACCATTCATTTGTTTTCAAACTCTTGCTCTAGTGAGAACAAGAATAGTCTTTATGCTTATTGCTTTCCTGGAGAAGAGTAAAACATTTTCCCACATTTCACATATCTACCCAATATGTGGACACAGTTATGTGCCTCCTGATACTTTTTGACAGAATTGAAAAAGAGTTAACAAACACTGAAGTCAAAGCTTCCTTTCGAAATGAATACCTAGCAAATCATAACATATTCCAAGCAATCAAAGGAAGACAACAAGGTATATGTAGAATTTCAAAATACATATTCTGCTTTGCCTGTGGAAGTGGATGTGATGAAACCACGCAGCAAGTCCTGCAGTGAATTTCTGCTTTGATCTCAAAATTTTCGCAAAATTACTAGAGTGAGCAAGGAAAAGAAAAAGGATATTCAAAATCGAGCTAAATTGTTTGAAATTCCAGAAACTGCAAAAGAATTTTGTAAAGGTTGACTAGAAGATACCAATAAAGGTTAAAGTTTACATATTCATATTGTTTGAAATTTCTTTGTTTGTATTCAATATGTTTGTTATATAAATAAAACAAAATATTATATCATTATGCTGAATGTAGCGGTACTTAGTTCCTAAGTTTATACCTAATAAAATAATCCTTAATATGTTGGTTTTATAATGCACTATGTATTATGAAAAGTTGAAAATAAATAAAAAAATAATAAATACATAAATAAGAAGTAACAAAAACAGTAAATGACAAAAATAACAAAATTTCATGTGTTGATTTCTCGTTCACGCAGAGAAGTTAATCAGCATCTATCAGTTTTTGAAAAAAAATGTGCATTTTCAAACCTCAAATTTGCACTAGTTAAACTATGCTATTTCTTTCTTTTCACATTCAATGAGGTAGTTTCAGGAAGGAGAATTGAATGATTAATATAGTTGCTGTGCTAGCCAATTAGTATTGCCAATAAATAGAAAAAAGCTCTTTTCCAAGAAATGCATTTTGTGCATCGAGTTTTGAAAAACGCTCCTCAATTGTGTTCAAAAATTTTATCAGGCTGATTGAGCTTATAAGACTTTTCTTTTTCAGAATGGCCAAAGGAATGGTATGAAATTTACTTTGTATTTGCTTGTGTATGGGCATTTGGAGCTGCTATGTTTCAAGATCAGGTATATGGGTCTAAAATAACTACTCCTGAATAAAGTTAAAATTAAAACTATGCCTTAGCTGTGTTTTTAGTATGTTTTAAGCTACTTAGCTACCTTTGGCTACTTTTTTCAGAAAATCTTAAATTTAATATCAAAGAAAATTTACAATTCTTGTAGCCGCACAAGTATAACTAAGCTGATGAACTTCCTAGAATAATGTTTTAGGTACCGCTTAAGGGAGCTCACAACAGCTAAGTTCCTTAAAAATGCAGTTTCTGTATTTTTGTGTTTCATGATCTATGAAACCTTATTAAAAGCTATGCCATTTTATATGTTTTATTTTGTAAATAGTATTTTAACAGTTATTTTAATCGTATGACGTCAATAATTTATAGAAGTGCAGTACTAGTTGTTTCAAATACAATTTTCTCAAAATTCATTCTTTTAACATAGGTTTTCCTTTTGTCAGTAATCCTATGCATTACAATTTAACTTTTTAAACATGTGTTTTGCCATTCTTTTCTATAAAAGCATGTAAAATTTATGTAGCTTTTAAGCATTACACTTTTTAGCAGAAGAAAAATATTATGGACTTAGCACAAAAGTGACTCGAGAGGATATTGACACACTGCTCCACTCACACTGTTTTTTCACAGGACATGTTTCATGAGCCTTTGCTCTCATCGTCAGCTGGAACTCTAGTGCAAACTGTAGTGGTTTCCTCTCTCTCCATATCGTCGATAAATGGCATGATGTACTTGTCAAAGATGTCCGGTGGTGGAGTTTCAAAATGCATGACTCTATGAAGATTTTTGTTAATGAATACCAAACGTGAGTTTGTTGTTCATTTTTTTGAACTTGATGTCCAAAAAGACAATAGTATTTACTGGAAACCGACACAAGCAGATAATTATATTAAGAACCACAGTCTCAACCCAAAACAACACCAACATGCCATTTTCAACAGTTTAATCTTTCGGATGATCAACTTTCAATAAACAGAGAAGATTATCAAGAAGAATACCTACACATGAAAAGTAGCTATTTCCAATGGTTTCAACCCAAATTTAGTGGACAAAACAGTTAATAGACACAACAAGGCTAAGAAAATAAAAGAAACCACCACTCTAGAACCTACAGCAGCAAAAAAGAAAAAAAAATTTTAAAAATTTACCTTCCGTCCATCAGCCCATAATAAATTCCAAAAAATCTTCTCAACTCACAACATATTTCTTGCACCTCAAAATAGATTTAATATCAGAAATTTATTAAAAGCCCCCCCCCCTAAAAAAAATTCAATTACTATCAAAGAAAAACCAGGAATCTATAAGATCAAATGTGAAACTTGCCCTTAAATTTATATAGGAAAAACAAAAATAAATAATGACATCAGAACTAAAGCACATATAAGAAACATTAAAAATGATGAAACAGAAAAATCAGCAGTGGCTTTTCATTTTTTGAATACCTGACATGACATCAATTTGGAAACATCTTTAATAAAATATGTTAATCACCCCATAGATTTTCCGTATTGGAAAAAAATCTTCATTAACAAAAATCGTCATTGAGTTATGAATTTTGAAACTCCACCACCAGACATCTTTGACAAGTACATCATGCCATCTATCGACGATACGGAGATAAAGGAAACCACTACAATTTGCACTACTAGAGTTCCAGCTGATGATAAGAGCAAAAGCTCTTGAAACATGTCCTGTGAAAAAACAGTGTGAGTGAAGCAGTGTGCCAATATCTTCTCGGTTCACTTTTGTGCTAAGTTGTGCTTCACTGTCTCTAGGCTTCTTTCAGCTTTATACTTTGAGTATTATGGACTTCTTTGTGATGAAATGGTATACTTAAAAATATATGAAACATATAAAACATGTATTAATTTACAATTATTAGTAGTTAATCTCTAACGTAAACTATTACATTTTCGGAATTCTGTGTCTTGGTTAACACATCACTCAGTAAGAGGTATATAAAATCTAATTTAATAGTATTTCTACAGACTTTCATGACTGCTTTAAAATGTTAAGGAATTCTATAAAGCTTAACAGTCTGGTTAATAACTCAGATTGTTCTATAATATTGATAATTTTAGAAAAATATGGTGTTTACAGCATTAATGTTAGTAGCTCAAAAGCTTCTTCCTCTTTGCATAATTCATACATCATGAATTACAACAATATTACTGTTTTACAGGCAAAAGACTACAGAGTGGAATTCACAAAATGGTGGATTAGTGAATACAAAACCATGAAGTTTCCATCACAAGGCACAGTCTTTGATTTCTTCATTGATGCAGACACCAAACAATTTTTACCTTGGACTGACCAACTTCCATATTTTGTGTTAGATTCTGATGTACCTCTGCAGGTAAATAATTTTATTTTTCAGATATGCCTTTTTTTCATACTTTTCATGGTACTTAACAGAAAGAATTATGAGTAAGATTCGTGCATGAAGCATAAAAATAGATATCATGAAAATATGTCTCTACTTGTACATTGATTGAACAGAGAAAAGATAATGGGAAAATATACAATGGGAGGCATACAAGCAAAAATATTTTAATACCTACTTTTTGATGAAAAGTGAATGCAATGCAATATCGTGATTACATTATTTTGTTAGTCCATTTCAGGACCTAATACGAAGTGAACAGACCTTGGAGGTCTGACGATCCAACTGCATCTGTTCTTATTGCAGACATGAGGGAGTTATTCCACTCTTAGCTTTGTTGTCATGATGATGGGGAGAAAAATGGGCAAGAATTTACAGAATTTGAAAAGGAGTTTCATCACTTGTTCCAGAAACACAATACCTTTGTCCATATGAATATAAAATCCAATGGTTAAAAAGTGTTAAGGTTGTAAAATTTCCATTAAAATTGAGAGATAGGGACCATTGGGTTCAAAGCTGAGAAAAGTGAAAGCAGCAAGTTTCATTATAAACTGTAGCCATGACTTCTGATTAGTAATGGGAAGTGATTTTAGTATTATTCTTCCAAAAGTAAAGTACTGATTAGGAACTATTTTGCTCTGCTTAGAGTATGAGTTGCTCACCTTCTTGCAGAGCAGTAAATCAGTTTCCAGCTATGAGTGGCAGATGTCTCCTTGGTTTGTGCTTTGTGTTTTATCCCTTACATCAAATTTTAAATTTGCAAGTTGTATCTGCAAAGTGTTCAATAAGTTATCTTTGGTAATTAAGAAGAGTACACAGAAACTATTTTTAGTTGGTTCATTAATACTCATCACTTACTTGTAAAAATTTGTATCCATTTTCCCGTTGTTTGTTCCACACTTAACCTCAGTTTGTTTATTCCTCAAGACTTGTTGGCCTATTAGTTATATGTGTTTGGAGGAATTTAGTAACAATGATGTCAAAATTAATCTCAGAAACTATTTGTAGTTGGTTTATTAATACTCAAGTAAGTGACGAGTATTAATAAACCAACTACAAATAGTTTCTGAGATTACTTTTGACGTCATTGTTACTAAATTCCTCCAAGCACATATTAGAAGAGTACAGTTAAATCATTTAGGAGCTATGAATTTTTGAAAAGGGTCATTGAAGTCTTTGCAAAGTAAAAGGATTGAAGTAGTGAATTCATGCACAAAAAAATGTTTAAGGTGTCTAATATTTATAATTTTAATTATTGTATTAAACTTCGGTTATTTATTTCAGTTGTAGAAAAGCATTAAGCAAAGATTAAATGGTACCCACTTAATACTAACACTTCTCTGAAAATACTTGTGATAGAAGGATTAAGATTATAAAAAGTTGTGCCACCAATAAATAAATGTGCATTTCGGTTGGATAGGCCATGAAAATAGGTTACCTGTTATTGGAGTACATACTTGGTGATATCAAAGTGCCAGTGTTATCTGATAGTGTAACCCTTGCTTGTTGAAAAATAGCCAAGCCATGACCTTCAGTTCAAATATGAGCTTGGTCAGTTTGTTGCTATACTCTGTGTTGTGTTCTGTGTGAGTTATCTAATTAAGTATGCTGACTAACACCTATTCATAAAATTCCATTCCCTATGAGCTACATTTGCACTAACAAAGCAAAACATCTGCATTTTATTATACTTTTAGGACTATGCATGTTAAGAAGGCACAATATGACTAAGATTGTTAACTGTAAGAAATTGTTTACAAAAAATTTAGCCTACAAATCCTTGCTTCGCTCTTGGACTTTTCATATGGCAATATGGTTGTAGATTTAATTAGTCTGCACAATTGGTTTGCATATTTTATATGAAAAGTTTGTATATATGCAGGTTAATTTGAAATAATTATTAAAGTACTTTGCTTAAATCATTAAAAAACATACAATATTTTGACAGAGTTTGAGATAATTTTGGCTTTCTCAAACAGAGAGTAGCGTTGCATTTCCCACTGGCATATTTAGTTTTGCTGTTCTTTCTGTCTTTATTGCAGGGTTCATATTATTTCTTTTTTAATTATTCTGGTGCATTTGGCAACTCATCTGCTGTTAGTTGTTCAGGTTTATATTTCTTTAGAAGCTCTTTTAGATCATTGGGTAGCTATGATGCTGTTGTGACAACAAAGCTGAGGACTGCACTTTCAAATATTTCTGTCTGGTGGAATATTTGTTTTGGTTTCCAAGAAATTTAACATTAGAATTAATACCTGCATTATTCAACATATGGTTAAAAATTACCATTGGCCACCTTTATGTTGTTATGGCTACAATGTACATAACACACAATTTATCTATTATATCAACTCTCAGATTTAATATCATTGTAATGCATGATTATTTCAGGCTTTTTCTCGTCACCTTCTGACAGTGTTCCAACGAAACATGTGGACTTGAGATCAAAACTACTGTTTTACCCTTTTTGAAACATATGAAACAAGTGTTTCATTTTTTTGTGAAGCCAAATACGTATTCATATTGACTGCAACCTTTTGGAGAAGTAAAATTGTTCTTGCATATTGTACCAACAAAAAATGGTTGTGTTTTGCCCAGCTCATTCACCAGGGATGCACTAAAGAACCAATTATCTGCTGTAACATTTCTGCCAGTGTTATAGATTGGTTCAGTTAGTTAGCACTACAGTCTCTGTGGAATTATTTTGCAAATGTGGTCCATCCGGCTACTGTCCATAATAAATTTCCATATTAGCATTGTAAAACATTTTGCATCACTCAAACAATATTTTTATGCCACACTGGTTTGGCTTAAATGGTATATATATTTTCTAAAACCACATCGACCACAATATGCAGGTAATTGCTGGTCGACTGTGAGGTTTTGTCCAAAGAGAATAATGCTTCTGACATTTATTTACAAGTATTGTAAATATTTGTCTGACATCAGCCAATTTGTCCTATAGCAATGAATACCATTTGGTATTCACGATGAAGTACTAATGGCTCCAAAAACATGTCATCAAAATGCAATGAGAGTAGGTGCAAGGATCCCGCTAGACCTGTACGACACCTAACTGCTGATTCATTATTCTTGCAGCTACAATAATAGACAGAAAAATTTGTCGCTGCAGAAATCATTTGAGTAAGGTGTAATATTAGATGTCCTAGTAAGACAATCACGTAGGTGCATTCATTTGTAAAATACAACATTTAAATAAAGCTAGGGGCCTTCCATGTGCCTAATGGAAAGTTAAGAAAATGGCTAGATTAAAAGAAAGTGAATGGGCTTAAGGACTGGCCAAAACCCCTGATAACAGAAATGAGCATGACAAGGGAAACTAATGCTCCAGGGGATGCTTAGCTAATAAATATAACTCAAAAATGATTACAGCATTACATGTCATGTTAAAGTAGAATGAATGAAAATACCACATCTACGTAGAAAGACAGAGGCTGCTATTCAGTGAAGTGATGGATCAACCCAATACTTACATCATAATAACCATAGGAAAGCAAATTCCTGTGGTTGTCTATTCATTAATGGCTTGATATTTGTAATCTCTTTTATGCTATGTATGTTTAATTTCATTAAGCTTCATTTTATTTTATTTTATTTATAATTTTGTTTCATATTTTAAGATATATTTAAAAAATATATCAATAGCGTTTTTACATATTTTAATGATACAAAGATTTTCCATGTGCTAATGTGCCATTTAACTTTTACACGACTTCAGGTATAGTTTATAGGCAGTTGTTGCTGTAAATGATAATTTATTTTTCAAATAATATTTAGCAAAATGATTACAGGAACACTCCATTCATTCAAAATTGGGATTTTGTTATGGTTTCCCAAGCAGCTGACTGATGTGATTCGCTCCACAGAAATTGTAACAGTTTTGGCTTAAAATAATATTTAATCCTGCTTTGGGGCTTTGAAATTTTGAATGATAATGAGGTGGAAGGAGAACCCTACAGCATCTTAGAGAGAGGTAATGTGAATGGCAGTTTCTGCACAGAAACCACAAGGAGAAAAAGGTAGCTAAGTGAATACAACTATATGCCAGTTTGCCATAAACCATTATAAAACCAGGTGACCCAAGTGCCTCATCTTTTATGTGAGAAGATATCCCTTTATGTGTTAAAACACTTGCAGAAAACAACAGAGCAATTCTAGTTAAATACTGCAGTGCATAAGAAAATTTGAATTTGCTCCAAGCAACAAGAGGTAGTTCCCAGGCTTGAACTAGCATGAATATTCCATGAAAACACACAAGAAGTGTGTAAAGAACCTAACATATTTTAGTTAATTGATGGAAATTAATCATTTCTTCACACTAGCTGTATATTTAATGTCATGACGGCAAGTTGGCCATGGTAGCTCAATGGGTAAGAGCGACTGGATGGACACCAGGAGATCCGTGGGTCTAATCCCATTCGTGGCATTGAATTTTTCATGTTGACTCTATCAACCTAACATATTCCTTTCTTGGAAGTGTTGAAAACAGTGTTGTTATGATAAATTAAATTTAAAGGGAGTCGATTAATGACACTAAACAACACTTACTTTTAAATTTTTCTGGAACATGTTTCAGAGACTTTGCCTCTATCCTCAGCTGGCCATCAACTGGTTCTCATTGGTGAAGATGACGATATTTTGTCATAGGTCTCCTCTGGTGGCGGTTCAAGGAAGTTGCTGAACAAATCTTTCTGGGGGATGTCGAAATTTAATACTTTGTTCCTATTTTTTGAAATGAAGATTTGTTCCCATGTGGATAGTTCTTGTTTTCCTGATGTATGTTTTAGTAGTTTTGGTTCCAGATTTATGTTGTGGTTTTTTTTCCAAAAATTTGTGGCAAATGCTGATAATTGTTTATATTTTATGTTTCTAAAGTGTTCTTTTGCGTTTGTTCCAGTCAACCATTTCTCCTTAAAAAACCTAATTTGCTCAAACATCAAAGATGCCGTTCCATCTAACAAAAAATCTGGTATATATCAAATTGAATGCAATGACCGTAGTCAAATTTATATTGGAAAAACTAAAAGAAATTAATAATCTTTCTACATTGATAAACAATATCTTTTGTCTTTTTTTGTGGTGCGTAAATATATAAAGATGATGATTTTCCGATGTGCCAACATGCGATCTATAATTGTCAATGAGAGAAACAGGGAAACTCCAAGTTGATTCCGCAAACTTCCGACTGCCCTTGCGATTTATTTATGGCCATTACAAAGGCCAAACACATGGAAAATTGTAGACGCTTAAAATCAAAAGGTAAATCCGTTGGAATCATCGGAATACACAGTATCAAATATCGTCTCCTTTGTACTTTCCGTTGATGATTGTTGCCACTATGATGTTATTCATTAGCTTTTTAAGTCTCGTTCCATTGCACGTCATTGAGGAAATTTTAATTTTAATGGTCATTCACCAAAATGGGGATACAAAGACTACAAATGCCTGTGGCAAAACTATTGAAGATTTATTAAATTCTAACAGTTTAGATCTTATCTACAAGAATGGGGATTGCCCCATATACCTACACTATAATGGCCAGTGCACTAACCCAGACCTGATATTAGTATCTTCAGATTTAAAAGATAAAACAACACGTGAAATCATTGAAGACATAGAATCTGATCATAGAGCAGTTATTGCATCCATAATACTTCATGACAAACAAAATATTAGCAGGCCAAAGTTGAAATACTCTTGGAATTTTAGAAAAGCAAATTGGACAAAATTTACTGAGGAAACTGAACAAAATCTTTACTCTGCTCACCATGAAGCATCTGTAGATAAACTCAATAAAACATTAACAAATATAATTATTGAAGCAGCAAAAAAATGGATCCCAAGAGGAAAAACTAAAAATTACAAACCCTTTTGGAATACAGAACTATCAAAGTTAAAAGAAGAAAGCGACATAGCAAGGAAAAAAGCAGAATTGTCCTATAACACAACAGATACACAGGAATGGCGAAGAAAGGCAGCAAAATGTAAAGCAGAAATTCATATAGCCAAAAAAGAAGCCTTCAGTGAATTTATTAAAAAAGCTGATTATAGAAAAGATGCAAAAATGTATACAGATACATAAGTAAAATTAATTGTCAGAAAGAAACAAGGAAAGAACCACTCAAACTAAATGGGAAAACACTTCAAATTACTCTATTTCTGAAGCCTTTAATAAATGTTACAGCTCTCAGCATAAACTTTCTTCTGAAGCAAAAAGAAAACAAAGGCAGTTTTAAAAAGCTCTCAAAAAATTTAAAAAGTGCCCAGAACAAACAAATGATATAGTCAGCAAAGAATTCACCATAAGGGAACTAAACTATTCCATCCATGATTTGAAAGATAAAAAGTCTCCTGGACCAGATAAAATACATGCTGAATTTCTGAAACATCTAGTACCAAAGGGAAGAAAGGTACTACAGAAATTATTTAATATATCATGGACCTCTGCTGTACCTACAGAGTGGAGAAAAGCAAAAAGTATTCCTATTTTAAAAAAAAGATAAAGCACCCGACAAAATAAATAATTACAGACCAATTTCCTTAACAAGAGTCATTGCAAAAACAGCAGAACGTATGACTTCAGCAAAACGAAATTGTTTCTTAGACAAGTAATAACATATTAACAACTGCTCAAACAGGATTCACACAACACTTATCTACTAAAGAAAATACAATTCAATTATCCCATAATGTCAAAGAATCTTTCAATGAAAATCAAGATATGCTATCAGTTTTCATTGATTTTGAAAAAGCATACGATTCAGTATGGGGGCATAAACTTCTTGAGAAACTTTCAAAACTAGGCATTCAAGATAACATGTTAAATTGGATCACTCAATTTCTCTCTCAACGTTTCTGTGCTACAAAATATAGTACATCCAAATTCCGACAAATAAAAATGGGCCTACCACATGGTGCAGTACTGAGTACAACCTTGTTTAACATCTACATCAATGATCTTCCCACGGCTGTATCAAACACAGAAATAAAGACAGCTCTTTTTGCAGATGACATGATCATGTGGACATCTTTCCCACAAATAGAGAAATCCAAAACTTCAATGGAAAAGGCTCTGATACTATTGGAAAAGTGGACTGACAACAATTTGATGAAAATAAATACTGATAAAACAACATCCCAAATATTTAACTTAAAAAAGAAAATACCTAAACTAAATCTGCAGTTCAAGAAAACAAACCTGAAACAAACATATGAAACAAAATATTTAGGAAAAACTTTTGATTCAAAGTTATCTTGGAGACATCATATTGAAGCAGTAGTAAACAAATCAACAACAAAATTTTCAATTTTGAAAAGATTAACTGGAGTCAAGTGTGGCAGTAATCGGGAGACACTGAACACCACATACAAAACATTCATCAAGCCAATACTTCTTTATAATGCAGAGGTAATAATTACAGCAAACTGTTCTAACACAAGTCACCTAGAAGTATGCCAAAATCAGGCCCAGTGACTAATAACTGGTGCAGCAAAATCAACTCCAATCACGGCAATGCAGGCCTTAACTCGGAACTATCCAATACATCTAACTTTAGAGGAGCAGGCACTAATACAACATGAAAAAATGTTGCGGTTAAAAACAAAATGGGAGAAAAGATTACTACAACCAATCAAGATGAAAACTCAAACAAGTTTCCTACACAAAGTTACGGAATTAAAAACAGATCTGAATCTTCCTAATTCTAAAGAAAACGTTTTAATCAAAGAAAACCCACTAACTTTTGTTCCCATTAATATTCAATTAGATTTAGAACAAATAGTTACAAAATCTAAAACTTCCAAACCTGTACTAAAAGCACTAGCATTAGAAACTGTGAACAGTAGATACCCACCCGAAGAATGGTTACATATCTACACAGATGGATCTAACTTGGACAACAACTCAGGACCAGGAATTAAGTGTGCACTGTTCTCATTCTATCAACCAGCAGGATATCACACAACAAATTTTGATGCAGAAGTAGCGGCTATTCGTATTTCACTCCAACACCTTCTATACAGAATAGATAAATTTAAAAATGCTGTCATACTTTCTGATTCTAAAGCAGCATTATATGCAATAAGTTCATATAAAATGAGGCCAATCCAAGTTAAAGAATGTCACAAAATGATCCAACAACTTCAAAAACTACAGAAAAGAATTATATTACAGTGGATACGTGCCCATTTTGGAATGCTGGAAATGAATTAGCTGATTTTCTTGCCAAAAAAGGTGCAAATTTAATTCAGAACAAAAGTAAAAACTTACCCTTTACATATATAAAAAGATTAATTAAAAAAAATATAAAAACAAACAAAACCAATCAATATCTAACAAAGCCAAAGATAAAAAATGGAACATTTTAATTAAAAATGCAGAAATTATTCCAGAAATCCCACGTAAAGCTGCAGTAGCAAATTTTAGATTACTTACGGAACATGATTATTTGGCCAAACACATACACAGAATAGGAATTTATACAAGTCCAAATTGTCCTCTGTGCAACAAAGAGGAGGAAATGACTGAAGAACATCTTCTAGCCTGTGAAGCCCTACCTGCCGGACCCACTAAACAGAAATATTGGAAAGCAAGAGAGCTAATGGCTTCATTGCTAAAGCCTAGCAAACAACAGTTTGAGTAATAGCAACAAATTGTCGTAATCAATTCTGTAAAATTTAATCCAAGAATCATACATTGTGGCGTACCGCAAGGAACCATTTTGTACCCATAGCTTTTTTTAGTTTATATAAATGACTTACCCATGTGTTTGCCAGGTAGTAATACAGTTTTATTTGCTGATAATACAAATATTATAATAAACGATAATATTTTACCCAAATTATAGGATAAAATAGATAATTTCACTTCAAATTTGGTTTAGTGGCTCTAAAGTAATATGCTCAAATTAAATTTAAATAAAACTGTCTACATGCATTTTGAAAATCAAGTACTTGAAAAACCCTTCCACATTTCAGTAAATTGTTTTGAAATTGCAGAAATAAATAGTACTAAGTTCTTAGATATTATGATTGATTCTAATTTATCTTGAGTATGCCATATATTTTCTTTAATGAAAAATTGAGCTCTTTAAGTTGTGCATTCTGAATCTTGTCAAAATCTCTTTCTATTGATGTATTAAGGTCAATATATTTTGGATATGCACATTCATTGCTTTCTTATGGCATATTTGTCTGGAGGTCTTCTTCAAACACCAAAGAAACATTAATATAATCACCCGAATGTTGGAACTCCCTATAGAACCGGCCGGCGGCAGCAGCAGGAGATGGAGGCGTTCGGACACGCCCACTCATTTGTCTTATAGCGGTAACGAAGGGTGGCTGGAAAAACATTACTGTGCCGTCTCTTTCCGCTCCCCTTGATTTCTCGAACTTACGGGATATTTCATCTAATCCGGAACCTTCTAGATTGGCCAGTTGGTCTTATATAAGCAACGTGTCGGGCTGGAGAAAAGTCAGTGCTTGACGAGCTAGTGAACGGACCAGAAGACTGTGTACGTGCATCAGAAGAGTGTACGTAACTGTGAGCGTGCAGTGGAACGGTAACGGACAAACAGGTGAATTGTAATTGTGTGCATTACGTTATTCTGTGTAATTGGCAAGTGTTCAACTGTAATTCGGTGGAAATAAAGAACATTTTTGAGTTTGTGTAATTGGACTTTTAATATCACGAACCCACAAAGTCACAATATTGTAAAAAAAGATAGTGAAAATTATATTTAAGTGCCAGCTAGAACCAATAGTAAAAAGGTGTTTTCAGATTTGAAAATTTTACCTCTTCCTTGCATTTATATCCTGGAATCTGTATCTTTCATTCAACAAAACCTAAATCTCCAGCAATTGAATTCTCAGTTATATGACCCCAATACGAGAGCATCCAGTAATGTCCATTTAAATTGTCATTGACCTACTAAATGCCTTACTAGTACATCACATCTAGGTAGTATTTTTTATAATCATTTTCCCCACAAAAATAAACATTTAAATGCATTTCAAAAACTATTTGTAGTTGGTTTATTGATACTCGTCACTTACTTTTTATATTAATGAGAGACTAGTTTCAAAGGCATTCGCCTCCATTTTCAATCTCTTTCCAACTGGCATCTGTTGTTGTCTGCTCTCTCTCTCTCTCTCTCTCTCTCTCTCTCTCTCTCTCTCTCTCTCTCTCTCTCTCTCTCTCTCTCTCTCTCTCTCTCTCTCTGGTGGTGGAACTATGAACCTTTTTGTCAAATTATCTACTGGTGGGATTTCAAAGTTCATTACGTGATCCTTATTTTTCCATATGAATATGTTCTCCCATGTTGTCAGTTTATTTTGATTTATCACTCCTTTTAATAATTTTGGATTTGGATCAATGTCATGATTTTCATTCCAAAAATGAAATGCTATTGCTGACTTTTCTTCTTGTTTCAGTCTGTTTCTAAAGTGCTCTTTGACTCTGGTTTTTAAATTTCTTTTAGTTTGACCTATGTAGCATTTTTGACAATTCTTACAACTTATCTGGTATATTCCAGATCTGTTAACTGATGGGATTTCATCTTTTGTTTTTGAATTTAGCAATTTTAAAATTGAGTGTCTATTAGTAGGTGTGAAGGTGATATTTTGTTCCTTGAAGATCTTTTTAAATGCATGCAATCAGTACAACTGATATTAAAATTTTACCTTTTAGCATAAGTGAATTTTTAAACATAAAATTATAATATAAATTTTATTTTACTATATTTATTTTTAAAATATACTATTGTATTAGTCTTTATATTAATTTGTAACATTTTCAACTGCATTTTAATGCATATTTATATTTTTGAAAATATTGTACATAAACTGTATTTTTGATGATACCATGAGTCTGGTTGAGTCCTACAGCTAAATAAATCATCTGAATCTGAATTGCAGAATACAAGGGATTCAGTGATGAATTGGTCAAAAATAAAATTGATAAATTCAAAAGGCAACAGAGATGCAAATAACTACTCTTTCCCCAATCAGTAATAAAAATTCATACAGAAAATTTACATACCAGTCCAGAGCTACATACCTTTTCCAAATAGTCTTTAAAGAACACAGCATTATTTTGGCTCTACAGAACATATTCAGTGTACAACACGTTTTGAAATCACATAATACTAAAGAGAAACCCACAGACAAAAACTCAGGTGTGTATCAGAGCAAAAGCTGTAAAAACTTGTACATTGGCAAAACTAAAAGTAATTGGAACATTAGGCTTAAAGAGCATTTTAGGAACATCAAGAACAAAGAAATGATGAATCAGTTTTGGAATGATAATCACAATATAGAACAAGAAATCCATTTATTAAAAAGTGTTCAGGGTCCAACTGCATTAACCATGTGGGAAAAGATATTTATAAAGAAATTGAAGGGAAACTAAAATTAGGCAAATGAGTCAACCTGACGTCAGTTCTGACGATAGGGAAAAAGTTTCCAGAGACTAGTCTTCATCAAAAAACCTTTGTAAGTGGAGAAAAGTATATACAAGGTTGACTCATTTGCCTAATTTTAGTAACAATGGCACTCCACTTTCTGAAATACCTCTTTTTATTCTATATAATGAAGGGAAACTGTTCGACACTAGCTTTCAACACTACGTTTGAAGAGAACCCAAACTTCAAGTTCATCAGGATATCAACATAGCTGCCCCTATCGCCTTCAAGGAGTTCACCAAATCAAAATTCAACAGTCGACATAAGCTGAGAATGTTAGGAAGGTCCTAACAAAATGCATTCTATGTAAATGCTAGCAATATATGGAACATGAAGTACTAGTTTGACTCAAAATTAATTTTGTGCTTCCTTGTATCACAGTCCTACTCATAAGAAAAGTGCAAGTTACTGTTTAAATAGTATGGCACAATGATTGTTCCATATATCTGCTTAGGAGACTATAAAAAATTTACTATAAGAAGATAAAGAAACTAAAAACTATGGGGTACAGATGCATAATCTAAGAAACAATGATGATTATTTTAGATCTGTAAATAAGGATACACTAAACATTTATTTGGTAAAGAAATATGGGAAAGGAACTCTGAGAAGCTACCAGAAGAAATAAAAACAATGAAAAATAATGAACTGACAATGAAGACAATAAAGAGGTAATTAATGATAATTGCATTTTACAATATAGAGGGATATTTATTTATTTATTTATTTATTTATTTATTTATTTATTTATTTATTTATTTATTTATTTATTTATTTATTTATTTATTTATTTATTTATTCATTCATTCATTCATTCATTCATTCATTCATTCATTCATTCATTCATTCATTCATTCATTCATTCATTCATTCATTCATTTATACTAAGCTTCCTAGAAATAAAAAATAGAAGGAATATGGTTAAGTGTTCAGCCCAGGCTGTTAACTTACCATATTCATTATACAACTTCTACTAGTTACAAATTAATTTCCCTTAAAATTATACTTTGTTCACTTCTCCTTTTAATGACCAATTCCATTTCTTGTTAACTTTATATGAAAATTCCCGAGCTATCATATAGTCTTTATAAACATTTTAATTAATACAATCTTTCTATACATTTTGAGCTATTTCTCATTTATTCGTTCTTTTCTCCATAACTCAGTCCCTTCACACTCAAATATTATGTGCTCTATATCTTTTTTCCTGCACATTTTGGCACTGTTTTTGTGGTAAAACCTTTCCTCATTCCTTTCAGTTTTCATGCACCTGCTCTCACCCTGCTACACCCATTCATTGTTCCTTATTTAGTTTGTCTATATATTCTTATGTTTCCCATATACTTTTTAATGTAATGTATGATTTTAGTTATCTTTTTCCAACTATATCAGCAAACATGGGGGAAGAGTGATATTAGTTGCACCTGCATATATGTCTGTTTATTGTAACTAAAAATATTTATGTTTATTGTAAATGTTGTGGTGACATATTCTTTAGATGTATTTAAATGGATTAAAATAAATGAAATAATATTGAGTTAAATACAATACTTATCCTACTTACTATATGTAGTAGAAATAATAAAAATGAAAGAGATGTAAATTTGCTTACTTGGTGACAGAACTTTTATAGCTATTTTTATCTGACACTGGAAGTATTAAATAAATTAGGTATTTTAAACTTGGCTGATATTGTATTGATAATGACTGACATTGCAATGAAACCATAGAGGCAGTAGTGGGCAGTTCCCATTTCTGGATGATTGCCCACATGTATTCATAGCATGTGGTTAGTACATGCAAGCATGTTGAGTCAGGCATAACAAGGAACAAATGTGTCATTCATATACATATTTTCTCCAGCAATTATTGTAAGTAAATGCTGAATTACATATTCACATAATTGAAGTATGTGTGTGTATCACTGTGTTTAAATATGTGTAATGTACTGAGTTTTGGATTACAAAATATAAATGTTACAAGACATGTTAAAGAAGTGTAATTGTAATATATGTATCAAACTCCTTACTCATTAAGAAGTATAATTGTATTTAAGAGATACCGTGTTTCATACATTTTGGTAGAAGTATAACGAAATACTTGCTGTTAACACAAATGTTTTGTAGCTTTAGTAATGCTGGCAGACTGACAAAGCTATTTATAGACAAGAGGAAACGTGTGGATTTTCAGTACAGCACAAAGCAGAGCAAGTTACATGTTAAAGTAGTTCAAGAATTTCATATTTTGGTTAGTGTTGGATTATAAACCATTATTTTAGAGTTGCAACCATTATTTGAAGGTATGGTGTGAAATTCCATGAATAATTAGACTGTTTGCACTATTCTTAAGAATCATAATATTGTCTAAGCATACAATTTATTTTCTTCTTTAGTTACTTTCAATGGTAGAAGTTAAATTATTAGTATAAAATCTGCTTTTTATCCTGTACTAACAATCTCGTGCATAATTTTGTCAGAGTGGAATGAAAAATTCTTAAAAGAATGTTAGTACATATGCTATCAGAATGAAGATCAATAAAGGAAAACTATGATATATATAGTTTATTTGCAAGCTTAAGCTAACAACTCTAGGTCTGTAGAATGACTAAACATATTGAAAAATTTTTAATCTCTTGTATTTCATTTGAGTTATGACTGCTAATTTCACTCTTGTAATAGTATAACATAAATATAAAGTTCTCATTAATTCCTCCTGTTGGCATTGAGGATTCTGGTTAACAGAAGTAAAAGAAAGAAAATAAAGGCATTAAATACAACAAATTATGATAACTCTGTAAGTGACACAGTCAGTTGGTCAATTCTTTGCATGCTTGATTTTAAAGAAAGAAATTTTGTTTGGTTATAATGTCATCTCCTTCACACTCTTATTCATACATTAAATATGTCATAGGGAAACATGAGATTACAGGTAGAGGTAGAGTAAACCTAAAACAACACTGTTGATTTTCTACACTATAATGGTATAATCTTTGTCCATATGTACACCAAAAACAGCCTCTAGGAATGGTAGAGTTGTAAAGATGATAAAAATGGCTTATGCGACTTCAAAGGCATCTAGATAGACTGGTGCCAGCCTAGAGGGTCCTGTGTTTGTCTTGTGTGCTCCAGTTTTCTGGCACTACACTTTTATATCCAGGATTTCTATGTTATGAATTGTCAACATCCTTCCAGCCAGAAGTTGTGCTAAGGATGGCAGTTGTTCAAGGAGGAAAAATAAATCCTGACTTGTGAGTGCTTCAGAATGGGTAAAAACTACAGTAATTTTAGCTGTCCATCTTAATGATTACTGCAAAATGAAGTTCACAGATCCAATTTACATACATGTGCCAGGCAGTCTATGATTTTTAGTTGCTCTAAAGGAATAAATAAATAAAAAAGAAAGCAACACTTACAACTGCATCTTTTTTAAAAAAAATTTCGTTAATTTTGATAGTTTGCTGAAATATATTCTCCACTTAATTTTGTTTTGAGTTTTGCACTGATCTTAGGAAAATTTCATGTAAAACTGAACAACTCTGCAAGTATTGCTGAGGAGAGTAGGTACATTTTACCGGAACAGTGTAGAATGTAGTAAACTATCTTTGCTGTATGCTAATTTTCTAATAGTGGCAAATGCCTGCAAACTCTGTTAAGAAAATTAGCACCAATTTATTACTATGCAGTGGATTCGAAAGGATGTGTTTAGCATTATATTTTGAATTTTGTTGAGATCCAAATTAACTAGTGAATAAACTATTGTGGTGCATATTGTTAAATGTTCTCCATATAGGACTGTCACCCTCCTCCTCCTCCTCCTCCTCCTCCTCCTCCTCCTCCTCCTCCTCCTCCTCCTCCTCCTCCTCCTCCTCCTCCTCCTCCTCCTCCTCCTCCTCCTCCTCCTCCTCCTCCTCCTCCTCCTCCTCCTCCTCCTCCTCCTCCTCCTCCTCCTCCTCCTCCTCCTCCTCCTCCTCCTCCTCCTCCTCCTCCTCCTCCTCCTCCTCCTCCTCCTCCTCCTCCTCCTCCTCCTCCTCCTCCTCCTCCTCCTCCTCCTCCTCCTCCTCCTCCTCCTCCTCCTCCTCCTCCTCCTCCTCCTCCTCCTCCTCCTCCTCCTCCTCCTCCTCCTCCTCCTCCTCCTCCTCCTCCTCCTCCTCCTCCTCCTCCTCCTCCTCCTCCTCCTCCTCCTCCTCCTCCTCCTCCTCCTCCTCCTCCTCCTCCTCCTCCTCCTCCTCCTCCTCCTCCTCCTCCTCCTCCTCCTCCTCCTCCTCCTCCTCCTCCTCCTCCTCCTCCTCCTCCTCCTCCTCCTCCTCCTCCTCCTCCTCCTCCTCCTCCTCCTCCTCCTCCTCCTCCTCCTCCTCCTCCTCCTCCTCCTCCTCCTCCTCCTCCTCCTCCTCCTCCTCCTCCTCCTCCTCCTCCTCCTCCTCCTCCTCCTCCTCCTCCTCCTCCTCCTCCTCCTCCTCCTCCTCCTCCTCCTCCTCCTCCTCCTCCTCCTCCTCCTCCTCCTCCTCCTCCTCCTCCTCCTCCTCCTCCTCCTCCTCCTCCTCCTCCTCCTCCTCCTCCTCCTCCTCCTCCTCCTCCTCCTCCTCCTCCTCCTCCTCCTCCTCCTCCTCCTCCTCCTCCTCCTCCTCCTCCTCCTCCTCCTCCTCCTCCTCCTCCTCCTCCTCCTCCTCCTCCTCCTCCTCCTCCTCCTCCTCCTCCTCCTCCTCCTCCTCCTCCTCCTCCTCCTCCTCCTCCTCCTCCTCCTCCTCCTCCTCCTCCTCCTCCTCCTCCTCCTCCTCCTCCTCCTCCTCCTCCTCCTCCTCCTCCTCCTCCTCCTCCTCCTCCTCCTCCTCCTCCTCCTCCTCCTCCTCCTCCTCCTCCTCCTCCTCCTCCTCCTCCTCCTCCTCCTCCTCCTCCTCCTCCTCCTCCTCCTCCTCCTCCTCCTCCTCCTCCTCCTCCTCCTCCTCCTCCTCCTCCTCCTCCTCCTCCTCCTCCTCCTCCTCCTCCTCCTCCTCCTCCTCCTCCTCCTCCTCCTCCTCCTCCTCCTCCTCCTCCTCCTCCTCCTCCTCCTCCTCCTCCTCCTCCTCCTCCTCCTCCTCCTCCTCCTCCTCCTCCTCCTCCTCCTCCTCCTCCTCCTCCTCCTCATAACCAACCTACCTAATAATGGAAGTAATGTTTGTCTAATAATTAAAGGACTAAAGCATAAACCATCATGGGAAATGAGTTGCATAGATATGATTGTTCCCTACCTCCCACATTTTTCTCAGGCAAATGATGGGTAACTTAAAGCTTTGTGCACACCTTGCTGATTTTCAGTAATTATTACCTCTGTCATCATTATCGTTGTTGCAATTCACCAGCACAAATCACCATAGCTTTCATGAACTTATTCTCTACATTGACTGGAGAATCAAAGACTTATTAAATTCAATTTAAAGGGGGTCAATTAGTGACACTAAACAACACTTACTTTTAACTTTTCCCGGAGTATGTTTCAGAGACTTTGCCTCCATCGTCAACTGGACATTGACTGGTTCTCAGTGGTGTAGTTGGCGATATTTTGTCATAGGTCTCCTCTGGTGGCGGTTCGAGGAACTTGCTGAACAAATCTTTCTGGGGGATGTCGAAATTGAATACTTTGTTCCTATTTTTTGAAATGAAGATTTGTTCCAATGTGGACAGTTCTTGTTTTCCTGTTGGTTCTGGATTCATGTTGTTTTTTCCGCAAAAATGCATGGCAACTGCTGATTTTTATAATTGTTTATATTTTATGTTCCTAAAGTGTTCCTTTGCTCTTGTTTCCAAATTTCTTTTGGTTTTTCCAATGAAAATTTGACTACAGTCACAACATTCAATTTGATATATACCAGATTTTATGTTAGATGGAATGGCATCTTTGATGTTTGAGGAAATTAGGTTTTTTAAGGAGAAATGGTTGACTGGTGCTAGTTGAATGTTTCGTTTTTTGAAGACTTTTTTGAATTTATCAAAGGCCCATGGATGGTAAGTGAATTTTTTGAAGATCATTTTAGTTTCTGTAGCTGAGAGGGTTGTGGTTTCCTTTATTAGCTTCTTCTTTTTTGCTAAGTTCACTTTTTGTCTACTAATGATTTGGGAAAGTCATTTTTTTGTGCTATTTCAATAATTTTGTTGTATTCTGTTTTGTATTCTTCTGCTGTGAGAGGGATGTTGACCAGTCTGTGTGCTAAACAATTGAAGATTGCCTGTTTGTGGGATCTTGGGTTGTAGCGATTAGCTTTTATGTAGGTGTCTGTCTGTGTTGGTTTTATGTAGGTGTCTGTCTGTGTTGGTTTTCTGTAAATGCCAAAGTTTATTCTGTTTTTATTTCTCATTATTTTTAGATCCAAAAATGGTAAAGACTTGTCTTTTTATATTTCTACAGTGAACTTGATGCTTTTTTATTGGATATTTAAAAGTTTTAGTGCATCACTGATGTGTCTTTTTTGTACTATTGCAAAGATGTCATTTACATATCGTTGCCAGAGTTTGAACATCCAAGGGAAACCTTTGGTGATCCTTATTTCTAATGCACTCATGTACAAATCGGCCAGGAAGGGTGATAGGGGTTGCCCATTGCTAAACCTGAAGTTTGGTGGAAATATTTTGTTTGAGACTGGAAGAAATTTTGTTCTATGCATAATTTAGTTAGTTCAGTGTAATCTGAAATTTCAGGTGATGACATTCCAAGTGATTTGAGTCATTTTTCTATCAATGGTGGGAGTTGTTTTACTGGTTTGCTGGGAAACAGTGGTTTAACATCAAACGAGACTAGTGCGTCCTCTTCTTTTAGTTCAGTATCCTTAATGTGTTCTATAAGTTCATAGGTGCTTTTGATGCTTGGGCTATCAAATTTTGGAAGTGAATATGAATTTATTCATATTATCAATATTTCTTAAATTGGTAGGAAGCATATTATAATACCATTCATATCCTCTCTGACAATTTGCAAGATTAAGTTCTATTTATTACAGAAAGTGCTTGTAGGATATTCTCGCTTCTTGGAGAATAATTGCACAAACTGAACTGAACAAGGATCAAGAACTGAACATCATCCAACTTCTTGGGGCCCAAATGACCAAGTTGTCGACGGGCCCTTAAACAGCACACACTCACTCACTCACTCCAACTTCTTGTCTTACCCTAAAGTATATATTAGACTAATTTAGCATAGTCTCCTGCAACCCCTGCTATGCAAAGGACCTTGAGTGAAAGAGTCTTCAGAATTCTAGGGATAAATTGACACTGAATTCAGAACAAGCAAAAGAGATGGAGCAAGTAGTGCATTTTTCCCTTGCAGTGTACAGCAGACAGAATGAGTGTCTTGCAAATGGTCTCTGCCATTTCTCTTCTGGCACACAGACCACATTTTTTTGTAATTTTCATCCTCCGACATCTTATCAGATGATGAATAAAAGGGTAAACTGATGCTCAAATGAGCCCAGGATCCATGGAGCTTAGAGCTACACAACATTCATTTTTCAGGATAAGGGAAAACCCCAGAAAAAAACCTTGTCCAAGTAACTCACCCTAACCAATATTCGAAATCTGGACCTCTTAAATGTGAGGCAGACACAAAACCACAGTTTGAATTTTTAGGTGTTTGTATGGACATTGTATATTCCTGAGGTTCAAAGAATGAAAACATTTTTATATGCCTTACCAACTGAAATAATGCTGCATCAGAGTGAAACAGGCTTTTTAGAAGACAGTGCTTGGAAATATATGACAAGTAACTTTTCAAAATGTGATAAGTCCATGAATACAAATTTTACAGGAGAAGCCAAAAATGAATGGTAAAGTTTTATAATAATTTATAATTTAAGTAGGGATTTGATTAAGAGTTCTGAATACAGGAAAATAGTAAAAGTGGGAAAAGTCTCATTGTTTATTTAATGGTAAGTTACTAATTTAATTTGTGGACATTTTTTATTTTGCATGACTATAGGGACTAAATTGTATCTTAAAACAAATTTATACAGAAATAATGTAAGAGTTTGCCCTTCAATTTTAATTTTTTTGCTAATTGTTACAATGCAATCAAAATTCATGATGATGTTCCCAACCAGTTTTTTAAACAGTTCAATAAAAATCAGTCACTTATAGGTATATTGTTTCTTTAAGAAATGCTCAAATACTATCTATCAAAATATTAACTAAAGAATACCATAAAAATTATTATCTACTTTAATAATGCATCATTTTTATTTCTTATTTCTTAAATTTACAAAAAAAATCATATTAAGAAATTCAGTGAAAATCATTAATAACTCAGCAAGTTTTATTCACACCTTACATTGTTAACAACAGGTTAAAAATTTACTTTTTCCTAAAGAATCTGCAAAATTTGTTTTGTTAACATGCACATTATCTAAGAAATGCAGTCTTTTTCAATAATTCAATAAAAATATTTGGATGTTCATTAAATAAAGCAGTTAAAAGATTATCCAGTTTTAAAATAAATAGTAAAAACCTCTTTTTGTGATGAGTGTTAGAAGATGAAATGATATTGATTTTAACAAAAATCATCAAAAGTTATTATATGGTTAAAAATTATTATTATGGTTATTATAATTTAGTTGATGGAATAGAATAGGGCTGCACCATGGCTGAGTGGTTAAACTGCTTGGCTGTCCCCAAGGTGGCCCGGGTTCAATCCCAGGTGACCACAATGTGAGATTTGTGATGTACAACACGGCATTGGTGGAGGGGGGGGGGAGGTTTCACCAGTTCATCCGGTTTCCCTGTCAGCATTCTACCAATTGCTCCAAAATCATCTTTCTTATCATTCCTCTCACCCTCATACTATGATCCACTTCCTTCACCCTCACACCAGGCATTGGACTGATCACCCTCCTAGTTCTCTATCGGATCCAAAGCTTCGGTTCCTCAGGCCCAACGTTAAGGGATAGAGCTAACACCATTCTGAGTGGTACTACTAGGGATAAAGTGAAGAATAGAATATGATATGATATGATTTATTAAGCACTATTTCTGTACTACCCTCTTTAGCTAAGATGGTGGAAAAAGTAATTTATTCTAGAATCGTTACTTCCCTTGACAGCTTTGACCTCATGTCAGACTGCCAAAATGGATTTGTCCATGGAAAATCTACCATATCTGCAGCTTCAACATTTCTTGAGTATATAATTGATAGCACTGATGCAGGTAATTTTGCAGCTGGGGTTTTATTACATCTACCAAAAGCTTTCGATTGTGTCGATACAACAATTGTATTAAATAAACTTGAACATATTGGACTAAGAGGTCTAAGTAATAATCTGATACAATCCTACATGTCTAACAGAACACAATATGTACAACTGAAATATAAACAAGGTGACTTGGTTTCAAAACCTGTAGAGGTACAGTCTGCCATGCCCCAGGTGTCTATTTTGGGACCTTTATTGTTTATTCTGTATATTAATGATATAAAAATTGTGGTACAGGGTAATGTAGCTTTGTTTGTATGCAGACGATGCCACAGTCAGTTTCAGCAACAGAGACTTACTAAATCTAGAAATCGAGGCAAATTTGGCCTCCAATATTGTGGCACAGTATTTTAATTATATCAGGCTGTGTACTAATGCACAAAAAAGCGAATTAATGCTATTTGATTTTAAGAGACGTCTTTTCAAACTTCAGCTTAATATATCCAATAGTCTAGTCCAGTGTGTAAATATTTTAGGTTTTATCCTTGATGACAAGTTAACTTGGAACAACCACATTAAAAAACTAGAAAGTAAATTAAGCTCAGGACTTTTTGTGTCGCGATATTTAGCCAATTTTGTCTCAGTAGATACTAGTAAGTTAGTGTATTTTGCATTAATATATTCACACATCTCTTATTGCATCGAGCTGAGGGAACACACTTCCAAATTAAACTTAAACAGAATTTTTCTCCTACAGAAAAGAGCTATCAGAAACCTGGTAAAAATAGCATGTATGAGTTCATGAAGTCCTATTTTAAAAAATTAAACTCTTCCCAACGTTGGAGAGAGGTTAAAAATGGAGGCAGTGGCCTTTGAAACTGGTCCCTTACTAATAAAGTAAAAAAGTAAATGACAAGTGTCAATAAACCGACTACAAATAGTTTTTACGATTATCTTGGGCTACCTGTGTGCTGGCTGTGGCCTTTCTGTTAACAAAGCAGACCTAAAATACTTTACATGCTTGTATGTGTTTGCTCCTTTTAATGGTTACTGGTTTTCTTTTACTTTTCTGTCTTGCATAAGTTTTTTGCTGGTTGCCAAAGTTTTGTGTTTTCCTGTCTATTATTTACTTCTTAATCCATCTTACTAATAATTATTCTCTCATTATTCATATATTACTACTATCACTTCACCTGTAATTACAGAATGTAAAATTTGGACGACGAGGAAAGATGTGACTGACTGAAGATACACCAATTAGAAGGGTGGGAATGTGTGCTTTCTCTTTTTCCGGGAACGGACTCAATTACTGTACAGTGCAGGCACCGCTCCCAAGGTCATATAAGGGCAACCCTCAGACTGACCATGAAAGTTACATGTATAGTCAAGTTAAAAATTAGTACACACAAAATACGTTTTTGAATTCAAAACATATAGTTTTAGAAAAAGAATGGATTTTTTAACCTAACAGAGACTAAACAGGCATAATAGGTAAAATTAGGCTTTATTGTCAAAATAGGCATTTTTAGGTGCTATTAGGTGCTATTTTAGGTATAGTTTTGTATGAAATGTGTATTTGCAAGTTTTTATGAATTTTTCATTTAAGGATTAAAAAAGTTTTTACCTAAAATCCGAAGTCTAGTGATAACATTCATATATGAAACAAGTAACAAAATAAAATAAATGCGAATTGAGAAGATATTGACAAATTGCTTCACTCACACTGTTTTGCACAGGACATGTTTCAAGAGCTGTTGCTCCCATCATCAGCTGAGTCTTCACTAGTGCAAATTGTAGTGTTTTCCTCCTCCGTGTCCTTGGTAGATGGCATGATGTATTTGTCAAAGATGTTTGGTGGTGGAGTTTCAAAATTCATGATTCTATGACAATTTTTATTAAAGAAGATTTTTCCCATATGGAAAGATCTATGGGATGATTAACATGTTTCAATGAAGCTGTCTCCAAGTTGATGTCATATCTAGTATTCAAAAAATGAAAATATATTTTCTGTTAACTATTTTCTATTTCACCGTTTTTAATGTTTCCTAAATTTTCTTCAGTTCTGATGTCTATGTTTCTTTTTGTTTTTCCTATACATATTTTAAGGCAAGTTTCACATTTGTTCTCATAGGTTCCTGGTTTTCCTTTTGCACTAATTGAATTTTTTGGGGAGACCTTTTAACAATTCTTGATATTGAATCTATTTTGATGTGCAAGAACTATGTTGTGTGTTGAGAAGATTTTTTGGAATTTATCATGGACTGAAGGGTAGAAGGTAAACTTCTTATTTTTTTTCTCTTTTGCCCCTGTAAGTTCCAGCGTGGTGGTTTCTTTTATTTTCTTAACTTTGCTGAGTTCATCCCCCCCCCCTCCTCCCCACTAAATTTGGGTTGAAACTGTTGGACACAGCTTCTTGATAATCTTCTCTGCTTAGTGGAAAGTTGATCATACGAAAGATTAAACTGTTGAAAATGGCACGTCGGGGTTATTTTGGGTTGAAACTATGGTTCTTAATATCCATGTATGTTGGTTTCCTGTAAATACCAAAAGTGAGTTTGTTGTCCATTTTTTAATCTTGGTGTCCAGAAAGGAAAGAACCCCATCCTTTTCTGTTTCCAATGTAAATGTTATAGCTGGATTCTGAGTATTCAGAAGCCTAAGTCTAAGAATATTCAGAATCCAGCTATAAAATTTATTTATTTGTACTAAGCCTCTTACAAATAAAAAATACAAGGAAAATGGTTAAGCCATATTCCATTTGACAATGGAGGGAATAGCCTCTGACACATGTTCTGGGAACATTTAAAAGTAAGTGTTGTTTAGTGTCATCAATTGACTCCTTTTAAAATGGTTAAGCGTTAAGCATAGACTGTTAACTTAGCATGTTCGTTATACAATTACTAGCTGCAAATTAATTTTCCTTGAATAAATTATCAAATCTTAAAATTATACATTGTTTACTCCTGTTTTTAATTACCAATTCAAAAAAAAAATAATAAATAAAAAATAAACTCAGTACATAAGATAATTACAAAATTGATTATATATACATAATATATCCTTTATAATTCAAGCATTTACCTATTAGGAATAATTAACACAGGTTTAAATTTTGAGTCTTTTATTGTTATTAATCACAAATAATAATTTTTATGCAATACAGCTTCTATATTATGTGGATCCTTATCAGTTTGAGTTTTATTTTCCTCACCCTATGATAATCATTTGCTCCCCTGGTATCACAGGTATGGCAGTCTTTATTGAGTATGTTAAATTGCTTTCTTTCTTTAACAAACATAATGGTTCTGAACAAAATGTAGTTCCAAAGGTTGTACATACTTCTTATGCACTTTTTTTGTAATCTGTTCATATGAATTTACTCTCCACTCCCTGAAATGTTAAATGTGGGTATATAATGCCATAGTAACTGTTCTAAGTATATTGGTGTTTTCATATTTTGCTAATTGTCTCAGTACATACAATCCTGAATTCATTGTTCTACAGACCATTTCTATGTGACTTAAAGTTGTTTTTTTATGTGAACACCCAAATATTTGAAGTAGTTTTACCTGTTCTCTGGTAGGAGGTATTGTTCATATGAAGCTATATATTTAAAAAATAAGTCTGCTAAATGTAAATGATTTATATAATTTGAATGTTTTGCACATTTTAAAAGCCAAATATTTTGAAATAACTAAAATACTTTAATTTAATTAAAACTGTGTAAACAAAAGGGGCTGCAAGATGCACATCTTTTTAAGTACCTATATACAGTGAGTATTTATATTTTAAATTAAGAGATATCAAAACATGCATGCATAGCAGTGGTCAAAAAAATTATTGTTGAAACTAACTCAATTAAACCTTTACAGTAATATTATTGGCAATTCCGTATAACACAGAAGCTTTTAACTTCTTAGAGCAACATTTTAAAAATTCTAGTTAATATAGGTATTTTTGAAGTAATGAGTTGGTATTCAAACAACATCACTTAAAATATCCTTACTTGAACAATTGTTTCGGAGACCGGCTCGTCCCCATCATCAGCAACTATCCAACTGGTTGGATCCGTGGTTTCTTGAAGTGAGCTGGTTGTTTGAGGTGACATCTGTTGATTGTGAGATGAACTTCCAAAGAGAGTTTTCAGGCGGCAATTCGAAATTTAACGTATACTGTTTGTTTTTTATAATTAGCAACTTCTCCCAAACATCGAGCTCAGCTGCATTATTGGCTGGCTTTAATAGTTTTATATTTGGTACAATTTCATGATTGGTAGACCAAAAATGGTGGGCTATTGCTGATTTTTCTATTTGTTTGTATTTCACACATCTCATATGTTCCTGTAATCTAATTTGTAAACTTCTTTTGGTTTTTCCTATGTAGAACTTATTACAGTCTGAGCAGTTTATTTTGTATATACCTGATTTCTTGTTTTCAGGTACTGGGTCTTTCAGGTTGTTGCATAATAAGTTTTTTAAGTTTGAATACCAACTCATTACTTCAATTGTTATATACATCACTGTTTCTAACCTTTTGCTTCAAATAATAGGTATTTTTTTTCAAATTATGGACGGCAGAGGGAGAGGAAAGATGAGGGAGAGGGAGGGGAGAGAGATTTTGTGTGTGGGTGTCTTGTTTGAAACTCAAATTTTACAGTTAATCTATGTATGAAACAATATGAAAATAAACTTCTATGTTATTTCTTTTCCAGAGTATAAGGCAACACTCTAGAGCTTCTTTATTTAAAATGACTTGTCTCAAATACTGGCTCAGTGACAAGAACAAGACTTAAAATATGTGAGGTGGTCGGGAAGTGATCTCTAGTGCCAAGCAGAGCTCATTTCAAAGATACAGATGGTGAAATGTGTTAACAGCGTAATCTTGATGTTTTTGTCCTAATTCATTACGAATGGCAGTCATCAGAATGTTGAAACTCAGCTGGTCAGAATGCATTTTTCTGATTATTTCTTTTACTTTGTTTCTCTGCATTTGCGTAGTGCCATGCAACACACAGGGAGGTGAGTATTATGATCAGAAATATTCTTGTAAATGTTTTGGCCATATAAGTATTCTTATGTTAATTGCATTTAGGTATTTAGTGAACAAAGTCAGTTTTAACTGTTAGTATACAGTTTATTTAATCCTCTTCACTAATAGGTAAGCATATGCTGAACATCACAATGAATATGCTGTTGAGGATAGGGTTTTTTTCTTCTGCTTTTACTTCTCATTTTTTCTACTCCTTTTATTATCCTCTTCCCCTTAAGCTTATGAGAGTATGCCAATGTTGTTAACATGCATGATAAAAATCAGGTAAATTAATATTGCTCGTCCATAATTGCAGCCTTGACAGCCAATAGCTTTCAAACTCACTTCATATTAGCACTATTGCTATGCTAAAGCACACACATTATTTGTTATTGTTTCAATAATTAACAAAGAGAAAAGTAAAGATAAATTATGCTGAGTGTTAGGTACTTTTCTTTAGTTTATGTGGTTTGAATCTTAGATTTTAGTCTACACCTGTATAGGGTTTTTTCTTTTACATTGTATAGATTGAACACTAAATATTATGGATAGATAGAGTCAAACTGAAAAATTCAATGCCATGGCTGGGATTTGAACCACGGGTCCCTTGGTTTCTGTCCATTTGCTCTTACCCATTGAGCTGCCATGGCCAACATGCCGTCATGTTAAATTCTCCAATTGACTCGTGTTAAATATGCACTAAAATATGCTCTAAAAGATGCTTATATGTACTAAAATGTGCTAATATGGACTACAGGTAAATGATTTATTTATTTATTTATTTGGTTGTTTGTTTCTTTGTTTATTATTTATGTATTTATTTACATCATCCAAAGTTAAGTCATATCAGACGAAGGATAAAATTGGTGAAATGATGCTCAAATGAGCCCAAGGTCCATAGAGCTTAGGATCACCTGACATTCGTCTTACAGGATAAGGGAAAATTCCAGAAAAGCTGTATCCAGGTAACTCACCCTGACCAAGTTTCAAACTTGGGACTTTTGAACGTGAAGCAGACACACTATCATCTACACTACCAAGGCAGGCAGTAAATAATTTGATACATCTACTCACGTTGAATCTTCTACCTTCTATCTTCTACCTACTGAAGGCCATAATTTGATTTGCAGTAAACAATCATTTATTTTTTCCAAATGTTCAGGAGTAAGTTTATGACGTTCATCAGATAGTCTTGAGTTTTTTATGCAGAAATTAACCTTTCAACATCTAAATATGTTACAATTCCTTTCTTGGAAGTGTTGAAAACAGTGATGTTATAGAAAATTAAATTTAAAGGAAGTCGATTAATGACACTAAACAACACTTGCTTTTAAATTTTTCCGGAACATGTTTCAGAGACTTTGCCTCCATCCTCAACCGGCCATCGACTGGTTCTCATTGGTGTAGTTGACGATATTTTGTCATAGGTCTCCTCTGGTGGCAGTTCAATGAACTTTCTGAACAAATCTTTCTGGGGGATGTTGAAATTGAATACTTTGTTCCTATTTTTTGAAATGAAGATTTGTTCCCACGTGGATAGTTCTTGTTTTCCTGATGTATGTTTCAGTAGTTTTGGTTCTGGATTTATGTTGTGGTTTTTTACCCAAAAATGCGTGGCAGCTGCTGATTTTTCTAATTGTTTATATTTTATGTTCCTAAAGTGTTCCTTTGCTCTTGTTTCTAAATTTCTTTTAGTTTTTCCAATATAAATTTGACTACAGTCACAACATTCAATTTGATATATACCATATTTTTTGTTAGATGGAATGGCAAACATCAAAATGATCAAAACCAGCATTCACAACTCATCTTCACTGAGTTTACCTACTAGAAAATTTTCCACATGACGTTCACAGCAATCAGTAGTTCATCCACTACATCCCATATAAGAAAATATTTTAAGTCATCTTGAATTTCTTTAATTGCTGTGATAGATTTTCCTGAGGGTTGATTATTTTGGAACGGTATGGTTACAATATTTATCTAAGAAATTCCGGAATGTGGGATTGATAAGTGAATTCCATGGGATATGTGCTGCAATTAACATTTGTCATAAATCACTAGAAAATTCGCTTTTCAAATTAGAAGAAGAGGGTTTTCGCTGTGTTAATAACATTTACTTTAAGGAATTTTGCTTCTTTTCAGCTGCAAGATGTTGATTTGATTTTGAACATTGCCTTAGCTGAAACTTTTTCACACACCAATTTGTTTATTACATGCCTAAAAAAACTGCTTTTCCCTCTGTAGTATCATTAAATGGCTCACTGGTTTAGAAGTTCACTTTTTGTACTTTTATTGAATTTCGGCATTACAACATGCACATGGGACAACCACTAACTTATCAGCAGTACGTAATTGTCTCTTCAAGTGCCGACAGCAAATTGGGGAGTCCCTGACGGGGAATCTTGCAAATATCTAACTCGTATCACATGAAGCTGAGTCATATACACACAAGAGGCTTGATATGGGTTGCCTCGCTTGTATGAGAATGGTATGTTAGTTATATTATACAAATTGGAAAATATTTATATTACTAATTTATAAAATATGAGTCAATAGTGTAAAAACATTTTATATATGCATGAATATGCCATAATCAAGAAATATGCAACTATATCTTATATATTTAAATATATGCACCATATGCATTTGCTTATAAATCCGATGTCTAATGATGTATTTTTAAAAGCACTCAAAGGCACAGTCATCGGTATGAGCACCATCCCTTTCGTAAGATAGTTAAATTCTGCACCATGTTCTCACAGATGTTTTGCAGAGATACTCCGGAGTCATGAGGTGAAGGCATATTCCATAGCTGCTTGTAATTCCTGCATTGTGTGATATCAACTGTTTCTTGTTCCTTCATGAAACCCCAGAGAACACTGTCTACTGTTGTCAGATCGGAACATCTTGGAGGCCATGCAAAGGAAGCTGGTGAAGCTGCAGAACTTCTTCCAATCCACAGGCCAGGAAAGGGATTATTCAAGTAATTGTGCACGTGAATCATGAAGCGCGGTGGTACTCCATCCTGTTGTAAGACAACAGTGTCTTCCATATGATTTTCTTGCAGTTGTGGCACCAACCACTCATGAATCGCCTCATAAGAATATCCATTAACATTGTCTTCAAAGAACAAAAGCCCATAAAATGTGTGGCACTCAATCCAGCCCGCACCATCAGGTGTAGTCGGTTTCTCTCCAGCTGTTTGCTAAACCGTGGATTTTCCTTACACCGCATAACAACGTTCCGAGAATGCATACTCCAGTAGATGGCACATATGTCTGTGAAAAGGACTACACCACGGGCTCATTGGGAATGAAACGCATTAAGGAGAGCTCTGCATGCCTGTTTCCATGCATCCATATCGGCGTCACTCAGTTCATTCACATGCACTGGACGGTGAACCTTCAATTTGAAAACCTGTTTCATGTGAGTCATCATGGTGGTCCGAGGAATGCCAAGTTCTGCAGACCTTATACGTGTTGATTTTAAAAGAAATTGCTATACTGATGTTTCCACATCATTGGGCGCTTCCTTCTAGTTATACTTATTCCCATACTTTCAAACTTGTTATAAGATTTAAGTTTGTGTACTAGCTACTTAGTTAAGTGTTAGGTGAGTGTGTTGAAGCCATTGATACTGGGTTTCATGCTGTTAATGTCTTTGTGTTCTTGTGGTAAGCACTATAATCTAGGAAATATAGGGTTTCAGACTATATCTTTCAGTGGTTGTTAGTGTTTTGCTCACTAACTAAGCTTTGTTAACTAAATTTGTGCAAGAGGATAAATGGTTTTTGGGGATTTCTTCATAGTCCAAACTGTCTAGCATATGGTTCCTCTACATTATAGTTATTAATCTCCATAATTACTAGGGAATTGCCTTTGTCACCTTTTGAGTGTACCACTGGCTTTCTGTTTACATTTCTAATGTTTCATGGTAGTTCTTATTCTACTTTATATGTAGTCATATTATTATATTTGGACTTTCATTTTTGGCTTTGGTTTTATTTTCTGATTTTAGGTTATGTATGGCTACTTCTGTATCAGCAATAAGGTCCCCTGTATTCTGTACATAACCAATGCAAGTTTTAAAACATTTCTGGAATAACCTAATTTCAAGCTAAACCTCATTTTCTCCTGTGTATTACTTACTGGTCCTAGGGATAGTTATCCCAAATCCCTTCCTGTGACCCGAGCTATGACCCTAAGTCACTGATTATCCCTGTCAAGAGAGCCCGCTTCCGTGGTGTAGGTGGTAGCATGTCTGCTTGACGTTCAAGAGGTCCCGACTTTGAATCTCTGTCAAGAAGAGTTATGAGGATAAGGTTTCTTCTGAGGTTTTCCCTTATCCTGAAAGCTGAATGTCGGGTAACTCTAAGTTCTATGGACCCTGGACTTTGAGCATCATTTTACCCATTTCATTGTCCAATATAACTTAATGCTGGAGGATGTAAATTACAATAAAATATCCTAATCTGGAGACAACAGTGACATCATCAACCAAAAAAACCTCTGTTATTTGCATTTTGTAGAACTAAAAGATTTAAAGCTATATAATAGCCATAAGGGAAGTCTTTATTTGGCACTCTTGCACCCCAATTTTCTTTATTTAAATGCTGTATGGTTTACAAGTGAACTGTCTCAAAATTCTGCAAAAGAGAACTACTAAGATACTCTTTGTTTTTAATATACTCAAGCTCTCTACAGAAGTATTAAGGAAACAAACACCCTGACATTTTCCTTCCTCTGTAAATATAGTGAATTGATATTTGCTCCTGCTAACAAGATCAACTACAACTCTATAGATTCACTTAACTGAATTATGTATGGGGGTAAAAAGTATATTACAAAGTGTCACGAAAACACAACAGTCTCCCACTTGACATCATATTTTGGAAAATTCATTAATGAATGACATGAATAAATAAATTAAATACATAAATAAATATATGCAAAACTGTATTTTAATGTATTGAAACATTTTAAATATGGAGATATTCCTATAGTAATACAGTAAATATGCTACAGAATTGGTTGGCAGTTGCAAAGCCCGTGTCTCTGTCATGTAGGTATGAGTGGCTGGCAGTTGTATGGCATGTCTCCCATTCACTCATGTATGGATGTCAAATCAAATCTTAATTCCCATTAACAGTTGCCAGAAAAAACACAAAACACACCTTATCACAGGAGATGTTGGAAATGCCATCCATCTGCATAAATTACACCTATAGCATCTCCTGAGGAAATTTATATACACATGAATTAGTCCAGCTTCCCAAATAGTGTTAATTTCTATCCTGATATTTAATTTTTTTAATTTGTCTAATTGTTTTAATTTGTATAATTTATTTTTTAAGTTGCTCCATAAACAAAATTTGCGTACCATAAGGTTAAGGGACCAAATGTGTCATCAACCCTTACTAACTAATTATTCTATCCTCAAAAATTCTTAAATAAACTGTAATGAAGCTGTATGGGCATTTGCAAAGTCTTGCTGGAAACTTTCAGACTGACATTCAATGTCCATCAGCTGTTGATGCCACTATATTATTTCTGTGTCTTTTGGTATTTATGCTATCTCATAAAAAATAGGCCCTATTATTCTGTATCCATTTACTGTGCACCATACCTATTTTTTGATCATGCAACAGAATTTCATGAATGAAATTGGGTTCATCTATAACATAATATCAGTTATGTTGTGATGACACATGACCATATAAATGAAACAGTGCTTCATCTCTGAACATTATTAATTGTGGATTGATTGTTCCATCATTAGCATTCCTCAAAATCCAGTTACAGAAATTTACCCAACTCAGGTGATCATACAATTCCTGGACAAGAGTAACCTTGTATGGTTTGAGTTTTAAGAGTTAAGTTGTTTCCTATGCCGAAGTTTCAAAATGTCAGATTCTTGGTCAAGGCATCGAAGAGATTTTCAAGGTGATTGTTCTAAATGTTCTGCAGTTTCATTTAACTTCTGTACCATAAGCACATGCGTTTTTACCTTTCTTTTCCTGTCACGAATTGATTCCAAGTCCCTGAACTTATTTACAAGCAACGTGCAGCATCTATATTCAGAACAAGCATTCCAGGAAATTTAGTTTCAAATTGTCTTACAACTTCCATACAAGATGATGTAAGGTAGAATGGATGTAGGATGTGGGTACAAGGAAATGCAGTGAAGGTGACACAGCTATGCACCTGCTGGCCAAGTTTTGTAGCACATGTACTCATGAACACTGTACAGTAAAAGTAAAATACGTAAGTCTAAAATGTAATATTTAAATCTGTCCTTTACATGTAGTTATTTGGACATACTAAAATAAAATGGTGTATTTTATTTTTCTTTTTTAATTGCAGTTCGCAGCCATGGTGAAACATGCTTCTATGATAGTCAGTGTGTGGATCACAGAATGCTGTGCCGTACAAATGATAGCAGCCCACAGAAGCGATGTTTCTGTGATAAGTAAGTCAGCTTTTTAGGTCATATAAATAACTCTTACATTATATCGAGATTTAACTGTATTGGAACACCACAGTGAAGTGAAATAATTATTAAGTTTTAAATGAGTCATATTTATTACACATCTGCTTCACTTTCATACCTATTTTGAGGACATGTTTCGCAAATCATCGTTTGCATCTTCGGCTCTTATGTGACTAAAGCTCGATCCAGTGGTGTGGGTAATTCTGGAGTTGCTGCTGCCATCTGTTGATTTAGTGATGAACTTAAGCTTTAGTCGCATAAGAGCCGAAGATGCAAACGATGATTTGCGAAACATGTCCTCAAAATAGGTACGAAAGTGAAGCAGATGTGTAATAAATACGACTCATCTAAAAATTAATAACTCTTACATTATTCTAAGAGCAGAACTCTTTAGCAGAGGATTATATTAAAAGTTAATTTGCAATATTGTTTTAATCTAACATCACATACCTTACTTACCTACAGTACCTACTTACTAAGTACCATGCACATTTAACATTTAATCAGGATATTATGAACACTTCAGGCAAATCTAAAAGCAGTACTGTAACTAGCACTTTATTATATCTAGCTTCAAGAATACTTTTTTTGAAAGATAAAATTGTACTGTTGATTAAAACCAAACTGTGATTCTGTAATAATGTTGTTTCTTTAAGAAAGCAACTAGTCTTAATATTTTCAAATAAATTAAAAAAGCAGATCACAAAGAGATGGGTCTATAATTTGCTACTTTTTTTCTCCCTTTTTGAAAAAACTTTTTCTATTGTGCGCGTGCGGGCGTGCGGGCGTGCGCGTGTGCGCGTGTGCGCGGGGGTGCGCGCGGGTGCGCGCGGGTAGATAAAAAACTAAAATCATTCAAACTTCAAAAGAGATTAAAACAGATCACAGCTCTCACACCAATAAAACAAGAAATTAGATTTGCTAAATTTACTTACCACCCCTGGGCCACAAAAAAGTTCCAAAAAATATTCAAGAAATACAATATAACATTGGCACCAAAAAACAATTACAACATTAAAAACCTACTTAACAGTAATAATACTGACAAAATAAAACCAGAGGAAAAGTCAGGCATTTACAAGATTAAGTGTAAAGACTGAAAAAATTTACATAGGGAGGACAAAAAGAAACATAGGCACTAGAAAGAAAGAACATTTTAGGCACTTAAGATACAAAAATATTGATAAGTCCGCAATAGCAGCTCATTTCTGGTCTGAAAATCATGAAATTGAAGATAGCACAGAATTACTAAAATACGTACAAAAACATAGTGAACTCGTCATATGGGAGAGAATATACATAGAAAAGCATAAAAACCAACTAATGAACTTTGAAATCCCGCCAGAAGAGAATCCCACATTTAAGTTCATCACTAAATCAACAGATGGCAGCAGCAACTCCAGAATTACCCACACCCACCACACCACTGGATCAAGCTTTAGTTGCATAAGAGCAGAAGATGCAAACGATGATTTGCGAAACATGTCATCAAAATAGGTACGAAAGTGAAGCAGATGTGTAATAAATACGACTCATCTAAAAATTAATAATTATTTGCTTCACTGTGGTGTTCCAATTCAGTTAAATCTCGAAAAATATAGATGTTGTTAAAGCACAAAACTTATATCAAATAAAACATTTTGATTGTGCAGCCCATTTTAGTGGAGTGTATATTTTTAGCCCCCCATCGTTCGCTTCTATGCTTGGATAGTGCATATGCCCGCAATTTTATTGGATGATGTGGCAGTTGAATGTGGTTTAGCTGTTCTTAGACACATTATATGCTTTGTGGTGTGTGAAATGTATTAGCACCTTCCTCGGGTTTATAGAGCCCGTTTTGCATCGTTTCCATTTACTGCTTCATTTTAATGAGTGTTCTCTGGCCACTGGCCATTCATTTATTTTGTTTATTTGCTCTTCAGCTTATCTTCTCTTCTTTTAAGGTTTTAGCTGGTTTATACTGAGTGTTTTGGTCTCTCAGTTTTAAATGATTTCAATTTTTAATTTTGACAGGCATTATTACGGTTTGGCATCTTAAAATTTCACGTCGTCGTCGTCATCATCATCATCATCATCATCATCATCATCATCATTGTATATTCTAGTTATTTCATGTCAGACTATATTAAAATTGTTTTGATATGATTAAGACTTCAGGAATCACAAATCTTAGGCTTAAGATTATTATATGGTTGTCATTGAAAATTTTCATAAAATTTGCTGAATTAATAGGAAATTATCAGCTATAATTTCTTATTCTGTTTTAGCTATCACTCTTGGAATGGAGAGGAATGTGAACAAAGTTTGAACATAACAGCTTTACTTGCATCTTTGCAAGAAGAGGTAGACTACTCTAGTAAGTGTGATCTTTTTGATGCAGTAGTATTTAGTTTCTATTGGGGATCAATTAAATTCAAGCACCTTTTAAATTTGTACTTAAAAAGCACAAATTAAAGGACCTTATCATTTATGCATAATAGGAGGAATTCAGTAACAGTAACGTCAAAATTGATTGAAAAAAAAAAACTATTTGTGGTCAGTTTTTAACAGCTCATCACTTACATTTTTATATTATTTATATAATTTTATATTTTTATATAACTGATGTACAGTTGGCCCAAGGCTGAGAATGGATGCAACAGCTTCTGAAACTAGCCCCTCAATAATAAAAAAGAATGTGACGAGGTGTTAAAAACCGATTACAAATAGTTTTTTCAATTTACCTTATTCTCCAGAAACTAAAAATCAATAACTACAGGTATAGGCCATTCAACAGATGGAAACATTCCACACACTACAATCTACACAGATCTATTACAGATATCCTCCAGGAGGAATGAATGAAGTAAAGGAAACACAAGAGGCTATAATTTGCAGGCCACAGAGATGCATAAATCTCCCTGACATTTTCTGACTCAAAGACGTGACTCACTACTGGAGGTGCCCAGAAGGACTGATGAATTGCTCTTGCAATTATGCAGCCCTCTTGTGGCCATGGAAAATGATGCTTCCTTGGAGTAAGCATCCAGTCTGTCTGTCTGTCTAGCACTGCTTCATAGTGTCAAGGTAACAGGCATAAAGATTTTGGCACAAATAGATAACAGACAGTGGATAGTATTTCATGGTAATAAAGGGCTTGCATAAGCAGTTAACGATAGCGCGGCTAGTGTACACAAACAGACATGAAATGAAGATAGCTGAGATAAAAGACTTACCGAAACAAACAAACTGAGATAAATGGAAATTTCTGGTAACATCTGGATTATTTCGGGTTCTTTATTGTTCTGGAAATCTCTAGAATTATGAATGAAGTATTTAAGGAAGTGATGAGTTGAAACAGGAGTAGTTGTGTAACAAGAGTGTTGTAGTAACGAGAGCTGATCAGAACGTTGTTTGTTATTGTCATCGACCGTGGAAGATTGTGTTGTAAATGTGAATAAAGACCATTTAGAATTTCTGCAAATTGGATTTTTAATTCTACGAACCCACAAAGTCGCATTACCATGAAAAATAGAAGCATACCTGAAATAGAAGAAGGAAATAAAATGAAGGAAAAATGAGAAAATTTGAAATTGGGTAGAGGAGAAACCATTCCAGCATTTATCTACTAAGCAGGCAAAAACAGGAAAAAAAAAAGCCATGGGAGCTCAACATGAATCAAACATGGCACCTCTCAAGCAAGAGCTTTGCACATTTCTCCAGAGCCAATTCACTCAGTGATCAACAAATATTCTTTAACTCTTAAATAACATTACGCAAAATGGATTACTAGACTCAACAAAAACAAGGAATGCATTACATATTTGGAATTACGTAATTCAGAAGCTGTTAGATAGTAGAGACATAGAGAAGTTTTTATTGATTGGAGATATCTGCATGGACAGCACCCTTTGATGTTGCACTACCTGTATATTCTACATTGCTTTATGTACTGGAACTGGTTTTTACTTTTTATGTTAGGCAACAGCAAATATTAGAATATTGTTTAAGCATTTCTTTCAACAGGGCATTAATTGTTCTGTTGATTTCAAGTCATTGTTTATGATTATGGACATTTTATGAAAATATACAGTTTTAATTGAATGTTTTAAGATACCTGTGTTGTTGCCTGTGTGTTTCAGAACTAAATACAAAATCAGAGCAAGAAATGTTTATCAAAATAAGTGTAGTTGGGCTAATAGCAGTTATAAGTCTTCTTACATTCATCATGTGCTGTGTGGCATATGGGTGCTGTTCTTGCACACGGTAAGTATACAGTTAGTGATATATAAGATACATAATTGAAAACCTATTTGACAAGTATGGTTTTAATTTTTTCACCTTACATTGAATAACCTTTTACAGAATTGATGAAGCAACTGCTTGTCCTCCAACATGTCCCTTACATAAGGTGCCACTGTTGCAAGAAGATATGCAGAAAACTTCTGGTAATACAGGTAAGCTATATTAATTTTTGAAAGTAATGAATCGGTAATTCAAACACAAACATCACTTAAATTATCCTTACTTGGACATGTTTCGGAGAACGGTTTGTCCAACTAAGGATAATTTAAGTGATGTTTGTGTTTCAATTACCGACTCATTACTTTTAAATGTTAAATACATCACTGTTTCTAACCTTTTGCTTCAAATAATAAAGCTATATTAACCTCTTTGAACTAATTTGAGCACTCCATGCTTCCCAGCAGTCACCCAGTTTAATACTTGAAATACAAATTCTGGATGTGCATATAATAAATTAGGATCCCAAAAGACTCCTATTTATGGTGTACTACTTGAAATTAAATTTTTAGTGTTTAAACAGGATTTAAATATCCAAAATAATCTCAGAAATAAAATAATTTACACATTTAGTTATTTTTAGAGCTCAGCATTTGACTATTTTGTTCCTTTGTTTACAATCATAGGTTTTGTATATAAATGGTATTTCAATAAGTGTCCAATATTTAACATGTGATAGCTGCTGTTGTTATTGAGTTACAGCAGTCAGTTTTTTCATGTGGTTACAGTTGTTATTGACAAATAGCCATAAAACGTTACAGCATTCAGCAATGCGTAAATATTGTGAAAATTTATTATCAAATTGGATCATCTGTTCACCAAACCTTCCATGTATTGCGTGAAGTTTACAGTGTGCATAATAATTCCTGTGAGAGAATGATTCATTATTTGATCGATAAATTTGAAAGAAGTGGTTCTGTCAGCGATCAAAGCATGCCTCTATGTAATCGACAGAAGCGCTCCAATAAAAATATAGGTGCCATTTGTGAGAGTGTACATGAGAACAGAAACAAATCAATTACAAAAATATAAATATTTGTAACAAAAAGCTTCACTTATCTTAAGAAAATGGTGTTAATTCTTCTTTCTAGTGGAGATTGATTTCACAAACAGATTGCTTGCATCATCAGTCCATCAATAAACTTGTAGTCAAGGATTCTGGTTACCATGTTATTATGTTTTTTCAGTATTACCAAACTCTGAAAACAAAACAAACCTAAAAACAGAATCAACTGCTGGTATTTCAAAATTCATTACGCGATGTTTATTTTTTAAAATAAATATCTTTTCCCAAACCATTAAATTGTTTTGATAATTTAACTTCAGGATTTATTTCATGGTTTAGTGACCAAAAAGAACTAGAAATAATTGTTTAGATTGTGATCAGGTTTATATTGGAAAGACGAAACATAATTTGTAAACCAGAACAAAAGAACATTTTCGTAACATTAAGTATAAACAAACTAATAATTTGGCCATAGCAGAAAACACTTATTATCCAACTTAGATCATCATCATCATCATCATCATCATCATCATCATCATCATCATCATCATCATCATCATCATCATCATCATCATCATCATCATCATCATCATCATCATCATCATCATCATCATCATCATCATCATCATCATCATCATCATCATCATCATCATCATCATCATCATCATCATCATCATCATCATCATCATCATCATCATCATCATCATCATCATCATCATCATCATCATCATCATCATCATCATCATCATCATCATCATCATCATCATCATCATCATCATCATTGTCATCGTCATCATCATCGTCGTCATCATCGTCGTCATCGTTGTCATTTTTCGTCACCATCACCATCACAACATTGTATTGAGTTCTGGGGACGTTGGAATCTTTTGACGCAATCTGTTTTTCACTAACGGGAAGAATGCTTTAGTCACTGCACCTTTTGTTATGTTTGTCCAGACTTGTTGCCACCTGTTGAGTCCATTTTCCTTTGCTCTCATTACTATTACGACTGTTGGTATTTTGTTGTACACTATTTCACTATCTTCGATAGCAACGCATTTTGCAAGCCTATCTGCTAGTTCATTCCCTTCTATTCGGGAGTGGCCTTTAACCCAGGTTAAACCAGTAGATGATCCAATTTAAATGGTTTAGTGCAAGAAGTTTGTCTTTGATAGATTCTATTAGTCGACTTCTTTTCCAGTTGCTTCTCAGTAGATCTATAGTAATTCTGCTGTCAGTGTATATTGCAACAGTTCTGTTTCTATCTATTGAACTGGCATAATAAACTTCTTCTAATTTCTCTAGTACTTTTAAAATAGCAAGTTGTTGGCTTGATTATTAGTGCAGTGGCCATGCAATTTGAATCTTAACTGGTGTGCCATAAATCCGTTTTCAAACTGCTGCGCCAACTTTCTCCACCATTTTACTTCCATCTGTGTACGCTTCCATTCTATATATGGTATCTTTGTTCACCTCCTGAATCATTGCCACTTCAGCAGGATGTTGCCACTGTTTTACTTCTAATAGTTTGTCGAAGTCTGCTATATGAGTTTTTGTTGCCAGATATATTTGGACTTTTTCCTCTATAGTTATTTCTATGGGACGTACTCCAGCTAGTATGCACTATGCATCATACAAGAGAGTTCTACATGCTTTCATCATTTTTATATTAATTAATCTTTGAATTCTTCTATATTTTGCAATATTTTTATTCTTCCGTATTGCATCTATCCCTACAGGAGCTCCGTATGTCACGACAGGGACTATAGCTCCTTCATAGATTGTCTTAAGTGCTTTGTAACCTAGCCCCCATTGTAGCTTTGCTGTTCTTGCTAACATATGAACCAACGAGATGGTTTTATCTGCAGTATATTCAATGTGCGCGTTGAAGTTAAATTTGCTATCTAAATATATTCCGAGGTATTTTATTTCTTCGGTTTGGTTAAGTTTATGATGATTCAAAAATATGTTGACATCCTATCTGCATTTCTTCTTCTTGTGATAAATGGAACCTTGGATTTCTTTCGGTTAAATTGAATTTTGTTATCAGCCCATTTTTGAATTTTTCTAAGATCATGATTTGCAACGTTCTCTGTTTCTGATTGATATGCTGCTCTTGTCATTACTACCAGGTCGTCTGCGAAGACGATCACTCTTGTCTGGTGATCATATTCTAAATTCAGCATCAAATTGTACATTATGTTCCAGAAACCTGGACCACAGCATGATCCTTATGGGCAGCCTTTCTGTACTTCTTTTTCTGCTGTATAGTTGTTCACTGAAAATATTGCTCTTCTGTTGCTGAAGTAATTCACTGCTAAATTATATAAATTCTTAGGGCATCTAAGCTGTCTTAGATTCTTGAGTATGCTAGGCAACCAAGCTGCATCAAAAGCACCTTTGACATCAAGACTAGTGACTACCACACATTGTCTTGACTTTAAGCATTTATCGGTGGAAGATTTAACTTCCATTGCAGCATCAACTGCTCGCCTTTGGGGGGTAAATCCAAGCTGGTTATTGTGTAACAAATTATTACTGTACATATGGTGTAGTATTCTGTCAATCATCAGTTTTTCTAGTAGTTTACCTCCAATATTTAATAAGCTTTTTGGTCTGTATTTTGATTCATCTTGGCAGTCTTCTTTTCCGCGTTTAATTATTGGAATGACAATGGACTGCTTCCAATCTTTTGGAAAGCATCAATTCTTTAAACACGCGTTGTATACTTGCGTGAAGAATAGAGGGAGATTTTGGAAAGCTCTTGTAATTATGTCACTATATAAGCAGTCCTTCCCAGGAGATTTCTTTGGATTGAATTTTTGCATATTAATGATGATTTCTGCAGTTGTGAAAGGTTTATCATCCTTAGTATTCATCATTAGTATTGATGGGTTCTTCAATTTCTTTCCTAATTTGTTTGTGCAATTCTTTGTCACTATCTTGATTGTCTTCGGGTACAAAGTGTTCTAACATATGCTTGATTGTATTTTCAGTAACTGTGGTAAATGTTCCATCGTCTTATTATAGTGTAGTCAACCTCACACCAGTTTGGAGTTGCCGGAAGCTATTTTGTATACTAAACCCCAAGGATTGGTATCATCACTTATTCTGCAAAACGCTTTCCATGACTTCAGCTTTGCATCTCTCATTTTCCTTTTGTATTCCCTTTTCCCATCCAGGTATTTTTCTTTCCTCTCCTGTCGTAGATTTTCACCAGTGACAGTTCTTTGGTATCTTCTTCGCAGTGCATTTGCCCTTTTTCTTAATATAGTTAGTTCGTCTGTCCACTAAGATACCGTCTTCCTTTTTATCGTCTGTTTAGCACCTGTTGAAACTTTGAAGGCTGCATTACTAGTTGTTGTGATACATGAAAAGGCGAGGTTTGCCATTTCCTCTGCGTCAGTATTACTTGCTACTGTCCTGCTTACTTCCTGATATAATTTCTGCAAGTTCTCTTTATTATAGTGTCAATTGAATTTAGATATCACCGTGGAAAGGAAAATATTGTCGAATTTCTCGAAATCTTCGTTCCTTACTATGTACTTTGCTCTCGTGTGATCGATGACAATTGTGGATGTCTTTTAAATCTGCTTTGTAAGTTTGAAAGTTAAAATCTTGTGATCAGAGCAGCTTTCTACGGAGCCACAGGTCCACTCACTGACATGCCTTAACAACTTATTGTTAACAATAGTTAGGTCGACATAACTGCTGCCTCTTCTAGTTTCAAATGTTGGCTCCGATCTAGTATTCACTATGTTTAAGTTGGACAGTGTTAGAAAATCTTCCATTGCTGCTCCCCTGTGATTTGTTGTTATGTCATACCACATTTTACTTCTGGCATTAGTGTCGGCTGCTATAAGTAAACCACTCCCCTTTATATAGTTTGTAATTCCTTCTATTGTCCTCAAATTTACCTTGATATCTTGTGTAGAATCGAAATATAAACAAGCTGCTTCATTATTTTGTATGTTATTTCTGCGACAACGGTGTGTTCGTCAGAGAGCTGTGTAATAAGAATAGTGTCTATCTCTTTGTTATTTATAAGCAGTGCTGACCTTTTCCTTCCCTTTCCACTCTCGTAGGTTCTTAGAGATTTAGGCACTCCTGCTACATTATTGTGTATGGTGTAAGGCTCTTGTATAAAGGCGAGGTCAATATTACTCTTCATATTATAAATAATATTATTCATTGCTACTCTTTTATGTTGCAAATTAACTTATACACACCGTAGATACTTCTTTCCCCTCTTCGCATGACCATCCATGTTAATAGTTAATTCTTTCCATATCCTTTTTCAGGGCAGTTTTAGAGCATGGGCAGCTTTTATCAAGCGATGAATGGTTCTCACTTATAGGCGTTGATCCATTGTATTTGTTATAATTTATGCAGTTGATGCATTGGTGGTTTTCTTTAGATGCTTGGCATTCATTCATTCTGTGATTTCCAGAACAATGTGGACATACTTGTTCCCCTGTGCATTCCTGGGCTCTATGGTAGTATTTACAGCAATTATGGCAAAGTGTAATTGACAGGTAGTCGTCACTATTACATATGTGCCAGCCTAATTTAAGTTTCATGTCCAAAATGCACCTACGAACTTGTGACATGACTTCTATTACCAAATTCTTGTTCTTCCTTCTATCTGCAAACACAAATTTAGGAATTATATCACTCCACTTTATTCTTCTCTTCCACTGCCCTATTAACACAACTGAACTCTTTCTTGATATCACTTATCGCGTCAAAAAGATGTTTCTTTAGATTACTTCTCATTTTTACACACTTTTCAGCTATATTGAGTAACTTATTTAGAGAGTTTTCAAATACGTTTTCATCACCTGACGCCATCGTAGCTTCACAGACACAATTTTTATCTCACAAAAACCAAACTAATAGTTCCTTTGTTGCACTAACACTACCACACGTACAGGAGAACTTGTAGAATGTACTGACATATAAGAAACACTCCAGAAAAATATAAAAATACCTTTAAATTACAAAAAGAATTTGAGCAAAGATTTCTTCCACATTTCTTTTAAGCAGAATTGCTAACAACATATGATGATATCATTATCGTTATTATTATTGACAGTAAGATTCAGACTATTCATCCTTTGTATCGTGTAATGGACATGTGAAGCATAATATTTAGAGAATAACATTAACATAGTAACAGAAGTAATGGGTAAGTAGGTTACCATGCACGTCATGTTATGTGCTAGTTACCATCTTTGTTAGTCCTGGTTTAATTTGTTTTAGGATTATAAAATAAGTTGATAGGCTTGTAAATATGGTAGAGTCTCAATTATCCGTCCTAAACTAGCCCTGGACAAGGTCGGATAATCAAAAATGTTGGATAATACAAAATAAGTTGGAAAATGGAGTAAAACATGGTAGGTATACTGTATTATTAAAATAATTGTTGGTTTGCAGTATTTACTGAATAATCAAACCAATTCTACATGCAATATTGAACAAAAAGAAGCTTCAAATGTATTAAGAAAAGAAACGTATCAATGAAGTCTGCTTAGCTGCAGAATGACGTTTCCTTGCTGTGAGATTTTGCCATCAATGAAACATCAGTACCTCAGTTCCACTTGCCTCCAGCTGTTGCTCTACATATCTTAAAGCCATCTCTAAAGCACTTAAACCTTCAGCGTGACTCAATTTTTCTTGTTTTGTTCTTGAATGTCACGTTCTGCTTTATCCTAATTGTCATTACCATTCATGATATCAACAATATCAGAATCTTTGGGTTCAAACTGTTGATCTTCTGCACACTAACTCACATCTTGAGTCGTTGCATCCTCACAGCCAGGATTGCGGTTCAGTAAAGGAACAATGTCACCCATGTCTTCTTGTACTATCTCTTCTTTATTTTTATCATGACATAACAGTATAGATAGAGTCAATTCTATTATATTCCAAGACTTTGCTAATATCGTTGTTTTGATTTCTTCCTAAGCCTGAGCCAACCAGTTTGCAATGTCTTTCATGTTGATAGCTGTATACTTTTCCATCGTGTCCTTGCCATCCATTTCCTCTATCAGGGACAAAAGGAGTTGTCGCCGATATCTTCTTTTCAATGTTTCCAGCACACCTTTGTCCATTGGCTGCCACAATGACGTCACCTTAAATGGGAGAAACAAGACTTTGATATCACCACTTTTAAGTTTTTCTACATTTGGGTGTAATGGAGCATTGTCTAGTAGAAGCAGAGAATTTCTTGGGATGTTGTTGGAAGCTAGGAACTTCTTTATAGGTGGTGCAAACTGTGTAAATAACCAGTCTTTAAAGATGGCAGCAGATATCCAGGAAGAATTCTGGTTAGTGTAATGCACTGGTAGAGCATTAACAGAAATGTTTTTAAATACTCTAGAGTTTTTAGATTTACCAATCATTAGCAATTTAGCTGTGAAGTTCCCTGTAACATTACTGCAGGCAAGAATAGTAACCCTTTCCTTACTATGCTTGTAGCCAGTGGCAGACGCCTCTGCTCAGGCTGCAAGAGTTTTAGATGGCACCATCTTGAAATTTAGTCCAGTTTCGTTACAATTAAAAATCTGATCACCAGTTAATCCTTCAGCAAGAATTAATTCTTGTAATTCCTTTTTAAATTTCAAAACATCAACAGATTTATCAGACAGTTTTTCACCATAGATATTAAGCTGCCTCATACTATACCGTTTCTTCCAACGATCAAACCACCCAACGCTGGCAGTAAAATTAGGATCCCCATCATTGAACTCTTTCCAGAAGTACAGCACCTTCTCTTGCAGGATGGGGCCTGTTATTGGTAGACCCTTTGCTCGTTTTTGAGTGAACCAAAGAAACAGTGATTCGCTAATTTTTTCATATTCACATTGTTTCATTGTTTTCCTGTATTTTAGTGCATCACTTGTTTCTCTGGTAGCACACCACTTTTCAGTTTCTTCTATCTTTTTTTCCAGTCCCCAACTGTAACACACCCAACACCATAGTCTGAAGTCACTTTTTGAAGAGTTTCCTCCTTGTCGAGTCTCTTTAATGTGGGCAATTTGTCTTCCATGCAAACAACAACTTTCTTCTTTTACTTGCTATATTGCACTCACAGGAAATGAAAACAATATTGTTCACACCAAAGCAATGCCTGTAAACTCACTGAAGGTTCGAGGATGTACATCCTGCTAACCAAGCACTGATGAGATTAGTATAATCACTCTCTGCACAGACTCACAGAATTTAGTCACCGACAAAATAAAAATTTTAGTAAGTAATTGTTACTTGAGAAATATGCTCCAACAAAATAAAAATTTTAGTAAGTGATTGTTATTTGAGAAATATGCTTTGACAAAATACAAATTTTAGTAAGTGATTGTTATTTGAGAAATATGCTTTTTATTAATATGTGTTGGATAATACGGAATGTCAGATTACTGAAGGTCGGATAATCGAGACTCTACTGTATTAATAACTCGAACAGTCTGTTTAAGTTATGCTTTAAAGAGCAGTAACTTCATGCTATGTGTGACTTTAATTTTCTATTATAGCTTAGATTTAAGTAATCTTGATGAGCTGCCAGTTTATGGGCTTAAAATTATCCTGTAAGCATTATCTGACAATAAGACTTCTGTTCTATTAAAAGAAATATGGAAATTAATATGTACTTTAGAAATACCCTAGAAAAGTTAATTTGGTAAATAACTTGATTTCATGTAAGTATGTACCATTTATAGCCTACTTTTAACATTGTTAAATTCTAAGTCAGTTAATTTAAATGAATGAGAAAGTTGATATCTTAGTAAGTGATGTGGTATTAACTATGGGTTCAGGAAGAATTTAAACATTTGCCAATATTTAGCTATTTTACAATAAATATTTTGTCTTTGGCCAGTTTTAACAGAAACTCAATTGTTATATTCCTGTAGTTGATGGAGTGCTTTTAAAATTAAAACTTGTTGACTGTTTTATCATGGAGTCTGGATGCCTGGCCTGCAGTCTTTGGAGGGAACTGTGATCCAGTATATTAGAAAACCAGGTGCATTAACAGGCACACGTAGGGCTGACTGCATCTTTCTCATCATCACTAATTATACAGTGTGTGATTTCACACTGTTAAAAATGAGAATTTATTTTACATTTGCACAAAAAGTAAACATTTTTCATTGTTTGAAAGTAATGAGTTGGTAATTCAAACACAAACATCACTTAATTATCCTTACTTGGACATGTTTCGGAGAACGTTTTGTCCCCATCGTCAGCAGTTATCCGACTGGTTGGATCCGTGGTTTCCTGAAGTGAGCTGGTTGTCTGTGGTGGCATCTGTTGTCTGTGAGATGAACTTCCAAAGAGAGTATAAAAATTATTTGTGGTTGGTTTATTGACACTCGTCACTTACTTTTTCATATATTTATGAGAGACTAGTTTCAAAGGCCCTGGCCTCCATTTTCAATCTCTTCCCAACTGTTGGGAAGAGATTGAAAATGGAGGCCAGGGCCTTTGAAATTAGTCTCTCATAAATATATGAAAAAGTAAGTGACGAGTGTCAATAAACCAACCACAAATAATTTTTATATTAATTTTGACGTCACTGTTACTAAATTCCTCCAAACACACATTCCAAAGAGAGTTTTCAGGTAGCAATTCGAAATTTAAAGTATATTGTTTGTTTTTTATAATCAGCAACTTTTCCCAAACATCGAGTTCGGCTGCATTACTGGCTGGCTTTAATAGTTTTATATTTGGTATAATTTCATGATTGGTAGACCAGAAATGGTGGGCTATTGCTGATTTTTCTATTTGTTTGTATTTCACACATCTCATATGTTCCTGTAATCTAATATGTAAACTTCTTTTGGTTTTTCCTATGTAGAACTTATTGCAGTCTATTTTTCATTCATTTTTCATTCATAATAATATTTTTCATTGTCTTTGATTTCAGGACAATCTAACTGGAATGATGTAACAGCACAGCCTGTATTTGATGACATTGAAATCTGAATAAATAGAATGAAAATATATTAAATGAATGTACATTTATTTCCATTTTTCATAATTTATAATATAAGTATTTCACAATAGTTCTATTGCCTACCTTATCCTAAGTACAAATTGCAATCTAACTGTTTATCCTCCCCTGGGATCCATGGTTTGCCTGACTCCCTGGCCTTTGGTTTATCTCAAGGTGCTCTCCCTCTACTTGATCTCTACTCTCTGCCTTCATTCTCTCCTTCCTTCTCTATTCTCTTCTGCTCCTCTTTTTTTTTTCTTCTACTCCACTTTTATTTCTCTTCTTTAAAAACTCCCTCCATGCTCTTATTCTTTTTTTTCTCTCTCTCTTTCCTGTCAGCATTCTCATGGCTGAAACAGTTGTTTTAATTTCAAACCCCAACATATTGTTATATTTATATTTGTTATTTTAAATTTATTTTAAAAATATTTTTAAAAAAGGCATCATATTTTGTTGGATGTGTTGTGAAGTGAACGAGGCTAAATGTGAAAAAGTAAGACATGTGATAAAGTGAATTAGGAATAGAAAAGAATCAATAATGATAATTTGTTTTAATAGCATTAGAAGCTTAAAATTATTTGGAATAATATTTGATTGTTGATTGTTTAAATCAGGTTTTAAAAAATAAATAATAAAATTAATGAAATATGGAAATATGGAATGAAATATGGAACGACGAATTGTATTGGTCGTTAAGTATGATGTGGCCAATAAGAAAATATTTAATTTCCATAGTGGTGGCAAAATCAATAATCTTGATTAATCATGAAAGATAGCATCATTCTAAGTTACATCATTGTACAAGTTTAAGTTACATGTTTAAGTTGGAACGTTGCAGAACATAAACTAAAACTGAACTTAATTGCAAATTCCAATGTACTGTGATATAAAAAAGTAATTAATTTAGTATTGTAAAGCAAGAAGGATACTTAAAAAGGGCTTTGTACAGTTACCATACAAGGTGTTTTATTTAATTTCACAGTTAGTTAAAAATTAAAATATTTAAAAGGAAATTGAAAAATTCTTTGATTTGGTAAAATATTTCCTGAAAATATCCATCCGAGGCCAGCCCTGAGAAATATGTCTTCATGCACCAACTGTAGAAGCTACCAGGAACTTCATTAAAATAACATCAGATGAATTAAAACATTGTGTAAAGAAGAATGGCGCCATTTGCTCCACAAAAATCTCATTCCATGGCTAATGTGTTTTGTCCATTTTATCCAATTTGTCTTCCCATATCTTATTTCTCCATTCTGCTATTTCCCTTAACTCTATCATATAATGCTCCGTGTTCTCTTCTCCTGCAATGTCCCTATCTTCATCCATGCCAGCCCTTCTCTTTCTCCCTTATTGCAATGATCCACATATTCCTCTGTTCCCCAATCCCTTTTTATTGTTCTGTTTGAAAATAAATATTTATTTCTGAATAAATTAGCTTTCATTGCTAATTTTTTTTTAATTTGCATCCTCCAATGTTAAGTCATGTCGGAATGAATGTCATGAGTGAAATGGTGCTCAAATGAGCCTGGGGGTCCATGGAGCTTAGAGTTACCCAACATTCGTCTCTGAGGATAAGGGAAAATCCCAGAAAAAACCTTATCCAGGTATAGGAGTATAGATTGATTCGGAACTAAAATGCAATGCACATATTGATTATCTAGCAAATAAACTGTCCAAAATCTGTTATGCATTCAGAGTAGCAAGTAAAGTTTGTACCACAAGCGTGCTAAAAGCTATTTACTTTGGATATGTTCACTCAATTCTAACCTATGGCATTCCAGTATGGGGCATGTCCACAAATCTTTATGTCATCTTTAAATTACAAAAGAAAATACTAAAAATAATTAAGCAAGTACCTGTAAGAACGCCTAGTAGGATAGTATTTAAGGAATCAAACATTTTACCTCTCCCTTCCATATATATTCTGGAAACATTATGCTTCATCCATAAAAATAGAAATCTCTTCAAAACAAATGACATGTATCACACACACAACACCAGATCATTAAATCACATACATACCACATTCTGTCGCGCCAATAACTCACAGTAGCATTACTCACCATGGGACTAGTCTATACAATACATTACCTGGACATTTCAAAGATCAGGTCTAGAGTAAATTTAAATGTTCATTAACAAAAGCACTCTTAAAACATGTACCTTTTAGCATCCAGGAATTTAAAGACATAAATTTGTAATAACTTTGTAAATATTACTTCTTGTATAAGCTACTTCATATTGTACATACTGTTGTATATAGTATTATGTTATATAATTATGTAGTATTACTGACGAAGCCATGATTTGATTTGATTTGATTTATTGATTCATCCATTAAAACATGTACATGTTATAGGACACGTCAAATTAAAAACTAAGTACAATATTTATAATTAAGGTAACTAACTAAATATTTACAAATTTAAAAATTTGATTTATGTATAAATCAAAAGGTGAATAAAGTATCTTATCTTATCGAGATTTAACTGTATTGGAACACCACAGTGAAGCGAAATAATTATTAATTTTTAGATGAGTCGTATTTATTACTATTTATTAGTCGTAATAAATACGACTCATCTAAAAATTAATATCTTATCTTAACTCACCCTGACGAAATTTGAACTCGGGACCTCTTTATCATGAGGCAGACACACTACCATGTATGCTACCAAGAGATAAAGAGGCAAATGAACTTAATGAGCCTATGTACAGGCTTCTAAATGAAAGGTCACTAATTTTACTATTATCATCATCATAGAAATTATAAAATGCCTTAGATTGTGGTGGTACCACTGGTACTCATAAAGTATATGGGCATACTTTATGCATAAAAATCATTCAGATTAGTATCTACAATCCACAAACCCTTGTTGTTTTATGCTATGTGGGGTAGTATCTATATTACACCAAGCAGGCATGCTTGTGATTACAAGTCACAGTTCATCATGTGATAGTGAATCTATACTTGTTTCGATGAATGTGCAATTCTACCACACACCACAGTTACTGTGCATGATAGTTTTGTCAAGGTTATTTTTTGTTGTACTTATACCATATTTATTTGCGATTTGCACTTTTTGTTACAAAATGAATCTAGTGAAGTGACCTAAGAAAACTTCAAGCAATAAATGTAATAATACAGTTAATATAAATAGTTGTTTGAACAGTCATAGAAATAGCATGGAAAAAGATAGGTGAAGATACACCACCAACTGAAGATCTAGTACCAAGCATGAAAACATCTAATACCAGCTCAAAAACTTCAACTTCCAGTGGGAGTGTATATGGCTTATTAACACATTGCTAATTATTAGAACAGTGGTTACATTTCAGCACAGAAACCCTTGGCTCACCATTAAACAAGGTACCTACAGGGAACTTAATTCTAGACTGTCAGTGCTGCTCACAAGTAAGCATTATTCCCAACAAAGCAACTGTAACTCATAATTCACAGAAGCATTCAAGATAAAGTTTCATCAATGTAGAGTATAGAAAAGCTCAACAAAGCATAAGAAAGCAAACGTGTGGTCATAAATTAGAGCGTATGTTGTTGTTTTAGATATTATTATGGAACTAAAAGATGTCTGTTACAAGAGGATGGAGTTCAAATGCAGAAAGAGGAGCTAGAAATTACATACTGTGTGTTTAGTACACCATATAAAATCATAAAGCATCATGGGCATGACATGTTCATAGATGTGGATCTTGTACTTAATGAATGTATATGGGAAGGATTCTTCTCTCCAATTTTTACTACACTAAGAGTATGTAACATAAACCTGTTGTCATGCATGACAAAATAAGCACTGTCATAGTTACTGATGAAAGAATAAGAATTTTAATAGGTGAGTCATTTCTGAGAAACAATTTTCTATGAATGATGATAGTTAATGCCAGATCATATTTTTGGATATCGTTGCTTTACCCAGTGGATCTTTACTTGCTATTACAGCAGTTCTTGTTGCAAGACTTTGTAAGTATGGTTTTATTTAACAAATGTTAGACAATTGAGGAGTGTTTTTTCAAAACTTGATAGATGCACAAAATGTGTTTCTGAGAAACACTGTTTTTTCTATTTATCGAGATTTAACTGTATTGGAACACCACAGTGAAGCGAAATAATTATTAATTTTTAGATGAGTCGTATTTATTACACATCTGCTTCACTTTCGTACCTATTTTGAGGACATGTTTCGCAAATCATCGTTTGCATCTTCAGGCACTTAAGATACAAAAATATTGATAAGTCTGCAATAGCAGCTCATTTCTGGTCTGAAAATCATGAAATTGAAGATAGTATAGAATTACTAAAATACGTACAAAAACATAGTAAACTCGTCATATGGGAGAGAATATACATAGAAAAACATAAAAACCAACTAACGAACTTTGAAATCCCGCCAGAAGAGAATCCCACATTTAAGTTCATCACTAAATCAACAGATGGCAGCAGCAACCCCAGAATTACCCACACACTGGATCAAGCTTTAGTCGCATAAGAGCCGAAGATGCAAACGATGATTTGCAAAACATGTCCTCAAAACAGGTACGAAAGTGAAGCAGATGTGTAATAAATATGACTCATCTAAAAATTATTAACTGTTTTTTCTATTTAGTGGTAATACAAATTGGTTAGCACTGCAACTCATTCTTTACTCTTCTCCACTGTAACTATATTAATCATTCAATTCTCCTTCCTGAAACTGTACCATCTCGTGATGATTTTCTGAGCCCCAGATGCGCACATTATGAGTGTTAACATGTCCACTAAGGTGAAAGGTCAATTCATCACTGAAGACAACACAATCCATAAAATCATCATCGTCATGAAAAACATGTCGTTTGTTAAGTTGGCACGTAGTCCATGGTCTATCAGCTTTAGAGCCTGTAATAACTGTGAACGGTAAGGATGTAGCCATAAGCGTTTTCTTACAACTTTCCAAACAGTCGACACAGGAACTTATAATTCACGACTAGCCTTCTGGACTGATTTCTTTGGGCTACCAGTGAATGACTCTCTCACTTGTTCAACAGTCTCTTCACTTAATCTTGGTCGTCCCATGCTCTTCCCTTTTTACAAAGGCAGCCAGTATCTTCAAACCGATGATACCGTCTATGAATGTTATTATCACTAGGAGAAACACAACCAAACTTAATGCGGAACGCACGTTGCACAGTAACTACAAATTCGGTCTTTGTAAACTGCAAAACACAAAGCACTTTCTGTTTACTAGTTACCATCTTTGCTACTACTGCTGTCTAGTGGATTGCGGCTGAAACATTGCGCGCACATGCATACTGGTGCCAACAAACAAAACTGAGTTGCTTTTTAATTTGACATACCATTTATAACTGTAAGTTTAATGCAATAAATATTATAAGGAGTTAAAACCCCAATATTCATTTATATACACCCTGTATAACCTTAAACATTATTGCAGTCTACAGTTTAGCGTACCATAATGTAACAATTCAATTCAATTATGGGCTAGAGCTATCTATGATGGATGTCAAACGTCCCTCTCTATTACCTGGGAGCTATCAAAGCTGTCCCCAAAAATGGAGCACCCGACCGGAGCTCTTTCCACAAGGGCAAGACCTAGAGACCAACAAGCCCTCCCACATTAAAGGGTGGAAATGGATATGCCACTTATGTATGTCAACCCATCTGGAAAGACTACTAATTGCCTCAGTCAGATCGCCAGTAATCTAGCACACCGACTACTAGCTCTGAAGGTTAGCACCTGGGAACTTAAAAGTGTTCCTCAACCCAGTCTGACGGAGGAGCTGCCTAGAGAACTCTGATCTCCCACCAGTATTGGGAACCACTGCCACACTGAAGCCTATCCAAATGAACAACTCCCCTAAGGGAGGGGCTCAGTTGTTCGACCCAGCGTACTTCTGGTAATATTAGATGTATCACAAGTGCTAGGGATCTGCAGCTGAAGGGGACGGATACCCTCCCCTAAGGGAAACATAATGTAACAGCATTTCTAAACAGAGATACACATTTAAATTACAAAGTTAACAGAACAAATTGGAAGCAGCATACCACCTGTCTGATACAGAATTGCTGGCACTGAGTTCAATTCTGTAACTGAAGTTAAGGAGGTGGAGGCATAGGGAGAGGTCTGGTGATGTAATTGGTTAGACGGGCAAGGTGAATGCAGGCGTCGATGGCATCGGTGTTGGGCGAAAGGTTTCCGTCGAAGACGGATAAGGGGCATCTGTGTTTGTCATGTGTGTTTTCATATGTATCTAAGATTTGGATGAGGGGGTTGGCATTGGAGGGCAGTTTTTCGTACATATCTGCAGTTAACTTTTTAATAAATTCTTCAATGGTGAGGATTCTGAGATCCTGATGCAGTCTGTTGGTTGGAGCAGTGCAGGGGATATTGGAGACATTACGTAATGCTTTGGTTTGTAATCTCTGGAGGGTAATTATGTATGTTGTGGTCGCATATCCCCAAACTGGGACTGCATACGTCAGGATCGGGCAAATGAGGTTTTTGTATATTGTGAGTCCGGCGTTTAGTTGTAGGACGTTATTGTTATTGATTAGTGGGTAAAGTTTTCGGAGCTGTGCCACAGCTTTGTTACGAGACGTGCGGATATGGTCTTTCCAGTATATTTCTTGGTCAAGTACGAGTCCTAGGTATGTGGTCGAGGGCCCGCCACGTGATGTTCTAGCCAAGCATTGAGAGTGGTGGGTGTTGGGGTGGGAGTGGAGCCTGGGGTATAACGGTGCGCATTTTGCCGAGTGAAGATTACTGCTTGGGTCTTAGCTGCATTGACTTTAATACTCCAGTTGGTGAACCAGGTAGACAGCAGTGTATAAATTCAGGTTTAATTGAGTGGACCATGTAGGCGGTGTCGTCGACATAGAAAAGTTTGATGGTGTTTGGGGAGCTGGGTAAGTCATTCACGTAAATATTGAATAGGACCGGTCCGGTCCGAGAAGACTGCCCTGAGAGACACGTGGTAGGATAGTTCTTGGGGTAGAGTGGCTATAGTTAACAACGGATTTGAAGGTGCGGCATGTAAGGTAATTCGCGATGAGTTTAATGAGTGTGTCAGGGAAGTGTAAATTTGTCAGCTTGCAGTGGAGGCCGGGGTGCCAGACCTGGTCAAAGGCGCTTTTTCGATGTTAAGAAAGAGGGCTTCCGTGAAGCGACTGGTGTTGAAACCGCGGGTAATGAATTCGGTAGCGCAGAGTATTTGGTGTGGTAGATTGATGGTGGCGGAAGCCGAACTGTTCGCTAATTAAGATGTTATGGCGATGGACGTGTCTGTTGATTCTTTTAAGGATAATTCGTTCCAGGAGTTTACTGAGAGAATTGATTAGGCTGATAGGCCTGTAGCTATGTTTTTTTTTTTGTTCTTTTTGGGGAAGTGGCAGACGAGTGCAGTTTTCCAAGCTGTCGGGAAAATGGCATGTGAGAGTTTCAGTGACTGGGAGGAAGATGTTTCAATGCAGCGTTGGGTATTTTATCTGGTCCGGGTGCTTTGCGGTTGGGTGGATGCTTAATGAGCCATTTAATTTCGTGGGAGTTGGTATGATACGTCGAATCCTGTCGTGTGTAGCTTGTTCGCTGATATCGTAGGTGAGATGTTCTGTCTCGGCGGAGAATACCGGGAAGGAGAGTTTGTTGTTGGGTTGGAGTCTTTCCTTTAGTGGGTCTGCTAGGGCTTCAGTTTTATCTGGGTCACTACACGCGGTGGTTTGGTTGTTTTGTAAAGGGGAAGATTGTCTCATTCTCTCGTCTTAGGCATTTGGTGATACGTCGGAGGGAGCCATGCTGTGGGTTGAGTGTAGTCAGAATTTGATCTCATTGTTTGTTTAGGGCAGCTGTTGTGGCGTCACGAAGGTGCTGATTTTGTCGGCGGTAGTTGTCAAGGGCTGCGGGATGGCTCGTTTGTTGCCATTGGCGGCGGGCTCCGTTACGTGGTCTGTTGAGGTCTTTAATGTCCAGTAGTAGGTTTTTGGGTGATGGCCGTTGTTGGGTAAGAGGGATTGCCTCGGTGATGCTTGTTTTAATGGCGGTTTCGATCAAGATCGTTGGGCGTGATGATGTCTGGGACCTGGAGTGGGCAGAATAAAGTCTCCTGAACTTTGGCCCAGTAGATTTGTTGAAGCTGTGGCATAGAGGCTGTAGGGAAGGTGCCAGGGAGCCTTCAAGTGTGATGAATCACACCCTTGTTGGTCGGAGCTGAGGTCATAAATTACTGTGGTTCTGGTCCGGTGTGCAAGATTGCGAATGAGTGTCAGGTCTATGGTGTTGGGGTGAGTATTGAGGGGATGTATGTAGACTCGTCAGGGGCTCAGATAACATAGTTTGAGTTGTTCTCATGAGTCTCTCTAGTCTGAGTTGTGGGCAAGCAGTTTGGTCCCGGCCGTGGTGTTCGAGTCGCCGATCCAGATCTGGTACTCAGCATTAAAGTGACAAGCTATTAGCGTGAGGTGGTCTAGTTACAGCAGAATGACTAGGTCGGTGGGGTCTAAGTCACCTGAGGGATTTTATATTGCAATTACAGTGGCATTGAAGTCATTCATGGTTCCGCATATGGGTGTCGCTTCAACGCGTGAGAGGAGGAGTTTGAACTTGGTAATTGGCTACATCTGCCCTAACGGCTATGGTGGTGCCTTGGCCATTTCGGTCTGTTTGGTGAACTACATACCCGTGAAGCTGGAATCGGTTTGAAGGATGGAGATGTGTCTCTGAAAGGAGGGCTATGTCGATTTTGTTAACTGAGAGGAAGTCTGTAAGTTCTGCTTTCTGTCGGCATACCCCGTATCGAGCGGTCGTCATCCATAAGACTTAAAGATTGGGGGAGTTTGCATTTATGCTCAGTATTTAGCAGCAGTTCCGCGTAAGCCTGCCAGATATGGCCTAGACTGCGTCAATGCCCCCTTAATATATGGGTCACTAAACAGAGAAAGGAAGTCCGCATGCTCCTCTATAATTTGATGGGTGTCATCTGGTTGGGTCAGAAGACTTGAGGAAAGTCAGTGTCTGCTGTAGTAGCATGTGCCAAGTAGTGCTGCCGATGCTGTCACGTACGGCCCGTAGGTGTGGCTGGTGCGGCAGAATCGTGCGTGCTGACACTGGGTTGAAGCTCGGTTCAGGTCGAGCTTCTTGTGATGGGGATTGAGGTGCTGAGGATGGCTGTGGGAACTGTCGGCGCGGCATATGGAATGGTCTGGGTGAGGGTGCCGGCTCCGTGTCGGTAAACCTGAAGAGCGGAGGCTTCGGGGCGGGTAAGAGAGGGGGGATAGGGTTGAAAGCAGGGTTGTGTGCGGCCATACGGCGGGCTTGAGTGGGTTGCTGAGGGTGCCGAGGTTGTTGGCCCGGGATCCACAGGTTGGCATTTCTCATGATGTATCCAACGGGCACCAAGGCTCCTCTGTTGGCAGAGCACACAATACCTCTGTGGGGATGGGACTTGGCAGGAGATGGTGGAGTGAGAGTTGCTGCCCTTAGATCATGTTTCATGTTGGCTCCAACATTCCGGCGCTTTGTGGCCCAGCCGTTGGTATTTATTGCATTGGACCGGCACGCAAGGAGGACGGAAGTCCTCCGTCGTTACCCTCAAGTGCAGGACCTCATTGAGGGCCAACAGATGGGTGCGGGCCTCGTCGCTTCGCACCTCCATTTTGTTAATTGGGAGTGAGGTGCGGTACCTGTCGAAGCGTCTCAGTTGCTGGGCGGACTCCATGGGGATACCCTGATTTGCCAGCTGAAGCCGAATGGCATCCTCAGCCCCATTCACGAACAGTGACTTGATCACTATTCGATGGGTTCTTTGGGCTGCTGTCAGTGTAATACTGAAATGGGCTTCATGGCCCTCCAGGAATCTAATCAGATGATTATAATCTATGGGGTTCGTGGTGCGGGCCACTTAGTCCCCCGAGATGGCAGCCCGACCGAAGTTGTACCCCTTATTGGGGTATTGTCCATCGAAGTCCATCAGCAAAGTGTGGATGTTTGATATGTGGGATCTAGCAATGCAAATGGGCGCCTAGAGATTGGCGCTCACACTAGCGTAGCTAGTGGAGGTTGCCCCATTGGGATTAGCGAGCTGTTGGGGTACACGTCAACTTGCATTGAGCGACCCGGTTTTGGAGAACTGGCCTGAGGTGGCGGAGTAGAGAATGGTTCTAGAGGGGGATTGTGTGCAGGCAAGTTGGTGTCAATGGGTGCGAAGACTGGGGCTGTGGAGTCCAGGGAGGAGTAGGACCCGTTGGGTGAGGACATGAGTCAGAGGATGGGTGGCAGGTCAGGGGTGTCAGAAGGTGGGGTGTGGGTGGTGGTCCAGGTGCAGGCCTGCTGCGTGTGGCTGGACCATACGCAGCAAGCAGGAAGGGGGTCATAAAGAAAAGAAGAGGAAGGACTCAAGGAGATGTTCTTATTGTAGGTCCTCGCTCTTTATGGAGAACCACCTTGAGTAGAAGCCTGTTAAGGTAGCGACAGAAAGAGGAAGGAAGTGGAAGAGAGAAAGAGTTAGGCTGCGGGTGCTAAGAACTGTGAGGAGCAGTTGGCCGGACACCAAGGATGCGCCGTTTCTCGTAGCGGGTACTCTCTAAGCATCAGGCTACTAACTTACCAGTGGATGGCGAAAGACTGCGATGGTCGGCTGCCTAGTTGGCGGTTGCTGGCCTCTCGTGGCTCTACCGGGAGTTCCAAGATCACTGGCTGCGAAGTGGAACGTATTAAGGAACACCTAAGCAACTGCCGTTTGGGTCATACTGAAAAATCTGCTGTTGCTGAACGCGCCCTTCTGATGGGACGTGATATCATGTTCCATGAAACAGAGGTTCCCGTAAATACGGCACAGCATCACGCCAGACTTTATTGGGAAGCTAGTGAAATCTTTAGACACAAACATAATTTGAACCGGAAGAAGGAAGCAACATGCTTACACAAGACCTGGTAATAATGATGATGATGATGATGATGATGATGATGATGATTTTGATGATGATTATGATGATGATAATTTGGTGTTTAGACATAGCGAGCATGCCAGGGCTGCTCAGGGCTATTCCCTCTTCAGCCTTGAATATGTTGTTATTGTCTGGAAGGGCAGAGATCTTTCGGCTTAATTTGGTTGAGACAGCACTTTGTTGTGGCAGAGTCAGACTTACTATTATGAATATCTTGATAACATTAGTTATCTTGTCTTGTGCCTATATATAAACTATAACACTTTTTTATTATTATATTCATATATCTATTTTTTATTTTTATATATTTATTGTTGTTTTTTATTTTTATTAGTTTTTTTGTTTATTTTTATAATAATTTTTATCATATAATATATTTTGACTCCGTTCCCCGGTACGCATCCATCGACAGCCACTTTCCAGCTGTCTGGAAGGAGGTGCGCGTGGTATGCGTTTCAAAACCGGGGAAAAATCCGGTCTTCCCGTCCAGTTACCGTTCCAGTTTCTACCAGTTTTGTCGAAGGTATTCGAAAAACTGCTCCACTCCCGGACTTCTTCCTCACTTAGAAGAAAGGGGCCTAATCCCGGAACACCAGTTTGGCTTCCGTTCTGGCCACTCCACGACCGAGCAGCTACTGCGGGTTGCCGAGAAGGCCTCCCTGGGATTCTAGGAAAGGTCTAAAACGATAGCAGTGCTGCTAGACGTGGAGAAGGCATTCGCCACAACCTGGCACGAGGGGCTTATTTACAAGCTCCTAGAGCATGAAATCCCCCTTTCATAATTTCCTTGGTGGCCGGTTTCCGCGGAAACCGAAGCTTCCGAGTAAAGATGGACAGGGCACTGTCCACCGAGTGGCCCATTGGCACTGGAGTGCCAGAAGGCAGTGTGCTGTCGCCGGCACCTTCCGCAGCTTACATGGCCGACACTCCTATGAACCACAACACCCACACCTGTCAGTATGCGGACGATCTCATGATCTTTGCAGTAAATAGAAACCCTAGCTACAGCTTCCGCCAAATCCAAACACAGTTCCGGGCCATTGGCGAATGGCAATTAACCCGGAGAAGAGCTCTGCAATTCTCCTGGCAAAAACCAGGGCCAACCGGTTACAGCAGAACTTCGTTTTACGGTGCCGTAGAATCCCATGGGTGCAAACGGCAAAGTATCTCGGAGTGACGCTGGACCGTAAATTAACTTACGTTCCACACGTCAAGGGCAAGGTCCAGTTCAACCATGCCCCTCCGTCTCAAACTCCAGCTGTATCAGGTGATCATTCCGAGTATGATTCTGTATGGCTGTGAGATCTGGGGAACAGTGGCTAATACCACCTTCGCCAGGCTCCAGACGCTACAGAACAGGGCACTTCGAATCATATAAGATACAAACTGGAGATTTTTTGCCCATATCCTTCATGAGCATTCCAAGATCCCGTACATTGTCGATGTCATCCGCGAGAGGGCACGATCAATGTAAGACAAAATTCAAACCCACAGCAACCCTTTTGTGAACACCCTGGGCAGATATGATAGAGGTAACAAAGACGCTTGCCATTGTACAAACTACCAAGAGATGTCTTGGGGCCCCTTGGTTAACCCAAGAGAAACCCCAGATGGCTCTATGACCCATATTTACGCCTGATGGCTCAAGCAATATGTAACCTGTAACCAAAATGGAGCAAAAACATCAAATCGTGTCTCCCAAAACAGGGGAACACCATAAAGCAACTGCCTTCTGAAATTATTCAAGGGCATCCCAACCCAAATTCCCTAAAATTCACAACCTACCTCTAGTAGAACATACCATCACACTAGACTCATTTCGCAGGTAAAGCCGCAAAGCAGTTAGGTACTGTGGCATAAGACACCCGGACGGGGAGAAGCCCCGCCCGACTCGGACTACCTCTGGAGTGTTTTATTCTAACTCGAGCTACTCTTTCCGTTAGGAAACTGGCTACCCATCTTGTTATTCTTGGTGATATCTTGTATTGTGTAAGCTTATTGAGTAGGCCGTTAATCCAGCATTTGTCAAATGCACTTTTCACATCAAGGAAGGCGGCGATTGTCGTGTATCCTTTATTGTAGCTATCTTGAAAACTGGACAGAACTCTTACCAGCTGGTCCTGAATTGTAATGCTACTCCTGTACCCAGCTTGTGTGTCTGGCAGTAGATTAAGTTCCTCGCAGGCTTGAGTTAGTCTTCTCATCATTATGTATTCAAAGACTTTTGATAATGTTGGAGTAAGTAATATGGGCAGGTAATTTGTGTGGTTAGTGTTATCTTTGCCTGGTTTTTCTGTGAGGATGATATGTGCAAGTTTCCATATTTTTTCATGATAACCGTATTTGTACATGGCATTTTAGATATTGACTATTGCTTTGATGGTAGTGATAGGTAACTGTTTGGGAAGTTGGTATGTTATTTCATCTGGACCTGGGGCTGTGTTTTTAACTTTTGATAATATTCTGATGTTTAAAGACTATGATACAATGAAGCACAAAATTAATACAATTTTGAGTCGAACTAATACTCAATGCTCCATTTATTGCTAGTATTTACCTAGAACGCGTTTTATTAGGATCTTCCTAACATCATCAGAGGAAGATCCTAACGAAACGCGTTCTAGGTAAATACTAGCAATAAATGGAGCATTGAGTATTATTTTGATAATATGTTAATAACTTCAATGGTAGGTATTGGTGTATCGAGGTTGTTGTCTGGGTTAAGGTCTACTATGTGTGTTTGTGGAGCGTACAAATGCTGGAAATCCTTGATGTAGTTGTTGATTATTCTGAAGTAAAGCTTGTCAAATGTTGGATGTTGTGGTGCTTGGAATATGTCCTGGTAATGTAGCCTGAATATTTCTATTTTTTGTTCAGTTGTTGCGATGTATTGGTTATCCATCCTTATTGGGCGTTGGGCTGAGGCTTTTCTCCTTGTGCTTTTTATAAGTCGCCAGAATTTAGCAGGGTTTCTTTTATATGTTTCTGTGATTTTATCCAGTAAAGTGTTCCAATGTTGGCAGTTGTGGGTGAAGATTTGATTCTTTATTTGTTGTTGTATATGGTTCAGAATTCTTTTGTCTTCTTTTGTCAGTGGGTTTACATGTACTGTCTTTGTGAATTTCGTTTTTGTTTGATGGTTTGGAGTATATGTTTAGGTAGTGGTCTGCTGTATGGATTTGTGTTTATTATTTTTTAGTGGGATGGCTGCATCTCTTGCTTGGTGAATGTTTGTTGTAACTGTTTCTGCTACATTGTCTATATCTTCCCATTTTGTAATTTGTAGGTGTGCTGTGTTTGCTGTTATTTATTGTGCATTTTGTGAGTAAGTTTCCCAATTTGCTCTTGAGGTGTCGTACATTTTTTCTGTTGTCTGTATTTCGGTGCGCCATGGTTGGATTCTTAGTGTGAGGATGATGGGCAGATGGTCCGAGTCTGGAGCAGTGCCAGTGACAATATTTTCAATTTTGTTGTACATGTTTTTTTATATGTCTTTTTCTGGTGAACTGGGTTTATTGTTGATGTAGCCTATCCTTGTTCGTCCAGGTGTAATTAATTTCAGGTTTGTTTGGTCCAGTAGTTTTATCAGTTCTCGTCCGTGTGTGTTCATGTATTCATCCAAAAGTTCTACGTGGTTGGCATTTAAGTCACGTGCTATGATAAGGTTTGTGAAGTTGGAGTGGAGGTAATGCAATAGGTTGGCAGCGAAGGGTGAGGTGAGAGGAATGTATATTGTGGCAATATGTATCTTGGGTTTTTTGATTTGGATCTGGATTACTAGGGATTCTGTATTTTGGAAGGTTTGCAGCAGGTATATTTGTGTCGGGTTGAGTTCTTTCTTAGTCATTATCATCACCCTTCCATAGGGGACTTTCCTCTGTCTTTCCTGAAGATTATTAGTGGTTGGAAGGAGAAATTTCATCTGGGGGTCAGTTTTGTGTCATTGATGGTGATCACATCTGCTGTGTGATGCAGGAATAGATGCTGTAGCTCTTGTCATTTATTTGATATGCCATTTATGTTAAGTTGTAGTATGTTAACATAGTGGTTGTTTACGGTGTGTACGTTTGTGTTTGCCATTTATGTTTCTTACTGATGGGTGTGGACTGCGTGTGATCTACTGCTTGAGGTCGTGGATGAAGATGGCTATCTGATTACCTATCTTAGCAGTATTAATGCTTCTCCGGATGGTTTTCTGAGCAGTCTGTTTGATATTCTTGAGTAGCCTGGCTCTATGGGAGGGAGGTGTCACGTCGTGGAGGGGGGAATGATGGTGGTTAGTACTTGCTGTGTGACTGTGTCTGCGATTTGTTTGACGTATTCCATGATGTTTTTCTTCATGGTGTTGATTTGTTCCTGGATAGTCTTGATTTGTTGTTCAGTGTGTGTTGTAAGGTCTCTTATTGTGCTAGCTGCTTCTTTTGGGCTGATCTCCCTCTTTATTTGTGGAATATGGGTGAATTTTAGTTTAGGCCACTCACTGGGAGGTTTCGGTTGCAATGGGGAGGGGATGTTGTGTGGAAAGACGTTTGTCTCAGGTGTTTGCGATGGGAATAGTGGGGGGGGGGGGGTGTTCTAGGGTATAGTGGACATTTAACTTGTTCAGTGTAGTGGCCTGAAGTGTTGTATGTAGTGCTGAAAGCTGCTTTGTTTTTTTGTGTATTCTGGCATTGTAGTGTTTCACACATTTCTCCGCAGTAAAGCATTTTGCTTGCTCTGTGCATTCGTTTTGCTGGTGCCCATATTGGCATTTTCTGCAGGGGTGTGTCAATCTGTATGCCGCGATGTCTCGGCCCAGAAAACCTGTCTTTGTATAATTGCGGCATGTGCTAGGATGGTTGTGATTGTAGGTACATCTGTGCTGAATACCCTGACTAGTGGAGTTGGTTTATTCCTGCTGATTATTCTGGTTGCTCTGATTATTTTGGGGTAGTTTTCCTGAATATCGCGGAATAGTATGTCATCCGGAATGTCATGGGGGATATTTTTAAGTACGGCTGTGATAACCTTTTTGGAGTGGTTCTCGCCATTGTCGTCCTCCTGGGGGAGTTCGATCTTATTTGCGTACCTAGCCAGCTTACTAAAATGGATTGTTGGAATGCCCCGTTGAAATGCTATTGCCTCTTGTTGATACTTCAAGGTGAGCACGTAGGTATTGCTGGGAGAGTGAATCCGTTCTGTAAGGCAGAGGGAATCTGAATTGTGTTGATATTTTCCCCATTAGTTTTCTTACGTACCATGGATTCTGCTTGTCATGGTCGCAGTTTAAGATGAAAAGGATGTGGCTGCTATGAGGGATTTTTAAGTGCTGTCGTGAAGTGTTTGCCCGGGGATGTGAGGACCTTTTCTCTGGAGTGCTAAACCGGTTTATTGTGTTTGATGTGGATTCTAGGCTGGAGTCAAGTGATGTGTCTGAGCTACTGATGTTGTGTGTACGTGCGTTTCTGTTAGTCCTTTTTGTCCGGACATGGGAGGGGGGGGGTGTCATGTTCAGGATGATGAGGAGGTTTACTGGAAGTTGGCATTGCTACCAGTATCTTAGGCATTTTTGGCGGGTAAGTCTGTAGGTTAGAAAGGAGTAGCTGCTAAAAAGCGTGATTTGTGTTTGCTCACTGTCTCAGAGGCAGCCGAAGTGTGAGTCCTTTGAATCACAGAACCAGAGGTTCTTTTGGCTGAGAATAACTCGGAGAGCAGACAAATCAATTAAATACAAAAGAATATATATTCAAATCTACATTGATATTCAGTGTCAAGGTTATGGTTTGAAGGCACTGATAGCTACCACATTTACTGAAATTATACAAATATACATTATGCTTTTTTAAAACAGTTTCTTCAGTTACAAACTACCGCACAAAGCTACCCATGCTTGGCTATGTTTACATCTTAGTTGTTAGGCTTCTAGACCAAACTCAGCTTGACAGGGTGTCCTCCTTCTACCTGCTAAGTTCTGCAGTTTTTCTTAGATTACTGGATGAAACTTTGGAAAGTTTTTTTTATGCTTTTAGTCCCTTCATGATGCAAAAATAGATAATTCTTTTAAAACTATTGATTTTTAGTGTCATATCTACAATGTTTTCTCCATCAAAAAGTTATTTACAAAAACTGCTTTAGACCTTATTGCCTAAACAATTAGTTTCTTTTGATGGCTGGATGTCTTCAAAGTACCAAAAACAAGGAAAGACATGTGAAATTTCCTCAACTTGGAACCACATACTGCATTTTACTTCCATTTTCCAGCTTCCATATTGCATAATGAGAGAAACAATAATCTAATTCTATCACTACTGCCCAAATAAAACTTTCAGGAGAGCATTAGGGATGCTACAGCTTGAAATGAATGTACAAAATCAGCTCATGCAAGTTACAGGGCAGTATGCAGATATGGGTAAGTTTTGTATTCTTTGACAAAGGAAAACTTAAAGAGGAATTATAATTACACTAAATTCTCACTAATTCGGCCCTCAGTGGTCTGGCCTCTCGGTAATCTGGTCCATGTAGTTTGCATAATGTTAAAAGTGGAAATGACGAGCAACAATATGTCAACAATTTTATTGTTACTGTATACTATTGTTACTTTTGTTATTTAATTTGTAGCTTTCTTTAGAGTTCAATACATACAATGGCTTCTAAAGGAAACACTTTGTTAATAAAGTACAGTGTATAATAAAATATTATCAAATCAATAATCTGTCACTTTCGCTAATCCGGCACCCATATCTGTAAGGAATGGCCGGATTAGCAAGAGTTTAGTACATAACAAACTTATTACAGAGATCTGTATTATAATGCTTCATTTTAGTAACAAATGAAAAATATATAAAAGCTAGAAGGCAAAAACTGTGCATTTAGGAGAAAGAAATTACACATGACAATACTTGAAATGGTGGCACAGAAGAAGTTAGAAACCTTCAAGAGCCTCACAGAAAAAGAAAGGTCACAAAATGCATCATCTAAACTCTATTTCATAAAGAAATTTTATGACTGGCAATGATTAATTCTCCTATTTTCTAATGGTGCACAAGCACAATCCTCTGCTCAAAGTGACATGTATAATTGCTGCTTTAATTTTGCTTTTAATTAATGAGCTACCTTCCCTCTCATATATTTTCTTAACTATTATATCTCTGGTGACTGACCATCTCTGTTTACATCAGGTATAGTAATTGTGAAACACAAGCGTTAAGTGTTCAAACTTCTGACTTCCGTTACCAGGGATGCTAAACTTGGAGACTGGTAATCATTGTGGAAGTATTGTTACAGGTACATTTCATGTTACTAATACTGGAGCAGAAAGGACACTAATCTTGGCCAAGTTATTGAAAATAAAATAAGTTAAAAAAAAAGATATGGTTAGCTTTAAATATAATTATAACTATACATATAGTATTACATTTCAGCTGGATTTGTTTTATGCCAGAGATAATGCAACAACACTTAAATAAATTAATCAAAGTTTTAGAACAGTGAGGTTAATTACACCATTAATTTAACATTTATTTTTATGGATATTTTATGAACTCTAAAAAATTGTACATTTTAGTGAACTTCCATATAAACTACCCTTAATTTTGTATTGATTTAAAACAAAATGTCAGCAAATTCAGTTCCATGTCTGCAGGTGATTGCTTAAAAATCATACATATTAAGGAGGTCCTCCATTTATTATTCTTACAATTTTGTTTCCAATTCAACTAAACTGAAAACTTCAAAACAAATGCTTCTCAAGTTCATAATTATTCTTTTATTCCAGTTGTATGTAGGTACTAACTGGAAAGCTGGAGCACTTATGACAATTCAGTACTATGACCAGAATTTGTATATGTTAGATTTCAAATCTGTGTGTAGCAATTCACTTGAAATTTGTAATTAATAGAAGGCTCTACATATTAGCTATCTTTAAGTCTGCACTGGTTTTAACCAAGTGTGGAGGGACTCATTTGTTTGTTTTAAGCTGGCATACATAAAATATTGACTGTGGATGAATGGGCAGACAAATGCAGCTAATAGCTGCTAAGCAGTAACAAATATACTTAAGTGTTAAACTCTTCCGGAACCAAGTACTGACCGTAGCTCATATTATCAGAGTTTGCTTCAAACTTAAAAAAACAAAACAAAAAAAAAAAAAACAACGGTAACTGAATTGATCTGGCTGAAAGGATGCACCAAAGATCATCTTTCTGTTATAATTTTCAAGCCTTGTTACCAATTTTAATTATGTATATATTATCTGAAAGCTCTTTCCATAGTTATTTAATGTAGATGGTGGATGTGAGAATATTTGAAACTATGATATGTATTCTGTAAAAATATAATATATGGTTCCAAGCAATAAAAACATGATCCTTTCATGCAAGAACAATTTAGCTGAAATGACAAATTAAATATGCAGCCCAAGTCAGGGGATAAAATTCTGATTTAGACGTTATTCAATTCTATTTTGTCCATAATATATTATTTAAGAAAAGTTGTACTGCCATTAGTACTTCAGTTATACATAGAGAATGATTACACTACCCAACAAAAGAAAACTTTTTTCATACCTCTGCAATAAAGGTACGCAATTCTTAAGAAAAAATGTGCTGATTCTGAAAATTACCTAAGAAATCTCCTAACATGTCAGGTTAAAAAGATACGAAAACATTTAGATTCTTCCTTACGAGGTTTCAAATAATATACAATGTTATATTTATTGTGATATGATATATAGGGTATAATATTGCATATCATAGTGAATTAAAATTAGTTCAGAATTTTCTTTTACATATTTTCACTATATATTTAGGGGACATACCTGTAACTCTGCTTTCCCTCACAAGAAACCAACAATAATCTCCCATCATTACTGGGTCCCATTAAACTGTTTGTCTTGTTCATTAATAATATTACCCAGATTTTCCAGAAAAAAAGTCTAAATATTAATGGAGGAAATAGATTTTCAAAGGCATTCTATAACCCATATTCTATTCATAACTCAAAAGAAAATAATTCGTAAAATGTTTAATTAAATATGTCTGCATGCTGCAGGGCACACTTTATGCAAAATAATATACTCACCTCACCCTGTCTGTATATTCTAGAAAGTGTATGTTTCATAAATAATAATCTTCATCTATTTAGCTCCAATGATAAAATCCATAACCACAGCACCAGGTCCAGTAAAAGAATGCACTTACATGCTGCTAGTGCAACTAAGAAAACTGTCTCACTATTGCATACTATTATGTGTTTCAAATGGAAAGGTGTTTGTGCTTGAGCGCTACTAGGTGAGCAACCAATCGGAGTCCTGCAGTATTGTCGTATTGCATTCTCACTAAGTGGTGTGTGATGAGTGCCAACCTAATCAATCTGTATGAAATACTATTTGCGCTAAGACAAAAATTCAGATTTTGCTGAATCTGATCCATGTGGAAGGTAGACAGTAATGTATCTAACATAACCATGAAAACCCACATTTTTAGCTCAAATAGTTTTTCTAATACAAATAAATAAACCACTATTACCTGTATTATAACGATAAATCGTGATGTAAGCACTGTATGAATTTGGTATGTATGCATTTATGTATATCTGTAATTAATATAAGAGATTCCTTCCGGGCTTTGGAGCCGTGGTCTGATGGAGTTAAGCTGTCCATACGTTTCGTCCATCCCTGCGGTGGACATCATCAGTGGCGTGGTCTTAATCTTCTAGGTGAAGGTTCAGGCACAACCTTCACCTAGAAGATTAAGACCACGCCACTGATGATGTCCACCGCAGGGATGGACGAAACGTATGGACAGCTTAACTCCATCAGACCACGGCTCCAAAGCCCGGAAGGAATCTCTTATATTAATTCTGACCCCGGCCGTGAAAGCTTCCGAACACTCATATCTGTAATTACTCAGAACTGAAATGTAAATGTCTGACATGACATAATGAAAGAATTACTTTGAATAATCCAATTCGAGCGAAAGGAAACAATAAATTTCCTGCTGCCCTGGAAGAATGTGTCTGTCACATTATATCTTTGTTTATGAATGGTTCGTAATCTCTATTTATTCTAGAGAGTTCAAAGTGGCTGGTGTGTATGTATGCACATATACTTTTCATTACTCAGAACTGAAATTTAAACTACTAACATGACGTGATAAAAGAATTACTGTGAATAAGTCAAGGTGTTAAATTTGAGAAAGAGTAAACACTTCATTTCCTGTTAGCCTGTGGAATGCTGTATGCTTATGTTTATGAATGAATGCTGGATAAGAAGTGTTTATTTACTCTGGAGACTTCAGATCAATATCTTGTTGTTCTTTACACAACAGTAGAGTAAGAGTTAAATAGTGCAATGGCTTATGGTGAATTTAGTGGCGAGTCAAAAATGCAGGTATTGTGAAGTCAGGCTCAAAGCATATTTTTAAGGTGTACAGGTTCTTCAAAAAAATTTCAGAAACAGAAACTAAAAATGAGTTATTGCAAAGAGTACTTCCGTTTAAAAACACGGAAAAAGTGTATCAGCTGGATCAACTTGCAATTGAAATTGGACACAAGGTAATACGCCTCCCACTTTACTTCCAATATAATCCAATTGAGTTGGTGTGGGCTCAAATAAAAAGGGGGATTGCAAACAAAAATAATACTTTTAAACTCACAGACGTTAAATGACTTGTTCACGAAGAAATTAACAAGGTAACACAATAGGACTGGGAAAACTGCATGAGGCACGCAGAAAACCTTCAAGAAGATGATTTTAAGAAAGAAATAGCATATGACGAGATTTTGGAACCTATAATCATAAATTTGCAAGACTCAGACGATGAAGACAGTGACAATGATGAATTTTCTCTTAACGGAAGTGACATTGACAGCGATATGGATGAGCCACTGGCAGTTCCATTAGATTAGAAAAACAGGTAATTCATAAACTATAATTATAGTTATGGTATTTTAAAATATACATAATTTACGAAAAAAAATGTCCAATTTTGATTTTGGCAACTACATCATTGTAAAAATTTGTAAAATATAATTTGCTTACCCTTACATCTGCGCCAAGCAGACCTGCATGTTGTGTGAGTGTGCGAGAAAGAGGGAAATATAAAAGGAGTGGGGTAACAAGCTGGCAATGCTGAGTGTGATACGGCATCTGATTAGCTGGACTCCAGAACTCTTCCCATTTGAAATGCATAATAGTAGTCTAATGTACAATCTGATTTAAAAAAAAGTTTTTAATAGATCAGTGCTTTTATACGTTGCAAGAATGTATTGAGTACTTGAAAGATTATAAATAAGTTATGACTGTAGTATGATTGTAAATCTAGTAGCTGGTATTTAGAATTTCAATGACAAAGACATTAAATTGTAACAAATTTCCAAAGGAAAATAAAATTCATCATCATCGTCGTCGTCATCATCATCATCAAGTAACATAACCTTTAAGTTGAACATCACCAGTCATCTGGATCATGCTCAATTCCTAGCTCACTCATTAAACTATTGAGTCTATACAGAAACATACTCTCGTCCTTGAAAAATATTTTCCAAATTCTATTTCAAAACTCTGTAATTTTTGTACCAGGTACAAGTAATTTCCATTGTTGCAGCCTGGAACCTAGAAGTTCAGATTCTTCTTTTGACAAATTTAAGTCACTTGTCAAATCATTCAAGTCTACTTGCTCTACAAAATGTCTTTCACTTTCAGAATTTTCTGGTTGAAAGCCAGAATCTTTTGAAGTAGAGGCCTTGTTAAATGGTACAGCACGTTTTCACCTTTACATTTTGTAAGTACCTGCATAAGTAGTCATGTAGGACAAGGGTGGGCAACCTATGACATGCATGTTACCGGCTGGTAGGCAAGCTTGTTTTTGATTATGCATATCCAAAATATCTAAAAATTGTGACATAATGTGCCACTTTAAGCATCTTTTTCAGAATCTACATGTGAAAATGGACTAAAAACACATATTATCTTCGCAGGGGTAAATTTCATGTTGGTGGTGTTATTAGATTAGATTAGATTGATTTGCGTTCAGTAGGTTCACTTGTAGCCAGAAAAGGCTGTGAACATTGAACATGTCTAGAGGTATAAAGTTTAATAGCGTATATATGTACAAAAGTTAACATAAGACACATGTTATAGTACACAGGCAATATGAACAACAATATGGAAAACAAAGCAGGGATAATCATATATGATACAAAATGAAACACTTTTTAAACCAGCTTTCACTTGGCTTATGCCAGTACGTCTCAATCTTTTTGCAATGGATACCATTCTTGTTATTTATTAAATACATATAGATTAAAAATAAACTTTCAGCTTGCATCAAATATTTATAAGTAATGATTTGTCATTGGAATAGTTAAATACTACTTATAGAGCTACAGAAGCATTATCAGGATAATTTGTCATTCAGATAATCTTGTACAGAATAAAAAGATTTTGAGCAAAGGTACTCTCTAACAGCTTTTTTAAAAGCACCGAAATTATCAACTTTTTCTTTAAGAACATTAGGAAGTGCGCCAAATATTTTGATAGTTTCATAATACACACCTTTCTGGAAGCAAGAAAGTTTAGCACTGGGATAATGGATATTATACCTTTGTCTAGTGTTTATTTTGTGAATTACATTATTTGTTGCAAATAAGGCACGATTGCATACAAAGAATTTTAGGATCGAGAATATATACATGCAAGGAAGCGTTAATATCTTCAATCTTGTAAAAAGATCTTTACAGGAGCATCTGGTGTGGGTGTTAGTAATGATTCTTATAACCCTCTTTTGCATAAGGAATATTTTTTTACTTTCTACTGAGTTGCCCCAAAATAATATTCCATACTCTATAATAGAGTTAAAGTATGCATAATATACCAATTTAAGTGTGTCAATAGAACTCACATTAACCAGCTCTCGGATAGCATAACAGGCAGAGCTAAGTTTAGGTAAGATATAATTTATGTGAGCTTTCCAATCTAAACATCTGTCCACTTGAAGGCCCAGAAATTTTATGCTGTCAATTTCTTCTAATAACATATCATTAATCCCGATTTCTATTTCAGTATGTGATGTACGACAGGTTATAAATTTGACCACTTTTGTTTTGTCTAGATTCACAGATAATTTGTTTGCTTTAAACCAGCATGACATACAGTTCAAAACATAATTCATTTTAATTGTATACTCGTTTAAATTTGTACTGGTCACCAGCACACTAGTGTCATCAGCAAAAAGAACTGTACTTGCAATGTCCTTTATATAAAGTGAGAGGTCATTTATATAGATAAGAAATAATAAAGGCCCTAACACGGAACCTTGGGGTACTCCACGAGTTACTATTTTCCAGTTCGAAGTTTGTTTTTCATAACCAATATCACTGACAGCTACTTCAACACTCTGTTTTCTTTCATTTAGATATGATACAAACCATCTTAAATGTTCATTTTTTATCCCATAGAATTCCAGTTTTGCTATAAGAATGTCATGATTAACACAATCAAAAGCCTTTGCTAGATCACAAAAAATTCCACCTACATGTCTTTTATCATTTAAGGCAGTCAACACTTCATGTGTAAGCTTGTAAGTTGCATTATTAGTCGATATTCCTTTTCTGAATCCAAACGGATCACTGACAAGTATGTTGTTACATTCAAGGTGTTTATACAGTCTGGTGAACATTACTTTTTCAAGAACTTTTGAAAATATTGGCAAGAGAGATATTGGTCTATAATTTGAAACATTATTGCGTTCGCCTGTTTTGAAAAGAGGTTTAACAACTGAGTATTTCATTCTGTCAGGGAAAATACCAGTCTTTAGAGACTCATTACATAAATAACTAAGGGGAATGCTAATTTGTGAGGAGCAAGATTTTAGGATTTTTGTAGTTATTTCATCATAACCGGAAGAATTCTTCATTTTTAAAGAGTCAATAATTTTATTTATTTCGGAAGGTGTAGTTAAACTGATTTTAAATGTAGGTACATTGTTTGTGAAACTTGAACTTAGAAATTCTAGTGCTGCATCTTTACTTCCATAATTAATATTTAATTTTTTTGTTACATCCAAAAAGAATCTGTTAAACAATTCTGCAACTACAAGAGGTTTGGCAATTTCATGATTGTCAACATTGAGTGTTATTGGGCAATTTTCTGATGAGTGTTTACATGTCACATTTTTTATTATATTCCAAGTGGTTTTTATTTTATTGTCTGAGTTTTGAATTAGTTTATTATAATGCAATACTTTAGCTGCTATTATTACCTTCTTTAGAAGTTTACAATATTTTTTGTAGTACTTTTTTAAATACAAATTGTTACTGATTCTAACTTGCTGATATAGTTCTCTATTATGCCTGCATGAGGTTTTAATTCCTAAAGTGAGCCAGGAATTGTCTTTTTTAAAGTTAAATGTTTTTTTTATACTTGGATGGGAAGCAGAATTCAAACTTAGTTTTAAAGCATTGAAGAAAGCTATTATATTTGTTGTTGGTACCATTAACCTCATAAGTTTGTTTCCAAGATTCAAGTTCAAGGTTCTTACTAAATTCATTCAGAGTATTTTCGTTATTAGTAGGTACAGTGCAATTAAACTCTATATGCAGAATTAAGGTAATAAAAACTCAATATTTCTAACCAAATCTACTTTATTACTTTATTACATGCTGAAATTATAACTCACATTAGAGGTAAAAATGTCAAGTTGTATTTTAAAAACCATGATTTATATCACAATATATATAGTGTGTGTATATATATGTATATATCCATTCAACAGTATAGGCATTTAAAGAGTATAGTAAAAATAAATGGAAGAGTTTTATAAAACCATAAAGACTGATACCTACCAAGTTATCCTTTTCTTTTGTAAAACAGTCTTAACTTAGGCCTATTCCCAGTGGGTATGGAAAGAAAGCATTTAAACATTTAAAACTCCTTACCACAGAGTACATACATAATGTGCACAGCCAAACACTGCTATATTACGAAAGCCTTATTTAGGCACTTGGAAGAACACAACACTTACGCTGCGAGTTAGTTTTAGTTTGATATTGCTTTAACAGTACATTTTAGATTTATGAAGGTATAATTAATACAACTTACTAAAACAAAGGATTACAAAGAATATGAATGTTTTTTGAATCCATTTCTACTGCAATATACATACAGTTTTAAGTAGAATAGCCCAAGAAGTAAATTATTTAAAATTGCTGCTTCTTGCTATTTTTTGTTAGTTTGCATTTTCATTTTGACATCTTATTTCCATCATGTACCTTTTCATTTTAGCATTTATACAATGCAAGAATTCTGTATGTATTTACATACATTTTTCTTATAAGTTACAACTCTAAGCATGAGTTTTAACATGAATGACTCACTTAAAATAAAATACCATTAACATTTCTTGTGCAAGCTACTTTCAATGATAATTCAAGGCATCCAAACTTCAGCTGTAAACTATTGATTACAGAATAGTTCTTTAGGTGATATTCTTCTTCCGTCAGCCTTGTCATTCTTTGCTGCTACAAAATGACTTTTGGCAATTCTTCCAAATCATATAAATTGGAATGTAAACAATTCAGCAGTGGAATACAGCAAGTCATTTGTAGTAATGACCAGAAGTTATTGTGCCCTGTGTTTTATGCTCTTATAACACCTCACCTAATAGGAGGAAATAGTGCAGTTTTTTACACAGCTTTCTTCTCAGTTGTCTTGCAGCCCTCTTTCCGCTTTCGGAAGATAGTGGAATATTCTGATTTTTGCTTAGCATATTGTTCAAATTCACCTGAAAATGTAACAGTTTTTCAATTATTTTTTGCATACATAAGTTGAACATTATCAGAATTTACGATATACACAGGGATTCATTCCCATAATTTAATTAAGTACTTTCAGCCTTTAAAACAATATTTATCATCACAGGAGAAGCAACGTTTTTTTCTTTGGTATTTGACTATTGCCATTTATATTCTAATTGTACTTATCACTACATAGCATTCATCTACATGCAAGACACAGTGAATGTCAAAAAGTGCAATCTGCTGCAAATTAAGCAGCATTTTCTATTTCCACTGCATATAATTTACCTTAAAAATAGTTTCTGTAATTTAATGTATATTCTGTAATATGTAAGTGCTTCTAAGTTCACACTTCAAATTATTATAACCCACAGATAATTAGTACTAGAAAGATACTTAATAGTTGCTTCATTTGTTCATAACTTAAAGCACTGTAATATAAATTCACCTCAAGAGTTTCATGCAAATCATTAAGGTTTACAAATTATATGTGTTTGCAGGAATTTAGTAACAGTTATGTCAAAATTAATCTAAAAAACTATTTGTAGTTGGTTTATTGATACTCGTCACTTACTTTTATATATTAATGAGACACTAGCTTCAAAGGCAATCACCTCCATTTTCAATCTCTTTCCAACTGGCATCTGTTGTTATCTGCTCTCTCCACCACCACCGCCAGAGAGAGAGCATATAACAACAGATGCCAGTTGGAAAGAGATTGAAAATGGAGGTGATTGCCTTTGAAGCTAGTCTCTCATTAATATAAAAAAGTAAGTGACGAGTATCAATAAACCAACTACAAATAGTTGAAGCTAGTCTCTCATTAATATAAAAAAGTTAGTGATGAGTATCAATAAACCAACTACAAATAGTTTTTGAGGATTTACAAATTTACAATTGAGTACTCAGTTTAACTAATATGGCATTGGTGTTAACTACTGCGTGATAGTTTCTCCTCTTCATTATAATGGATAGGCAATGCTTTAGTAGTGTAGTCATACCGGAGCTACTTGAAAATCCATTTAACATTTTAAGAATTCACTAATGATAATATACACAACTATGGTCATATCAAGAGCTTTGGCTTAAAATGAATTCTGATATACATAAATCATTTGCAATGGGTTAACTAAATGTTTACCTTAAACATTAAAATGTATATTAATTAATTAACAAATTGATTTCACATATCTATTCATTATCTGCTATGATCTATTGAGTAAAAATGTTAAAAATAAAACATAAAAGTAAAATAGAAGGTAAAAAGGTCAAGTGAGATGAGTCAGGGGATTGCATCTGAGGCTGGAATTCAGGAAATTGCATTTGTTTATATGCATATGATATAGTCATATTCTATTCTCGTAAGTATTTATATAATTTGGCAATTAATGTTAATAATGCAATAAACCATCTTACTAAGATTCTAAGCCAGGAAAATATAAATATCATTATAAACAAAACTAAGTACATGCTCATATCAAAAGAAAAGGGGGCTGGCCCCATAGCTCAGTCGGTAGAGCTGTGCAAGGAGAGGTTCGATTCCCAGCTGAGGGTGAGGATTTTTCACCAACCAAGATAATTCCCCATCCTCCCCAGAGTCTGGAAGTATGAATGAGAGTGAGAATGCGTGTGTGATCTAATGATTAAAAATTCGAAGTACCAGCAACCCAATGTCTACAAGTTAACACTCGCCAATAGAAGATATGTTCCAAAGGAGAATGGCCACCAATATGACCACTGCAGTTAAAGGTGGGGTATAAATGGAACAAAACAAGAAAAGATGATTTTAAACCTGACATAGATATAGATGGAAAATGCATAGAGGAAGTTGAAACCATAAAATATATTGGAATGACATTAGACATGTTAGTTGGTAGTTAAAATTGTCAGTGAGCCAAATGAAATCATGATAGTTATATTGCTGTGTAGCTACCAATAATCTTAAGTAATATCCATGTTATAAAACATGGTGAGATGTATCATCTAATCCATGCGGCTAAAAGGAGGTTCCCTGAAGCACATTTGATTGTAAATAGCATATAAGAAGAAGGGCAAGAGGGGATAAGTATATCAATATTGTGGATCAGTGGTGGCTTTTAAGCATTTTTCTTGGTGGGGCCAGACGTGAAGATACTTGTAATGAAAGTAGAAGTGGAATTATACCTTTTTAAACAGGTCACCTTTAATTGCACTGCCAAAAACACTGAAAAAGCAGAAATGTGGCAAAACATTATACATATTTGAACAACAAGAAGGTAACTAATAATAAAAGATAAAATAGAACTCATCAAGTGGCAGTGTTACTGTACAAGAGCTGAGCACGTCTACTCTTCTAGGTGGCAAACATTTCAGTTACTCTGTTTTTGAAGATAGGGATTTCACCAAGTTTGTCTTTGTGACTGGAACAAACAGCCAAGGAATTAAATCTATCTTGACCCACGGTGTTCCTCAGGAAAGATTTAATTCTTTTCAATGTACTGAAACTTCTGTCTCGGCTGTTGAAAGTTAAGTTGTTAGTACGATTTGCAGCATTTTGTGTACTTCAGAAAATGAGTTCTCAAAGGAGTGTTGTATGAAAAAACAGAGTTCACTGACTGAAGGGATATCCTTGAATGTATCATTATGATAAATCACTGACAGTTCATGTTTTAATTTTTCATAGGAGATTGTGGGATTGTAATTTGATGCAAATTTTCTCACAGAGTCAGCAGGGAAATTTTCATCTGAATGAAAAGGACTTTTCAATAAATAATCCACTCTATTCAATGATCCCTAATTATCAGATTGTAATTCTTGTGTCTTGGGCTCACAAGAGAACCAATAGCAGCAATAAATAAATTAGTAACCAAAATACAGAAAATAAAGACTTGGAGAAAAAAAAGAGCAAAGAAATGTGATATCGTTATGAACCTAGCTCTTCATCACCATATTTCAGCAGCTAATCCACTTGACCAGCTGTCATGTGTTCTATGTCACTATTTGGGAAAGCATTTATTTATCACCTTGTTAGTATTATATCGTGAAAAGATATCATTTATTTAAGGTTTTCACAGCTTCTTGGTCCTCATTCAAGGCTGTAAGTGCTGGGCGAATATAGTACCGAAGAGAAGGGCACAGCTGCAATAATGCCTTTTGTGCTTAAAGGGCCAATGTTTTCACATTAGACTATAAAATGTGGGTTACATAGGTCAGAATAAATAGGGGCAGCTGACTCAACTAATGTGTATATATTACACACACACATATAGGTTTATGGTTCCTATTGTTCATATATTTTCAGTGGTTATACATTCTGAGACACACATTTGAAGGAAAAAAATCATGTTATCATTAAAAATCTAGTTTTCTTCATGAAACATAACTTACCAAATGTGATGTAACCTCTTCCTTTAGAATCTATTTCCCTGAAAATTCTCTGTACTTCTTCTGGTGTTATTGCCATTGTGTAATGTAATGCCTTTGCCACATCTGCAAGAACCAGTTCTCCTTTGCCCCCACGGTCATAGATCTAAATTGTAAAATAATTTATTGCATTTACTTAAGAAGATATGTAAGCAAATTGCAGAGTAACTACAGTATTATGCATTTAATTATAAATTCACAATTCTTGTTCCACATAAATTGGTATTATAAGAACACAGAAATTTTCACTGTTGTAGGCAAGTTGACTCTTCATTGTAAAAAATGGTTACAGAATGACAGTACTTGTTTGCATTTTGTGGACCCCTTTTATTAAAATCTTTAAGGTAAGTCCATAAGAATGGAAGAAGCTATTTGCAGTGAAGGGATACAAATAAACAAATTATAATAAATATTAATATTTAAAATTTCACTTATTGTAATTATATAATTTTCAACAGGACTAGTTTCACAAGCCAATAATTTCCTTCATTAGCTTGTTGACTATTTCCCATTTATAAGGTTAATCATTGGAAATGATTGTTCTATACACACAAAGGTGTGGGCAAACTCTGTAAGGTCTATGTGTAGCTACTCTAATTACTGAGCTACCATGGCAACATGCTAGTATGACATTAAATTTTTCAAATGACTTGCATTTTCTTGGTAGACCAGGACGAAATCTCAATTCGAGGTGACATAACCCAAAGGCAACTTACAAATCATAAGTACTTAAGACCCGAGTTTTCAAGTACCTTTTTTTTCAATCTTTAAAAGCCCAGGATTTAAGTAAGTCACCATTGGCTATGTGATCTTGAATTGATATTTCCTCATGGTCTACTGGAAAAATGCAAGTGAGCTGGAGAATTTATATTGTACCAGCATGTTGCCATGGTAGCTCAGTGGTTGAATAGCTATGCATACAGCAGAAGATCCATGGTTGGAAAATTGGCAATCCTATGCAGAAGATCCATGGTAGAAAACTTGGCAATCACATTGAATTTTTTGGTTTTGATTCTACCTTTCATGGTTGACAATTTGCTTTGTTAACATTACTACTGCTAGATGATAGATTGTGCCTTATTATATTGGCAACTGAAAATTCCAAATCATTAAATGTTTTACTTCCAGTAATTGGCCATACAATAAGAAACGACCCTTACCTAGCAACAGTAATGGTAAGAATGAAACACATCAAGAAGCTGACAATGCTAAAGTTTCATTTGCTGAACTAGTGCTGTTGAAAAGCATATAATTAGAAAAGATAAGAGAAGTTTTACTTACTAATATTTATTATAATTTGTTTATGGAGAGTCAATGTTCATCTAGGGACATCATTGTTGCTCATTTAGAGAATAAACCAGAAAATAATATTGCTAATATTTGGTAAGTAAAAATCAACAAAATTAGCAAGAATTAATTCCAGTTTTGATTAAATTACTAGAAAGTAACATAAATATTGCATTCCATCCAAACTGTGACAATATTTCATCAGAATTGGACAATAGTGAGATCCTCTGAATTCATAAACAGTGTTCTTAGAAAAAGATCCCACACACAAATGTGTATGTATTTCTGTGCAAAAATATGACTCCAAACAACTTGACCAGAGAAAAAGAAGTTTCATTAATGAGAAATTTATCCAAAAAATTACAGTAAAATTTCATTTGTAAACAACAAAGAATAATTTTAGTTAACTGATGGAAATTAATCATTTCTTCACACTAGCCGTATATAGGCTAAGGTTTTTGATGAATAGAGTCAACATGAAAAATTCAATGCCATGGCCGGGATTTGAACCATGGATCTCCTGGTTACCGTCCAGTCGCTCTAACCCATTGAGCTACCATGGCCAACTTGCCGTCATAACATTAAATTCTCCATTTGACTTGTATATTTCCCCGGTAGACCACTAGGGGCACTCGCATTCAAGATACACCATTTGTGGCGACTTACTATCTTAAGTACCTGAGTCTCAGGCTTCATCATTTAACTCTTATTATTTTAGTTAACTGAAGGAAATTAATTCTTTCTTCACACTAGCCGTATATAGGGTAAGGTTTTTGATAGAGTCAACATAAAAAATTGAAATCCCAGCCATGTCATTGAATTTTTCACTTATAAATAAATAAATCTTAGCTTACCCAGAATTATTGCAATAGGTAACTGGTAGCATGTACAGTTTCTTTAAAATTAAGGAATGCCTTTTGTTGGAAAACAGATTTTTGTACTCTGAGAAACTCCTTTCCACATTTTCCATTGTTATAACTGGAGCATACTTGAAGTATGCTAAATCACTAGTAGTGAGATCTTCTTCAATGCAGGAAGTATCAAATTTTTCACTGGTTAACACTTGAAAAATTTGATACAAAGTTTCATTTCCAGAGTTCTTGTCAAGATCACTTTCCACTTTCTTAGATACCCTTCTTCCAACTTCTTCCCCTACATCTTTCAAAGTAGATATAGTTTATCTTACCGACAGAACTTTCCAGATTTGCATCTTTCTCCTATATGTGTGATTCTTTGTAGTAAGCATTTGAAATTTTTCTTTATGAAAGCTAACTGTGCAGGATGGCTCAGGCGGTTTCATCTGTGGCCCGCATTCGGGAGGCTTGGGTTCGATTCCCGTGGCTGACCTACCTGACCCATGGGTTTTTTCGGGGGTTTTCCCAGGTCGCTAGGCGACATCATCTTTCATCTGGTGGTCTGTTTCAGGGTAGAAGTATCGGCGGGTGTCTTGGCGGTGCATGGAGGGTTGATATGCTCTGAGGTAAACCACTTTCTCCTCCAGTAGGTCAGTTGTCAGTCTCTGCGCCTCTGCTGGGACCACTTTGGGACCGCCAGCCAGGGACCTTTGGGGCTTGGCCTCTGGGCTCATTGCCGTCCTGCAGTAGGGGAGCATGTCCGTTGTCCTGGCCTGTTGGGAGAAGTCTCTAAGTAAACTGTAGGGACCCTGCCCTCTGCACTGTCGTGGCTCCTTGGTTCGGCCACCCTTGGTCTCGTCTCGCCTCATCCTTCCTCCCGGGGGTGCCCCACTTGGGGGCATAGGCACAATGGGCCCAGCATGGTGACCTACATATCGAATCCCCTCCATATTGAAGTTCTAATCCTAATTATTTTAGTTAATTGATGGAAATTAATCATTTCTTCACACTAGCCGTACATAGGGTAAGGTTTTTGATAGATAGTCAACATAAAAAATTGAAATCCCAGCCACGTCATTGAATTTTTCATGTTGACTTACTATCAAAAACCTTACCCTATGTACGGCTAGTGTGAAGAAATGATTAATTTCAATCAATTAACTAAAATAATTAGGATTAGAACTTCAATACGGAGGGGATTCGATATGTAGGTCACCATGCTGGGCCCATTGTGCCTATGCCCCCAAGTGGGGCACCCCCGGGAGGAAGGATGAGGCGAGACGAGACCAAGGGTGGCCGAACCAAGGAGCCACAACAGTGCAGAGGGCAGGGTCCCTACAGTTTACTTAGAGACTTCTCCCAACAGGCCAGGACAACGGACATGCTCCCCTACTGCGGGACGGCAATGAGCCCAGAGGCCAAGCCCCAAAGTGGTCCCAGCAGAGGCGCAGAGACTGACAACTGACCTACTGGAGGAGAAAGTAGTTTACCTCAGAGCATATCAACCCTCCATGCACCGCCAAGACACCTGCCGATATTTCTACCCTGAAACAGACCACCAGATGAAAGATGATGTCGCCTAGCGACCTGGGAAAACCCCCGAAAAAACCCATGGGTCAGGTAGGTCAGCCACGGGAATCGAACCCAAGCCTCCCGAATGCGAGCCACAGATGAAACCGCCTGAGCCATCCTGCACAGTTAGCTTTCATAAAGGAAAATTTCAAATGCTTACTACAAAGAATCACACACATATAGGAGAAAGATGCAAATCTGGAAAGTTCTGTCGGTAAGATAAACTATATCTATAACAATTATTTGTGGTTGGTTTATTGACACTCGTCACTTACTTTTTCATATGAAAAAGTAAGTAATGATATGAAAAAGTAAGTGACGAGTGTCAATAAACCAACCACAAATAATTGTTATATTAATTTTGACGTCACTGTTACTAAATTCCTCCAAACACACATCAAAACTATATCTACTTTGAAAGATGTAGGGGAAGAAGTTGGAAGAAGGGTATCTAAGAAAGTGGAAAGTGATCTTGACAAGAACTCTGGAAATGAAACTTTGTATCAAATTTTTCAAGTGTTAACCAGTGAAAAAAATTGATACTTCCTGCACTGAAGAAGATCTCACTACCAGTGATTTAGCATACTTCAAGTATGCTCCAGTTATAACAATGGAAAATGTGGAAAGGAGTTTCTCAGAGTACAAATATCCGCTTTCCAACAAAAGGCATTCCTTAATTTTTAAAGAAACTGTACATGCTACCAGTTACCTATTGCAATAATTCTGGGTAAGCTAAGATTTATTTATTTATTTATTTATAAGTTCTCCTTCTAGAATATACAAATTTGCAAGTTTAAATTAATATTGATTCAATTCAAATGTTACAGAAATAAGAGTTATTGTGGTGTTCCCTCACACTATAAAATGAAGACATGATTTTTCAAGTCATTTTTTTGAGATCATATTATTTATTTTTAGGTCATTTTATTTATTATTTTTTGGATATTATGAGGTGATCAAAATCTGGGACCTGATAATAATCAAAGGTAATACCAACCCAAAGATTAATACCACTGCAAGAAGTGAATATTATTGCTGATGAGCAATTGTTCCAAAGGTGAAAAGTTGCTGATATCTTAGATATTAATCTGAAGGGTTTGGGAAGAGGGAGGGATCTGAGGAAATGCCCATTGTGTCACCAAAGGGATAAAGAATGGCATTTGCTTTTAGAATGTGGAGAAACTAGGTTGCTTAGGGAGAAGATAGGTAAAAAAAAATGGGCAAGGCTACCAAAAGAAATTCAAGCAATGAAGTTAATGAGTGTAAAAACTAGGAAAAATTTAATTGAAATTGGAAGTTTTTGGACAAAGTAAGAGCCAAATGGTTGAGGAAGATAAGTAAATATGACGAAAATGCAGATGAAGTTATTTTAGATAAGTTGCCAATAGGGACCCATTAGCTCGACAACCTCAGAGTTTGAGTCTATTGTGCCCAAGGGTAACCAATAACTCAGTGTAGTAATAAGTATGTAAATGTATAATAATTTGTAATTGAAATGGAAATAAAGATTACTTGCAATTCCTTTCTTGGAAGTGTTGAAAACAATTTTGTTATGATAAATTAACTTTAAAGAGAGTCGATTAAAGACACTAAACAACACTTACTTTTAAATTTTTCCGGAACATGTTTCTGAGGCTTTGCCTCTATCATCAGCCGGCTCTCGACTGGTTCTCATTGGTGTAGTTGACGATATTTTGTCACAGGTCTCCTCTGGTGGCGGTTCAAGGAACTTGCTGAACAAATCTTTCTGGGGGATGTCGAAAGAAGCTACTAACGGAAACCACAACCCTCTCAGCTACAGAAACTAATATGATTTTCAAAAAATTCACTTACCATCCATGGGCCTATGATAAATTCAAAAAAGTCTTCGAAAAACAAAACATTCAACTAGCACCAGTCAACCATTTCTCCTTAAAAAACCTAATTTGCTCAAACATCAAAGATGCCATTCCATCTAACAAAAAATCTGGTATATATCAAATTGAATGCAATGACTGTAGTCAAATTTATATGGGAAAAACCAAAAGAAATTTAGAAACAAGAGCAAAGGAACACTTTAGAAACATAAAATATAAACAATTAGAAAAATCAGCAGTTGCCACACATTTTTGGGGAAAAAACCACAACATAAATCCAGAACCAAAACTACTAAAACATACATCAGGAAAACAAGAACTATCCACATGGGAACAAATCTTCATTTCAAAAAATAGGAACAAAGTATTCAATTTCGACATCCCCCAGAAAGATTTGTTCAGCAAGTTCCTTGAACCGCCACCAGAGGAGACCTGTGACAAAATATCATCAACTACACCAATGAGAACCAGTCGAGAGCCGGCTGATGATAGAGGCAAAGCCTCAGGAACATGTTCCGGAAAAATTTAAAAGTAAGTGTTGTTTAGTGTCTTTAATCGACTCTCTTTAAAGTTAATAAAGATTACTTACTAACATACTTACTTACTAGATATTAAAGGTGGTATGTAAATAGAACATTAAAGAAAGAATCTACAGTTCAAATCATGGCTATGGGTTTGAATTTTTCAGTCTGATTTTATATTTCCTACTTTATTTTAGATTCAGCCTTTTAAATCTGGAGGGTCAAATTACATGTTCATTCTGTAAGCTCTTCCCTGCCTAACAAAATGGTTAAGAAAAGGTTTACTACTATCATTCTTTATTTAACTAGTTGTTACTATGTTTAGCTAGGATTTGTATAAATCACAACACTGTTGTGGTAGTTTAAATTACAAACATTACTCAGTATTAAACTATTGGAAATATGCCTGAAATTAAAATTTTCTTATAGTGAGAGAAACGGTTTCAAATTTCAATTTTGGGTGAACTGAATATTCTTTGGAAATAACATTTTATAACAAATGATTTACCATACCTTAAATGCCAGTTCCACCATTTCTGCAACTTGACTGGCTTTAGATATCACCAAGACCCCAAGGAGATACTCTCGGAAATCTATTATACCTGTGCAGTCCTACATTGGAAAAGAAAATGAACTAATAACAAACAGAATACAACACCCATGCTATTTCATGAAAACCTTCTAATAAAATAACTCATATTACTTTCTTCTTTTATTTTAAATCAAAAGTGAGATAAGTTTCTGTAATTTAAGAAATTACTCAGAATGAATAATATATTCTCTTTGAGGACAAGCTGAACCAGGAACATAAAAGTGAAACTATATATATTCTGGGTATGTTGAGTTTTCAGAAAAGGTTGCATCATGTTGCTCTGGGTGCCTGGTTTTTCTTATGTTAGGAATTACTTCATACCCTGAAGAAATGTTAGCACCCAGCACAGTGATATGTGGTGATACTTTATAGTATGGAAGCAATAATGAAAAGAAGTGGTTTTTAAAAGGACATAACTGTTATTTGTAGTAAAACAGAGTTAATTTTCTTTTTCTTTCCAAAATCAGCAATGACACTATCATTCAATTTAGGGCTTCTACTCAAGTCTTTAATTAATACCTTTTCTGCACTTAAAACTGTCAGTTTACAGTCTGTCTTGACTTATTGTATTTCTAAAACAATGTCTTTCTTCTTTTAAGTTTAGAAAAGCTATTTTCAATGCACAAAGTAATTGACAGAATTGAAATTATAATTTCACAAAGCTAATAAAATGACACTTCTGAATAAGACATTTAAAGATTATTCTACCTGATTAAAACCAACAAGTCTTTAACACTGTGTTTGTTCACACCTTTGGTCTCTCATAAGCAAAGTTGTCAAAAGTTCTTGAATTTATTTGTCGGTAATAATAAGCAGTATTCAGGTCAGTAATTTTACAGGAGGAATTTACTCAAACCTCTTCAACCAAATAAATCACAGTTAGAACTAACAGCCTTTAATGGCGAGATCAATGCCACAAAGGCAGTCCTACAAAATTTGCTATATAGACTAGATGTTCACTAAAGCAATATTATTAGTTGACTTAAAAGTAGTGATACAAGCCATCAGCTCTAATAAAATAGCATATGATTCAGTTATAAGAGAATGGCACAAATTACTAAAACTACTGCAAAATCAAAAGAAAACAAAAGTTACCCTCTCATGTAGGAATAATGAACAATGAAATGACAGACCATTAATTAGCCAAGAAGGGAACAATAAAACTGAGTAACACAGATAACAGTAACACTTCAAGATGGAATATACCAGAAGTAAAGGCAAAATTTAATAACAACAGGAGGATGAAAATGCAACAAAAGGAAAAAAGTGGTAAAAAATATAAAAATTATTTGAAAAAAAAAAACAGGAAAGCCAAGTGAAAACAAGGAGTTGAACTGGTTCGCTTGACAACAGGACATGATTATCTTGGTTATCACCTTCATGGGATCAATATCCTCAGTACCTCATCTTGTGTGTTGTGCAGAAAACTGACAGCATCATGAATGAAGAACATCTGTTAATTTGCAGCAAATTAAACCAAACAAACAACAAAGCAAAGACATTATTTATTTGTAATGGGAAGCCAAAAGGAAAATTATTTTAATATTAAATCCTGCTACTGAATAATAACAGGTTTCCAATTCATCAGCATCATTCAGACAACACCTTTTCCTTTTTAATTCTGCAGTATCTTCTGGGTTCATAACATAATCCCAAAATGAATTAAATCCATTCTCTCTCTTTTCTGAGGAAACGCTTAAAATTACTCATTCTTTTACACAGATTCAAGTTTTAATTGTTTTAGTTTGCAGTACTTTAAACAAATTCTCAACCATGGGGAAAATTTGAGAATAAATTTGTTACTGTAAATTAAATTCGAAACCCCCTTTCAAAAATCCAAATATCCTCTGCCTTGGTTTTTGTATTAAAATCATCAACACCATATACAATATTCTCAAATAGGATATAAGAAGTTGTTGACATTGTTCAACAAAAGATTCATGTACAGTATGCACTAACCTATTCTTGTAATTCCATCTATTAGGAGCTCCTTTGCAGGCCTTTATTTCACCTTCTTACAAACAATAACATGTATTACTGACAGCGATGAAATAAGCAAGAATTAAATATTAGAAATAGAAGCATTATTAACAGTGAAGTTTTGTTGAGTCACACTTGTTTGCACTCACCTTCACTTATTGTTTTTAAAAAACGCTGGAATGTTTTCCAGGACATTCACCCTCTTCCTCAGCAGTATAGTGACTGACTCTCCCCTCTCCTTTCCTCTTCATTCTCCTGTATCTGATCCTGTTGCCATCTGGTGTTAGGAGCGCAAAGTTTTAACACTTCATTAAGTGGTGGGATTTCAAAATTTATAACATGTTCACTGTTTTTAATTATGTGGATTTTTTCCCAGACGTCTAATTCTATTGGTGATTCTAATGGTTTCAACAGTTTTATATTTTGCCCAATGTTGTGGTTTTCTTTCCAAAAATGATGTGAAACAGCGGATTTGTCTATTTGTTTTAGTTTTATGTTTCTTTGGTGTTCCTTTAGCCTGATCTCCAAGTTTCTCTTCGTTTTGCCTATGTAGTACTTTTCACAATCCTCACAATTGATTTGATAGATTCTGGATTTCAGTGTGTTTTGAATTGTGTTCTTAAGAGGTTTGTTTAGAACACTCTTCAGGTTGAATTTATTCTGTGGGGCCAGTTTTATATTGAATTTTTTGAAGATTCTTTCAAATTTTTTTAAAAGCCCAAGGGGTGGTAAGTAATTTTTTTATATTTTCAATTTTGGTTTGAAAGGGGTGTTAGTGTTGTATTTGACGAGATTGTTTTTTGCCTTTCTTTCTTTTTGAGCATGTTCCTAATGAGATCAGGGTTGAATCCATTTTCCTTTGCTACTCCTAATATATACTCTCGTTCTTTTTGAAAATCCTCCTTGCTCAATGGGACACTATATAAACATTGGATCAAGCTTCTGAAAACTGCCAGTTGATGTGAAATTGGGTTGCAACCATTCCTCTTAATGTAATTGTCCACATGTGTGGGTTTTCTATGTATTCCAAATTTTAAGCTATTTTGGTCTCTCATGATTTTTAGGTCTAGGAAAGGTAGGATGTTGTTTTCTTCTATTTCCAATGTAAATTTTATGTTGCTATCCTGTAAGTTCAAAAGTTTTAGGGAGTCTTCTGTTTGTTTTTTAGGAATGATAGCAAAAATGTCGTCTACATATCTTCGCCAGAATTTGTAAATTTGGGGGAAGGCTTTTACTATATGGACTTCGAGGCGACTCATATATAAATCTGCTAGCAAGGGCGACAGTAGACTGCCCATTGTGAAGCCTTTTGACTGTTGGTAGAATGTTTTGTCGAATGTGAAGAAATTGTGTGGAATGCATAGTTCTGTCAAATTTATGATGTTGTCTATTTCTGTAGGGTCTAATGTGATTAGATTCAGCCATTTTCTGAGAAGGTTTGGTATTTTTTTCAATTGGGATACTTGTGAACAGAGATTTGACATCGAAAGAGACCATTATGTGGTTTGAAGGAAAATTGTAGTCCTGTAGTTGATTTATGAGTTCTAAAGAGTTCTCTATTCCCAAATTCTCGAATTTGGAATAATTTTAGTTTATTAACTAACCACTTAGCAAGGCGGTATGTGGGTGAGTTGATACCATTTATGAATGGTCTCATGCTGCTATCATCCTTGTGTACCTTTGGCAAGCAGTATAATCTCGGCAGTGTGCGGTTGGTAGATTTTAGAATGTGTTTTTCAGTTTCTGTCAGTATTCTGTTATTAGTAAGAGCTTTATTTACTAAGTTTGTGTATTTGTTTAGGGGATTTTTGGGAATTTCTTCATAGTCCGAACTGTTTACCAAAAAGTTAGCTCTCTGTTTATAGTCCTCAAGTTCCATGATTACTAGGGAATTGTCTTTGTCAGGTTTTAGATACACCACTGGTTTCTTGTTTAGGTTCCTAATTATTTTATTATTGTTGTTATTCTGTTTGGGCTGTAACTGTTTTACTGTTTTACTATGTCTAGACATTCCAACTTGGCTTTGAATTTGTCTTCTGTTTTGAGGTTATGCGTCGCTATTTCAATGTCAGTGAAAAACTCAACTTTGTTCTGAGAAAAACTTACGCATGTTTTGAAACCTTTCTGAAGTAGCTTCATTTCTTCGGCTTTAAAGGTCTGTTGAGATAAATTTCTTACAGTGGTTGTATCTTTATTTTGTCGGTTATTTTTCTGTTGTGTCGTGCACCCAATTTGGCGTAATTTTAACTGGTTTAGTTTCTTTTTAAGCTTCTCATTCTTAATCTTCATGAATCTGTTTAATTTTTCATGCATATGCATTTCAAAATTTTGCCACGTCTGAATTCCTAATTGTTTTGATAATTTTAAGTGTAGGTCGTATAATTCCAGGTCTATTTTATTTATGATGCTGTAGCGTTTTGAAATCGCTAACTATATCACGTAATTTTCTATCATTTTTTGGTGTTTGCTGTTGTCTTTGGATTTTACAGTTTGCCGAACAAATATTGGGGTGACTTTATTATTTTAGGCATAGTTTCAAAAACTTGATATCCGCTGCCACGTATCTTCTTTTGGTATGTAGTTTTATGACCCTTTTTAAATCCTTCTTTGCGTAACTTAAGTCAGTGTTGAATTTGATAAAGTAATTTCTTACCTCGTCTCCACGTGAGTTCGTCACATTGCTTCTTTGGTTTGTGATACCAAATACATTAAATATTACAAATAGAAGCATTATTAACAGTGAACTTTTCTTCACGTTGAAGTTTTGTTGAGTCACACTTGTTTACATTTACCTTCACTTATTGTTTTTACAAAAACGCTAGAACGTTTTCCAGAACATTCGCCCCAAGGCAACTAGGGCATTCGCCCTATTCCTCAGCAGTATAGTAACCACTATAGTAACTGACTCTCCCCTCTCCTTTCCTCTTCCTTCACCTGTATCTGATTCTGTTGCCATCTGGTGTTAGGAGCGCAAAGTTTTAACACTTCATTAAGTGGTGGGATTTCAAAATTTATAACATGTTCACTGTTTTTAATTATGTGGATTTTTTCCCAGATGTCTAATTCTATTGGTGATTCTAATGGTTTCAACAGTTTTATATTTTGCCCAATGTTGTGGTTTCTTTCCAAAAATGATGTGAAACAGCGGATTTGTCTATTTGTTTTAGTTTTATGTTTCTCTGGCAAGAATTGCTTTGATTCTATAAAAGATGATTATTCTGACCCATATATTTAAATATCAACTATCAGCAAATATTCCACGCTATCTGTTCAAGCTAAAGAAAATTGCTTGCAAAAGTGCAATGTATGCAACATTTTGTGTATGCTGTATGTAAACTGTATTGCTAAATTTTCCACTAGGGTTATTTTAATGAAAGTAACAGAAATCATATTACTAACAGTTAACATGAAAGCAATGCTTCCTTTGCTTCTGTGGAATACATACCATTTACCCAGCAGAAAAAAAGAAGTGACCTTCCCAGGAAGTTCAGCACACCTATGATGACACAGCTATGGAAGCTGACAGCTCATAAAACCAGAGGCACCTAGTGATCAGCACAATTGACGCAATAATGGCCTTGAAAGAATTCGTAGAGGTAAACATTAAAGAATACAACTACATAGCCATGACAGCTTGGATGTCAAAGGTGCATTCGATGCCGCATGGTGGCCAGGCATTCTTAAAAATTTGAAATACTTAGGGTGCCCCCAAAACTTATACAAACTTACTAAAGACTACCTTAACAATAGACAAGCGATACTTCATATAAATGAATATAAAATACAAAAGGAAGTGAAGAGAAGCTGCCCACAGGGTCATGCAGCAGGCTAAGATACTGGAACATACTCTACAACACCCTTTTAAATTTGAATTACACTAACATGACACAAGTCTTAGCATTCGCAAACAACCTACTCATTTTAACTAAAGGGAAATGTATACTGGAAGCCGAAGCTTATGCGAAGATATGAGGAAAATAGAAAGATGGCTAAGGAAAACAAACTGCACTCCAACCAAAATAAATCCAAGGTCATGGTAATTTCAAAGAAAAGAACAAGAAATAATGAAGTAATCAATCTCTATATAAACAATAACAAACTAGAACAAGTAGAAGAAACATAGTACCTAGGCATATACATAGACAAAAAATTCAGTTTCGACAGCCACATCAGCCATATTACAGAAAAAGCAACAAATCTAATACACTCACTGGGCAAAACAGCGAAATTACAGTGGGGTCTAGGCCCAAAGGCATTAAGCATCATAAGTAAAGGGGCAATCACACCTATTCTCACATATGGAGCACCACTATGGGTAGAAGCTGCACAGAGAGTCAAGAATTCCTTAAAACTGCAAAGAGTCCAAAGATTAATCAATATCAAGATAGCAAAAGCCCACCACACAAACTCATATGATTATTCCTCCTGTGTTATAGTAGGAGTACAGTCTACAACAATAACCATAAAAGGGAAAACAGACCTATATAAGACACTGAAAACTACAGAAGTCTATGACTCACCACTGCAACCTAATAAATGGAACCATCCAGCTCAAACAGTTAAAACCAAATGACAGAAGATGCAGACACCACTACCTACTTCAACAAATACACGAATGGCAGCAAGATAGCAAACAAAGTTGGAGCAGGAGTGGCAATTATCAAAGGAATAAACCTAATCAAATCACTAAAATTCAGGTTGAACCAAAATTGCTCTAATAATCAAGCCGAACAGATAGCCATCCTAAAAGCTATGACAGAAATCAATAAACTTAATGTAGCAGAACTAGAGAACACAATTACAGTCCATAATGACAGTCAAGTAACCCTGTCACTTCTCGAGAACAACAAGAAACATAATTCTATAACAACAGATATACACAGTATTCTAGCAGCACTTAATCAACAAAACTGGAAAATATATTTCAAGTGGATAAAAGCATACATCAGCATTCCTGGAAATGAACTAGCAGACAAGTTAGCAAAGCAAGCAGGAGAAGAAGCAGGAACAGAAACCGTTTACAACAGGATACCAAAATCTACAATCGAAGCAGAAATTAGAGAAAAGGGAATACAGGATTGGCAGAATAGATGGAACAACTCAACTAAAAGAGCAATAACAAGGAGTTTCTTCCCCTCCATTAGAGAGAGACTCAAGGTGAATCTGTCACTCACACCATGTTTTACAGCTCTAACTACAGGACATGGAAAAACCAATTCATACAAACACAGATTCCACATCACAGATAACCCTACATGTTCATGCAACACAGGACACCAAACAGTAATTCACATAATATATGAATGCCCAGAAGTACTACAACAAAGAAACACATTAAGAGAAGACATTAGGAAAAAAGGAGGAAGCTGGCCAGCGACTACACAACAGCTTGTATCCAAATATCTGAGACACTTCCAACAATTCTGCAACTCAATAGGACTGTGAAGTGAAGTGCAGTGCAGAGTAAAAACAAAGAGTTAAAGTCGTGACAGTGAGAGTGATATCAACATTGATTAAAAGAACAATAACAGGAACTATAAGGACATAAAAAAGACCAAATCAAGAAACAAATTGCATACCAAAGAACACAAAGCATGTAATATTATGTGTAATGGGGCATGCTGTTGATTAATCTTTGAAAAAACACACACACGCACGCACCCACCCACCCACGCACGCACGCACGCACCCACGCACACACGCACGCACACACACACATGCACGCTAACACACACACGCATGCACCCACGCACGCATGCACACACGCACACACACGCATGCACCCACGCACGCACACACACCCACACCCACCCACACACCCACCCACCCCCACACCCACACACACACCCACACACACACCCACCCACACACACACACACACACACACACACACACACACACACACACACACACACGGAGAGTGACGATGGTGGATGTGGAAAGTGAGGAATTCGAGTGTGTTCTGAATGTATTACTGAGTATTACAGAAAAGAGTGGGAATCTGAGGAAAGATCTGAAGGAGGATATTGTTAAATCTGTTAGTAACCTGAGAAAAATATTTGTGCATGTTAGAGAATAACTCGATGAGGAAAATTAAATTATAACATCATTGGTTAACAAAGCAACAGAATTGAGAAAGGAAAGGAATGCTAGCAGAAACCTACCAGATATACAGGTGGTGCCAGCCAGTGGCAGACCTTTCAAAGCTCCACGAACAGATGTGGGACAACAGCTGGCGTCTACAGGCGATAGACAGAAGTTCTACTCTGAAGCACTAAAAAGTACGGCAGGAAAACGGTTCAAATTAACTGTGAAGTCCAAATGCAACCAATCTCCTGATGAAGTGAAGAACCATCTGAGAAACAATATTGACCCAAGGGAAATCAAAGTAGGAATAAATACATTTAAATCTCTAAAAGATGGGCATATTTTAATTGAAATCAGCTCAAAGGAAGAAGTAGCAGCATTAGAAACCAAACTTAATGAAAAGTGCAGAGAAGTGGTCGATGTTCATGTCGCAAAACTGTGGAAACCTAGGTTGATTGTATTCAACATCCCTGATGACATCATGGTGGACAATATAGAAGAGACATTTCTTTCACAGAATCCTGAACTTAATCTCAATCAGGGCAAAATAACAGCTAGGTTTCAGATCAAAACGAAAAAGGCCAGAAGCACATAGTTATAGAAGTGGAGTCAGAAACGCATAAAAAATTTATACAAAAGAATTTAAAAATTGGCTGGTTAATATGCAGTACAGAAGATTACTTTGTTGCAAAGTAATGTTTTCGCTGTAGCAAATTCAACCATAAACACAGCGACTGCAAAGGCGAAGAAACTTGCCCTCTGTGCACAGGAAATCATAAGTTGCATGAATGTACAACACCCGCTAACCAGTATAAGTGTGTAAACTGCATAGCTTTCAATAAGTGCAGCAAAAAGGGAACTGTGTGCATCGACCATTCTTCCCTGGACAAAAGCTGCCCCAGTCTACAAGCCATCTTAATGAAGTATATACAGAATACAGACTACTGATCATGGATATGCCTCCTGCCCAAACCACAACTGCAACACAAGTCTACAAAAGAACAAACAGTTCAACACCAGTCAAGTACATGCAGCTAAATCTACAGCATTCGAGAAAAGCAACATATAACTTAACCAAACTACTGCAGGAGAACAATATAGATATTGCCTTCCTACAGGAACCATATAATATCTGGAACAGCGTAGCAGGATTCTCCATATCCTTCAAAACATTTACACAAGGAAATGAAAGGAAGAGATCAGCCATAATTTTAAACAATAATTACATTGATGCAATAATAATTAGTTATATCTCGGACGAGGATTGTGTAGTCATGGAATTTACATACAGGAATTTTCACTTTTATTGAGCCAGCATATACTGCAACATTGAAAAAGACATCACAAAAAATATAGAAAAACTTGAGAAAATAACTGAAATGGCAAAAGGAAAAGGTCTTATACTAACCATTGACACCAACTCTAGAAACAAACTGTGGTATGATGTCCTCACAAACCAACAAGGGAAAACATTAGAAGATTACATAATAACCAGCAATCTGTTTATAATTAACTAGAACACTGGAACACCAACTTTCGAAAGTACCAGAGGGCGCAGTTGGATTGACCTGACTCTTAGCAACAGCCTATTAATCAAATCAATAAAAGATTGGGTATGTGGACAAGAAGAAAGCTGTTCAGACTACAACCTAATATACTTTGAAATTGACAAGAGGGACACAAAATTGGAAATACACAGCCATACTAATACAAAATATCTAATTAAACTGGAGGGTTTTAATAAATTTGAAGCTACACTAAAGAGCAATCTTCTGTCAGCGTTAACATAGATCATAGAGGTGAACTTGAAAAATGCAACGAAAAACTATAAAACAAGGCTAAAACCTGCACAGACACTGAAGCTCTCATCGATATATTCACGTCTAGCATAAAATCAGTTTCAGGCACTGCTTTTAGGGTAGCAAAACCAGGGAGACGTCCTACTAGAGGTAAGATAGTTCCATGGTGGACGGATAAACTTACCATTTTAAGGAAAAATCACAAGCTCTTTGTCGGAGATACCAGAGGACACAAAATAATGAAAACCTGAGACAAGAAAGGAAACTACTGTATCAGGAAGGCAAGAGAATATATCAGAGAATTACAAAATGAAAAAACTGTTGCCTGGAAAGAACTCTGCACCGAAACAAATAACCTAAATCCCTGGAATGCCGTCTATAAATTAGCATCAGGAAAATTCCGAAATAACACAAAATTATCTACCCTTCAAACTGCAGATGGACAGTATACAACAGACATGGACGACACAATTCAACATATGCTAAAGCACTTTATCCCAGAAGACAACGCGAGTGATGATAACAAATTTCATAAAGAAACCAGAGAGCTAGTTAACCAGCCAATTAATACACCAGACGATGTAGACTTCACCCAGGAAGAAATAGCAGCAGCAATATAGAAGTTTAAATCAAATAAGGCGCCAGGAGAAGATGCATTAACTAAAGATATACTCTTAACATCCTACAATTGTTTCCCAAAATTCGTCACAGAGATGTATACTCAATGCTTAAGGAAATATTGCTTTCCTAAGCAATGGAAACGATGGACTATAATCCCCATAATCAAGCCAGAAAAAGAAAGGAGCAGTGATGCAACAAAATACCGACCTATTAGTTTATTAAACATAGATGTAAAACTATTAGAAAAGCTACTCATAGACAGAATATATCACCACATCCTATCGCATAAACTACTTAACAATAACCAATTCAGCTTCCTTCCACAAAAATTACAACCGATGCAGCACTTTCTGCAAAAGCTTTCATTAGAAGCAACCTGAAACAGAAGAACTCTGTACTGATGATGAGCCTAGATGTAACAGGGGCGTTTGATGCTGCTTGGTGGCCGAGCATACTAAGTAACCTAAGAATGCTCCAGTGCCCAAGAAACCTGTACGAATTGACCAAAAGCTATTTGCAGGATAGAGTAGCAACTTTAAAAGTCAATAATTATAAAGCAGAAAGAACAGCATCAAAAGGCTGTCCTCAAGGATCTTGCTGCTCTCCAGGGCTATGGAATGTCATGTTACAATAGTCTCCTGAACTTGGAATACACTGGACACACAAAAATAGTAGCCTTTGCCAACGACATCCTGATTTTAACAAAAGGTTGTACTCCAGCAGCCTATGCAAATTCAGACCCTGCTAGAATAGCAAATTGTAGTAAAAGCAACAAAATGGACTTCAACAGCACAAAATCTAAAGCAATGTTAATAACCAATAAAAATTAATTCGGTGAAATAAGCATCTATTTAAACAATACAAAGCTGCTTCTAGTGAACGAAATAAAATACCTAAGCATATATTTTGATCAGAAATTATCATTTGACAAACACATAGGGAAAACAGCTGAGAAATCAATTGCAATGGTTCACATGCTCAGCAGATCGGTGAAACTTCAATGGGGATTAAGTCACAAGGCGTTCAGGACAATTTATGAATGAGCAATAATTCCCCTTGTTTACGGGGCTCCAGTGTGGGAAGAGGCTATGAAAAAACGAAAGAACCTTCTGAAATTACAGAGGGTACAAACGGTTATTAATATTAAGATGGCAAAGGCCTATAGAACCACTTCCTTTGAAGCCTCCTGCATCATGGCTGGTGTGCTTCCTATTGGACTTGTAATAGAGGAAAAGGTCCAACTATACAAAATAAAACATGGCATAACAAGAAATGAACCTGACTGCGAGCAACCCATACCTGCTAGCGACTGGCCTCATCCAGCAAAACAAGAGAAAGTAAATGTTGCTAACAACCAAACTCTATACCCCATAGAAATTTTCACAGTTGGAAGAAAGATTGATAACAAAGTTAGTGCAGGAATAGCCATTTACATGGAAAAAATCTAGTCAGAAAACTTAAATACAGATTACATCCTCGCTGTTCAAATAATCAAGCAGAAGCCATAGCCTTAATGAAATCACTGGAACACTTACACTTACTATGCAAAATGAGAATACAGCAGCCATTCACACTGACAGTCAAGTTACTCTCGCCTCAATAAAGAACAACTCTCTACATAATCCCATAGTAGAACAAGTATGAAGCAAGATCCAACAACTATCTGAGCTCGGCTGGACTATCCACCTCAAATGGGTTAAAGTGCTCATTGGGATTGAGGAAAATGATAAAGCAGACACCCTTGCCAAGGAAGCAGCACAGGAGGATGATAAACCTACAGTATACGATAAGATACCTATCACACACTTGCCTCAGAACTCAGAAATGCAAGCTTAGGGAAGTGGCAGAAACACTGGGAAACTACATCTAAAGGTGCACAGTGCCAAACATTTTTTCCAAATATAGCACAAAGATTGAAACTCAAAATCCCAATATCACCTCAAATAACAGCAATAATCACAGGTCATTGGAAAACCAGAACTTATCTACATAGATTCAAGATAGCAGACAGTCCAGAATGTCCCTGCGCCCTTGGAGAACAAACAACTGAACATCTAATTTACAACTGTAAAGCACTGGATCAACAACGTACATCTTTAAAGCAAAGGATTCTTGTGGCTGGAGGGACTTGGCCAATAAGCCACAACAACTTAATAACATTATACACAAAGGATTTTTGTAAACTCATTAATGAAATAGACTTTGCAAAACAGTAACAAGAGATAAGCAACTCATAAAATATTTTAAACATATACAAGTAATCTCAAAATATATTTTGTAAATATTGTAAATAGTGCTTTGCAATGTAAACATGTTAGACATTTAAGATATTCTCATTAACTTTGTAGTTTTCATCATAAGCTATATATTTAAGAGCAAATACAATTGTATAGTCTAAGAAACAAAAGTTTGTAACCAAAAGGAAAACAAAGCATGTAATATTACTCTGTAATGGGGCATGTTGTAAATCAATTTGTTTAAAAAACGCACGCACACATGCACACACACATCTACATTTTTTGCACATATATGTTAAATTTTTAGGGACCAGTCGTTTTCCATTAAAATTCTGCTCAATTATACGTTTTTTGGTTATAAGTTTTCTCAGTAATGCGTCACTTTTTCTGATCCCCATACAAAAAATGCACCCATTTATACTTCTTTAAAAAGACGTATGGTGATATGCTTGCTGTGTATAGCCTTGAAACTGCCTGGTTTGAAGTTTTCATTGTCGCTTATTGTTTCATTGTCGTCATATTGTTTCTGTATTAACCTTGAGTCCAACAGTCACTTCTCTCCTTTAAACCAAGTACTGCTGGTGTGCTATTTTCATTGTCATTCATCATTTTATTGTTGTGATGTTGTTCCAGCAGCCGCTTATCTATTTTAAGTGGAGTTTTGAGTTACAAACAGGAGAAGAAACATGTGTGCATATCAACCAGCAAGGAAGAAAACAAGAAAATCCTTAAGTCTTGGTGAAAAATTAAAAATTCTGGATGAGATTAAAAACAGTCCTAAAGAAAGAAGAAGAATATTGCTGAGCATTTGGGCCTACCTTACTCCACACTGACAACCATAATAAAAAAGAAAGTGGATATAGAGAACATATCAAAGCCTGAATGCAGCTATCAAAATGTAAAGAGAATACAAACAGGGCATTTTGCCAATTTAGAAAAATAGTTATATAGTCTGGCTCAATCGACATCGTGAGAAAAACGTTCCCATTGATGGAAAAATGTTACAAGAGAAGGCACTAAATTTTGAGAAGCAGCTTAACATGATGGATGACTTTAGAGCTTCTGTTGGCTGGCTCCAAAAGTTCAAGAAGAGATATAACATAAGTGGCCGGAAAATTTGTGGAGAGACCAATAGTGTCACAGGAAGGATGAAGTTCCTAAAATTGTGGAAACATTTCTGACATCAACAATTGCAATGAATTCGTTAACCTCCTACTAGAGAGAATTCTTGTAGTAAAGGGTGATCTTTGCCATAGGGGTAAAAGAAGCAAAGAGCAATTAACTGTATTGCTTACAACAAATGCAGGTGGAACAGATAAGCCTATGACTCCCAAGGACACCGTTGGTCATTGGGAAATCTGTGAAACCTCGCTGTTTGAAAGGTGTCAAATCACTTCTAGTCCAATATGGGGCCAATAAAAAGACCTGGAGACCGACAACATTTTTGCTATTTCCCTTGGAAAACTGAATGCTTGAATGAGTTGTAAAAAATGAAAAATACTGATGTTTTTGGACAACTGCCTTGCACATTCCAGCTCATTGAGCTTTAATGATATAAAACTTGCCTTTCTAACACCAAAGTGTATCAGTCACATGCAGCCAGCAGCCATAAAGGTGCAGTATAGGAAGCTGCTGGTAAAACGTGTGGTTGCTGATATTGATGCAGGGAAGGATGAGACGAAGGTAAATGTACTCCAGGTTTGTACTGTCTTTTTTTCCATAAACTACGGAATGCAGTCTTAAATTAAATTTAATTTCTTTAAATTTTATTTTTCACATGTACTACAATATGATTTATACTTTTGTTTATGTGCAGGCTATGAATTTCATTTGGTGTGCCTGGGATAGGGTCAAATTTGAATCCATCCACAAGTGCTTCACTAAAGCTGGGATCTTAAAGAGTTCAGCAGAGGAGACAGATGAAGAAGAAGATGAAGAGGGAGAAGTGGAAGAGGAAAATGACCCCAGTGCTTCCACTTTACCAGGTCCCTCAGAATGGAGTCATTTGGAAAGTGATGTGGATTTTGAAGAATATGTGTTATGTGGTCAAGATCTCTCTATGTGTGCTATCCAAAGTGAAAGTGAGATTATTTCATAAATTGTTCCTTGAGATTCATCTGATGATTCTGATGATGATGATCAAGAAGAATATTGTGAAAGCGTTCTTAGTGTGCATCAGGCAATTCAAGCCCTAGAACAATCTTAATGAAGATGTTAAAGTGAGGGTCCACTGTACTTTTAATATCTGACATATACATTGAAGTAAAAGAACATGCAGCAAATAATCAGGTTTTTAAGAGAATTTCAAAATCCATCCAAAATGAGCCACCAGAATGTGAGTGGAAATTTGAGAAGTTATGTCAGAAAAATAAGTATTGCATCACTGGTGCATTTTTGGATGAGCTGCCACTGCATAAAACTTAACATTTTTTTTTTGACTTGCTGTTGCCTTTTAAGTTTATTAGGCAACCCATCATCTTTATTTCATCCATATGATCCAAATACATAGTATACTTCAACAGGTTTAACAAATACAATCTGTACATAATATTAAAATAATAAAATATAATAAAATATGCAGAGGGTACCTTTACTATTTAAGCTTTAATTTAACCTTTTATACTCATCTATAGAGTAGACTGGGTTTTCTACAAGGTACTTTTTAATTGCTTTAAGTTTAATTTTTTCTTCTGTTATCTGTTTTATGTGATTCGGTAAATGATTGTACAATTCTTTAGATTTACTTTCAATATTTTTGTTACTTAATGTTCCTCTTAATCTGTTTAAAAAATAATTTTGTTTTGTTCTTGTGTTATGTGTATGTATGTACATGTTTTTATTTTGGTTGCTAGAATTTTTTGTTACGTATTTAATGCACTCATATATATACAATGCTGTAAATGTTAGTATATTTAATGTTTTATAGACATTTCTACACGAATCCTTCCTTTTTAATCTACAAATTATTCTGATGGCATATTTCTGGAGTCTTAATATTCTTACCATTGCTTTTTTCTGTACATTTCCCCATAATACCACCCCATAGCATAAATGAGAGTGTATGACTGCATAGTAAATTTGCTTTAGAGTTTCTCTGTCCATTTGTTGTGCTGCCTGTTTTAAAATATATAATCCCATATTTATTTTCTTTACTACTTTTTCAATGTGTTGTTTCCAATTTAGTTTGTTATCTATTATTAGTCCAAGGAAGTTAGTTTTTGTTACTTCGAGTATTTTTTTATTATCTAATGTTAGTTGTATTTGTGATTGTGTTTCTTTGTTTAAGGTGATTTGCATCCATTCTGTTTTGCTTGTATTTATTACCATGCCTAGTTTTCCTAACTCACTACTAATTTTTTCAAGTATAAGATTGGATTTATTTTGTACTTCACTTTCCGTTTTTCCATTTACTATGATTGTGGTGTCATCGGCATATCCAATGGCCAATTCCCCTGCATCTACTACTGTTTTGAAAATACTGTTTATATATATAAGGAATAAATAGGGCCCAATTTTCGAGCCTTGGGGTACACCGTAAGTTATTTTCTTAAATGAGGATCTAATTTTGTCCAATTTACCATTTGAATTATGTATAATTTCCACACACTGCTCCCTGTCCTGAAGATATGATTTCAGCCAATCTAATGGTATGCCTCTTATCCCATAATTTTCTATTTTGGTAATTAGTTGATTTATGTTTACGCAATCAAAAGCTTTTGTCAGATCCAGAAAAATTGCCACTATATGTTCTTTTCTGTTTAATGCATTTATAATTATGTCATTTCCTTTACATATTGCCTGTACAGTTGATTTCTTTTTTTGAAAACCAAATTGATAGTCTGAAATTATTTTATATTTCCTACAAAAACCTTGTAACTGATCTAGAAATAGTCCTTCTATTATTTTTGAAAAACTTGAGCACAATGTTATAGGTCTATAATTTTCTAATGCTAGTTTTGACAATTTTTTCTTATATATTGGTCTAACTATTACTTTTTTTAGTGCTTTAGGAAATGTTCCTGTTATAAATGATTGATTACTTATATATGTAATTATATCAGCAAGTTCGTATTTACAGTACTTTAACATTTCATTTGTGAATTCATCTAATCCACACGAGCGTTTACATTTTAAGGAGTTTATCTGTTTTAAAGTTTCCTCACATGTTACTTCACGTAATACCATTGAGTTAGAAATACTGTTCTCAAATTTTTGATCAGACTGGCACTTTTTGATACCTAAGGTCTTTACTACATTTATGTAATAATCATTAAATTTCTCTGTTAAGGTTATTGGGTTCTCTATTTGTTTATTTTCAATCTCAATGCAAATATTTTCTTCCCATTTTTGTTTTGTTTCTTTGTGTACTGATTTTATAATATTCCATGTTGCTTTGGTTTTATTTTCTGCATTTTGTATCAGTATTTTATTGTGTTGCACTTTTGCTTCGTTTATTACTTTATTAAGAGTCTCTCCGTATTTTTCAATATAATTGTATGATTTCTGATCTAGTTTTGGATGTTTCAGGCTATTTAGAAACTGCATACGTCTTTTAGATATAGTTATACCTTTGGTAGCCCAGTTTTCAAACTTTTTTTGCTTTACCTTTACCCTACGTTTAGGCATTACTGTATCTAGACATTTTTCTATATTTTTAGCAAAACTTCCATATATTTCATTAATATTAGTTTTTTCGTATATCTCAAGCCATTTTGTTTCTTTGATATAGTTTCTTAATATTTCTAGGGTGTTTTTGTTTACTTTTCTTTTAAATTCTACCAGATTGTTTATTTTATTTTTTATTTTACCTAATATTTTACTATCTACTAGTTGGCCATAGTGGTCACTTATTCCGTTTCTTATTATTTTAGTTTCATAACATTCCTTGTTTAAATTTGATATCATGAGGTCAACACATGTCGCAGAGCTTCTAGTTACCCTTGTTGGTTCAGTTTCAGTCAGAGTAAGATTATTTCTGTCTAGCATTTCTAACAATAACCTTTTCTTTTTATTTTCTATTAATACGTCTATATTGAAGTCACCTATTGCTATGGTGTCCCTCTTTTTATTTGTGGTGCTATTTAGACATTCTTCCAATCTTTGGAGAAAGGTATCTTTTTTTGCATTTGGAGGACTGTATACCCCTATTACTAACAGATTTCTGTTTTTTAACATTATTTCTACGGCTGCGAGTTCACTGCACATTTCGTTGCAGAAATTTTTACAGTCTATCTCTTTGTATTTAATCCCATGCTTTACATAAATTACTACCCCACCACTTTTATGTTTTTCTCTACAGAAGCTAGCCCCTACTGTATAATTTTCATAATTATTTACCTTAATTTCGTCTATTTTCAGCCCATGTTCTGTAAATATTAGTACATCTGGTTGCATATTTACTATATTCTGCTCTATTAAAACCCTTTTGTTTGTAATACTTTGAACATTTTGATGAAATAGGCTAAAATTATTACGTTTCTTTCCTACCATCAAAGTTTTATTTAAAATATGTGCCTCTTGAGTAGTATTATTTGTACAATCATTTACCTTATCTCTATTTAAGTATTTACATGCCTTTATTGTCCCGTCAAAATTCTTTGTACCCCCTGCATCTAATTGTTTCCCTGGGCCGTAAACCAGTTTAAAGTCGCTGTACACTTTTCAATGGAATTTTTCATGATTCTTTCTAGACTCATTGTTCCCTTTCTGCTCAGGTGTAGTCCATCCCTTCCTATACAGTCCATGTCCATTTGTTTATCTACATCCACAAAGACACACTTCAACTTCTCGCACATCCAACGTATATTTTCATTTACACTGTTTATGAACCTAAAGTGTATGTCTCTTCTTTTCACCACACCATTTATTATCACTAATGTTTTCGGGTATATTCTTTTGATACACTGTGTCGCACAATATAAGTCACCCATAACCTCTTCTGGACAGGACGCTTGCTTCATTGTATTTGTTCCCACGTGTAGGTATATCGCCTTTGGTTGTCTTGGAATGCCAGCACACTTCTTTTCGATCAGGTTTTCCAGCTCATTTGTCCTTATGCCACTGAATACTCTTACTTTAGCCACTTTGGATAGGTTGACGTGTTTTATTATGGAATCACCCAACACTATTACATCTTCTTTCTTCTCCATTTCATCTTTTTCTTCTGTTTTAGTCTTCTCACTCTCGCTAGGTATTATCTTCCTCACTTGTTTGTCGGTAATTGTATTTGTAGACACTCCTAGTCTGTTTTCCAGTTCGTTTTGGATTTCCAGATAGTTGAATCTGTTTTTAGTTTCCAGCACTTGCGTTTGTGTAGCTAAAACCTGTTTTGCTTTTCTTCTATGATTTACGTTTTCCCATTTGGTAGTCGCGTTTTCCTTAATTTCTCTTTCCAGTATCGCTTTTTCTTCTTTTAGCTTTTGGTTTTCTAGTCTTGTTTCTTTAAGTTCTTTAGTTAGTATTTCGATTATAAGCTGTAGCGATGATATGCTTTCTTTGTCTTCTACTGCCGGTTCCTTGATTTCCTTGTTGTTTACTTGACCCATGTGCACTGCCGGTTTCTCGATTTCCTTGTTTACTTGCTCAACATGTTTCTCGATTTTCTCCTCTTCTGCTTGGTTTTTACTGTTGCTTTTATTTGTACTTTCGTTTCGAGGGGTTTTATTTTCCCCATTACTGCTTTCATTTGCGTTTTTATGCTTATTGTTATTTAATTCTTCATTATTTCTGAGCTTTGCTTTATAGTTGCACTGTTCCGCCGCCATCTTGGATACATATATTACATAGGCTTACTTGAGCTTGACCTTCTATACAAAAAATTAGGGAACATGTTTCAGAGATTGTTATTCTCATCATCAGATGATGGAGTTGAGATTTGACTAACAAGCTTTACGTCTTAATAAAAAAAAACCTAGCTCAATATTATACAGTGTAACATTATATTATACGTTTTTGAACTTTCTGCTCCTTGAACAAAAAAGAGAAATAGAGATAAAATGTCTTTAGTTTACCTTGTCATATATCCTGAATAACTGTTGTAGAACTTCATTGCTTGATGGTATTTCTAAGTGCCTTGAAAATTCTTTGTATGAAATCTGCCCATTTTGACTACCTAAGATTTGTGGCAGCCTATTGAGGATTTTTTCTTCTACATTTGTCTGGGCTAATCTGTAAACATACAAAGTTTGATTAACATCTAATATATCCATATTCATTTGCTTAAAATGAATACTAGATGATTTGGTCTATTTTATTCTGTAATAAAAAGATAAATACGTAAACAATCCTACAGTTCAGACATATACTTACAAAATGCAGAACTTGTTTCCAAAATTAGGTTACCAGATTTACAGTTATCAAAATTGGTTACTGATGGCAGTAACGATTTCTAGCAGGTATTGAATCTCAATTTAAAATTAATTTTGTAAAACACATCTAATTCTCTGTGTGTGTGTGTGTGTGTGTGTGTGTGTGTGTGTGTGTGTGTGTGTGTGTGTGTGTGTGTGTGTGTGTGTGTCTGTGTGTCTGTATGTCTGTGTGTGTGAGTGTGTGTGTGTGTGTGTGTGTGTGTGTGTGTGTGTGTGTGTGTGTGTGTGTGTGTGTGTGTGTGTGTGTGTGTGTGTGTGTGTGTGTGTGTGTGTGTGTGTGTGTGTGTGCGAAATTAAAGATTTAAGAGAACAGAGGCTTTCACAGCCAGATTTAATATAACTGTGAGTTACTTCTAGGCTGATATGCTGTGGCCTGCTACAGATAGAAGTTCCAGACCTTTCGTCCACAACTGTGGTGGACATATTCAGTGGTACGATCAAATTCTTTTCATAGAAGGTTGCAATGTGTCTTCACACTGATTGTAAGTGCTGTTGACTGGCTGACTGTTGGTGCTGCTATATTTATATAAAGAGCATTCACTACTGATTGGTCCAGAGACCAGATGGTAGGTGATAAGGGAAGCCCGGCTTCTTCTATGATGCTTTTCTATGATCAGTTTCCTTCTGATTGGCTCATTCTCTTTTGTGCTATTGTGTGACATTTCTTGCCTTCAATGACTGGTTGTCAGTTGTTGCTTTAGAGCCTCTTCTTTCATAGTGAAATTGTTGGGATGTTTATTAACTTCAGGAGTTTTGCATTGTGGTTGAGGGTAATATAGATGAAAGGATATTTCAGTCCTGGAACTTAATGATGTGTTAGCATTCCTTTACATTGGTATGTTCAATGAATGCAGACTTCTGTTTTCTCCAGGTGGAAATTTCTTTTGGGCTCAGTAAGTCTGGTGTTAACACAGCATAGTTCTAAAGAGCACAGGATATATTGTGTACACCAGCTGGTCAGAGAGGCTCGCAAGGATCTTTAACTCAGCACAATAATTGCTTAACGGTTCTGTAGCCTTGAAACTAGTCTTGATACTGTGGTGCTGCACTACATGCTCAATTCAATCTGCAACATTTTTTAAATATAGCAGGAAAACTGTGACCTTATGTTTGGTTGATCAAACCAATGGCAGGTTGACAAACACTTTTCATTTCTCTGATGGAATAACCATCTGAGTATAAAGCCTGTTCTAGATGACAGAGTTCTTGTTGTAGTAAATATAGTTTGCATATGTAAGAAGCGTGATTTATGAGGGTCTTGATTTTGTTTGATGCATCCACTCAAAATCAACAATTACATTTTACTTTTCATGTGATTGCTGTTTAAGCAGAATATTCTGCTGGGAGGAGTTGAGCAAATAAGTAAAACAAAGAACTGAAAAGTGTGGCTTTATGAATTACTTATCAAGAAGTGCAGGTCAGAGAGACTTCAGCAGTATTCGTAATATTGACAGAATAACTCATGTTGTCCAAAATGATTTACAAAATTATTATTTTCACTGTGTTAAGCTATGGGAAGCTTCAAAATAAGCTTAATCTTAGGATGGAAGCTGCATCTATACGTTTTACAAACAATAATAGCTGGAGATATTATGGGCACTGTAAGAGATTTTTCTAAAACTAAGTCAGTTGACTTAGGTTAATTCTGAAAAATAATGGAATATAATTGAAAATATTTTTCTTAAAGTGTTTGTTTTGCTAAACATCACTATTCATTTACTTTCTTGGAAGTGTTGAAAACAGTGTTGTTATGATAAATTAACTTTAAAGACTTAACTTTCCCAAATCATTAGTGGACAAAAAAGTGAGCTTAGCAAAAAAGAAGAAGCTACTAAAGGAAACCACAACTCTCTCATCTACAGAAACTAATATGATTTTCAAAAAATTCACTTACCATCCATGGGCCTATGATAAATTCAAAAAAGTCTTCAAAAAACAAAATATTCAACTAGCACCAGTCAACCATTTCTCCTTAAAAAACCTAATTTGCTCAAACATCAAAGATGCCATTCCATCAAACAAAAAATCTGGTATATATCAAATTGAATGCAATGACTGTAGTCAAATTTATATTGGAAAAACAAAAAGAAATTTAGAAAAAAGAGCAAAGGAACACTTTAGAAACATAAAATATAAACAATTAGAAAAATCAGCAGTTGCCACACATTTTTGGGAAAAAAACCACAACATAAATCCAGAACCAAAACTACTGAAACATACATCAGGAAAACAAGAACTATCCACATGGGAACAAATCTTCATTTCAAAAAATAGGAACAAAGTATTCAATTTCGACATCCCCCAGAAGGATTTGTTCAGCAAGTTCCTTGAGCCGCCACCAGAGGAGACCTGTGACAAGGTATCGTCAGCTACACCAATGAGAACCAGTCAAGAGCCGGCCGATGATAGAGGCAAAGCCTCTGAAACTAGTTCCGGAAAAATTTAAAAGTAAGTGTTGTCTAGTGTCTTTAATCGACTCTCTTTAAAGTTAATTAATCACTATTCATATTAAATTGAAAACAGAAATAATGTGTTCGATTAGGTAGAGTCCAACAGAAAACTTCAATGCCATAGCCGGGATTTGAACCATGGATCTCCTGGTGTCCATTCAGTTGCTCTTAACCATTGAGCTACCATGGTCAACATGCTAGCATGATAGTAAATTCTCCAACTGACTCATATTTTGCCGGTAAACCACTAGGAGTTCTCATACACAATGAGATATGTACTGTTTGTGTCGACTTACTATGCTGCAAGTAAGTAAGTCCCAGGCTTCATAGTAAAACCAGTATTAGGTTAATTGATGGAAATTAATTGTTCTTCCATACTAGCCGTGTGTAGGCTAAGGTTTGGGTAGGTAGAGTCAGACTGAAAAATTCAATGCAATAGCTGGCATTTGAACCACATATCTCCCAGTCTCCATCCGGTTGCACCTAGCATTGAGCTACCATGGCCAACATGCCAGCCTGACATTAAATTCCATAAATAATATGTGATAACAACAGAATTTTTTTGATAAAGGCTAAAGAATATAAAAATTATTTCCTGAAAAATAATGAAAATTGAGTTAGTGAGTTTTGGAATTGAGCTTTTCAATTGTTTAGGAGAAGCTGATTGTGAAAATAATGCAAATCGCTACTTAAGTGTCAGCAAAACAAAGCAGTGATTATATATTAGGTATGAATGACTTACAGTATAGGCAACTTTGCATTTAAACTGTAATGAAGTTTGTTTGCAGGGCACACTAAATAATTGTATAAAGAGAGAAAACTGCTAACATTAGTTACTAGTGAACAGATATTTTATATTAAGACTTCATTGCAGGGAAGGACTATAGTGGCTTCCAACAAAGCATAACAGTAGTTGAGAAAAATAATAAATTGGTTTGAAGACAGTAAACTGCTTATAACTAAAAGAGAAAACTGCAGCACTAAATTATCAACATAAAGCTTGTAGAAAATCAAGGACTCCTGGAATCAGAACTGGATCTAAATTGGTTAATTTTGGGTGCAAATCAAAATTCTTAGGGTTATGTGTTGATAAAAAATTAAGTTAGGACTTACACATTGAAATACTATTAGGGAAACTGAATAGAATTTAAAATAAAACTGAATCGAGAAGATATCTTCTCGATTCACTTTTATTTTAACCTGTGCTTAACTGTCTCTACACTTATTTCAATGTTTATACTATGGATGGATAGAATTTGTTTTCTTCATCAGCTAAAGCCTTTTGTTAGATAGAGTCAGCATGAAAAATTCAATGCTATGACCGGGATTTGAACCACGGATCTCCTGGTTTCTGTCCAGTCGCTCTAACCCATTGAGTTACCATGGCCAACGTGCCATCCTGACATTAAATTCTCCATTTGACTCGTATATTTCCCCGGTAAACCACTAGTGAGGGAGTGAGTCAGTGAGTGAGTGAGTGAGTGAGTGAGTGAGTGAGTGAGTGAGTGAGTGAGTCAGTGAGTAGTGGGTCAGTAGGTCAGTGGGTAAGTGAGTGAGTGGGTAAGTGAGTGAGTGGATAAGTGAGTGAGTCAGTGAGTGTGTGAGTGAGTGAGTATGTAAGAGTTGTTTAGTGTCATTAATCAACTCACCCTTAAATTTAATTTATTAAAAGACTTTTGTACATATATAAAGGCTGAGGTTTTTCAGACGTCTTCAGCTACTAAAGCTGTAAATTGCCATTTACATTGGAGTACCAGTGTGCAAGCTGGTGGAATTTTATATATGTTTATAGTTTCTATTAATGATGAAACCTAAAAATCTGGTAATTTCTTATGATGAATAAATCTGATTCTAATTTTAATTTTTTTTTATGGTCACACACTGGTTGTCTTTTCTCAAATAAGTCTGGGAGTATGGAATCTCATTTAATTGCATATTTTAAGGACTTCTTTATTATGAAAAACTATGTTATTAAATAACTATGGGGCCAAAAAATAAGGTATGCAGATTTACAACGTAACCTACTTTAGTTCATCCAGAAATGACTTGACTAATCTTTTTGAGAATTCTTCCACTACCAAAGGGTAACTTACGTGCTATTCATCATTTCCAGAACTTAAAAGATTGTCAGGAAGAGCTTAGGAAAATGTAGTGTTCTACCAATGTTCAACATCCTTTTATGTGAATATTGGTAAGACCTTTCATCCATTACTTGGAACAATTGAGACTATGAAATTACAATTATCAGGGATAAAAGAGAAGGTTCACTATAAAAACCCTCCAGAACACTGTATAATACTTTCATAAAAAGTAGGGAAGAAAATGAAATTAGCTTTACTGGAATTTAAAAAGCTAACAAAGCAAACATCATGTAAACCAGACAATATTAAATGAGAAGTATAGATATTTTTGCAAGACCACTGCCTTTGCTCGATTTATGAACATTTAAAAGCCATAATGAATATCAATACAATACAATACTTTATTCATCACATTACCTTACATAGTTGAGCAATGCTCATGAGTTGGGGACTCATTAAGATTTAAGTTTAAGATTAAAAAACTAGAAAGTAAGACTACAATAGAGTCAACATGAAAAATTCAATGCCATGGCTGGGATTTGAACCATGGTTGTCCTGGTTTCCGGCCAGTCGCTCTTAACCTTTGAGCTACCATGGCAAACATGCCTTCCTGACATCAAATTCTCCATCTTGACTCATATATTTCCCTGGTAGACCACTAGGGGCTTTAGCATTCGAGATACACCATTTGTGGCGACTTACTATTGTAAGTACTTAAGTCCCAGGCTTCATCATTTAACTCTTATTATTTTAGTTAATTGATGGAATTAATTGATATCTATTAAAAACCTTAGCCTATATACGGCTAGTGTGGAGAAATGTACTTAAATACTTACGATAGTAAGTCGCCAAAAACTGTGTATATCGAATGTGAGAGCCCCTAGTGGTCTACCGGGGAAATATATGAGTCAAAGTGGAGAATTTAATGTCAGGACGGCATGTTGGCCATGGTAGCTCAAAGGTTAAGAGCGACTGGACGGAAACCAGGAATTCCATGGATTAAATCCCGGCCATGACATTGAACTTTTCATGTTGACTCTATCTATTAAAATCCTTAGCCTATATATGGCTAGTGTGGAGAAATGATTAATTTCCATCAATTAACTAAAAATAATAAGACTACAATATTTACTAAGTATAGTAAAGCAAAGAAATATCAAGTATGTACAATATATACGTATCCTAAAATTATACACTAAGACACAGTGAGATCACACTTCATAATCCATGTATTCCTTGATTAAATAGTATGCCTTACTGGGAAGTAAGCTTTTAATGGTCTTTTTGAAGAGATTTTGGTTTTGGATTTGCCTAAATGTTTGTGACAATTTACTATTATTTTAATTCTCATATGATGTGGACTTTTTTCAGCATTGCTAACCTATGAGCTGGATATTTTATGGCCGTTTTTCTTATCTTGTGTTCATGTTGATGCTGATTTTTTTAGAAAACTTTTATAATTATTATGTACATATAAAACCAGGTTATAAATTATAGGCAGGGTTGTCACAAAATTTTTAGTGTCTGTGTTATACTTATTATCAATTTAATTATTATTAACCTATAATATATTTAATTTTAATGTCCTCTTGCAAAATAGTATATGTTTTTCTTGCATAAATTTAAGTGAACAGAACTAAATGGGGCCTGGTTTTATTATACAAATACAGTGATTTGTACAAACTGAAATTTGATGAGTTTAATGTTTCTAGCTAAGCTGTACATTTTTTTGCTTAAATAAATGTATAAAAAATGAAATTATGTTTTTGAAACATTCAGTAATTATAGCAATAGTCTGTAGCTAGGGTATCAGAACTAAGTAGCCTATGAATTCTAGCAATCTTAATCTCAAAAACTAATTATTAAAAATTATTAAAAGGATGATAAACCAAAATAAATTGACAACATGGGAGAACATATTCATATGGAAAAATAAGGATCACATAATGAACTTTGAAATCCCACCAGTAGATAATTTGACAAAAAAGTTCATAGTTCCACCAGAGAGAGAGAGAGAGAGCAGACAACAACAAATGCCAGTTGGAAAGAGATTGAAAATGGAGGTGAATGCCTTTGAAACTAGTCTCATTAATATAAGAAAGTAAATGACAAGTATCAATAAACCAACTACAAATAGTTTCTGAGATTAATTTTGACATCACTGTTACCTACTAAATTCCTCCAAACACATATTACTAAATTCCTCCAAACACATATATCTAGCAATCTTATTTAGTATCTAATATTGAGAGTCAATACAGTTTACATTGCAGTAAAGAAGGTTCTATGGCTTACATTGCATTTGTGTTACTTATTAAAATTGATAGTTTTCGAATAATATTGGTTCTGTCACAAGAAGGACCTTCAAGAAAAAGCACTAGTCCTTACATAATGCTGATAGAATATACCTTTATTAATCTTAAATGTTATATTTTGTTTATTTTACTCTGTTTTAAGCAAACAAATTTATCGTTAGGAATAACCAACCTCAATTTTAAAATATTTCAATATTTGCAAAGGAATGCAAAAAGTTAATGAAGCCTTTTGATTTAGCCTCTATATAACAAAGACTTCTATTACCATATTTATGCAAATCTAATGCATCAGAAAATCTAATGTGCACTCCATATTTGAAACTTAAAATTATGAAAAAAGTGTTTGCCCCATTGAAAAATTATTTTTCTTCCAAAGTGAAATGACATACTCATACCGCTGAAAAGTTTGTAGTTTGTCCTCAAAAACTGCAGGAAGTTTCTGGCACATTGCTGTAAGGTGTCATAGAGATAAACCAGTTTGCTTCATGAAACGATCACCTATCCACAGCTAACCTTAAACACTTCTTTCGAAATTTTTCATCCATTCATTCCAAGTACTTCAGCATCCTTTTTAGCTTTCTTTCGTATAGTGTCACTAGTAACATATAGCCTATTCTTCCTCCTTTCCCACAGAATTCTAAAACTTTTTCCATCTACTTCAGGATGTCTTCCTTTGTGAGCACCCATAAATTTCTTCCTTGTTGCTTTAGTAGTAAATAATGCCAATTTCTGTTTTTGCCACAAGTGAACATTACTCTCTGATACATTGAACTCCCTTCCTGTCTTTTTATTACCATTTTCTCAGCATAAAGGATTACTTTACGCTTTAAAGAAGCATTGAGACATTCTTCTCTGTTTGCCCTCCATATTGTAACCAAAAACTCTTCCTTTTCCCCCTTCTCAATAATAGTGTAGTTACATGGCATATCAAACCAATGTTCAATAATAGGCTAATGAGAAATGAACTCCAGCAATCCATTGTGATGTAATAAATGAAAAAATAATGCAGTTACTAAAGTTCTGTAGAACCAATTTTCACTCGAATCTAATGTGCATCACAATTTTGAGTACTACATTTGGTCAAAAATAAGTGCACATTAGATTCACGTAAATACAGTAGTTTCCTTAATTTTGTATTTATATAATAATGCTAAAAGGTTTCATCAACTAAGTGAAAAGTAAATTTTAATGATGACGATCATCATCAAAACCATAAAAGCTCAGGTACAACTATATTGTCTTCACAATAAGAAATCATAAGTGTTAACCTCATAATGATATATAGTGATAATTCAGCAATAAATTCTTACCCAAGTTTTTGCCTCAATTTCTGAACTTCTACCAGTACAGATGCAAATGGTACATTCATTTGCTTTGCCCTTGTCATTAGCCGACAATCATCATATGTATAGTCGGAAACTGGGACACCAAGAGCTCTGCAAAACAATAAAGAACAGAAGTAATATATGTAACTAAATATTCATAATCACAAGGTAACCAACATATTATGTACAAATATATTAAGCTACAAGATTCTTTAGAAAAATTTCATAAATTTTGCTTATATGCTTACATAAAAGCTTGTTATAGAGTTTTGTCTAAAATATTCTATACATCGTTTCTGGGAATGGTAAACACAGTGAATGTATCCATTTATAAGGGCAATCAATGTTAACTGATTGTTCTAATACACACAAATTATGTGTAGGCGAACTTTGGATCATAAATTAATACCCTGAGTATTCTGTTGCCTCAATCAAGTGGTCTTTGGCTACTATTAGAGAGTTCATAAGTTACTTCAAACAATGAAAAATATTTAGTAGGGATTGCCACTGTGGAATTCTGATGACAAATGAAATATTGTTACTCTATGAAATAATTAGTGATAGTGCCGGGTTAGTAAAAGGAGACTAACACTTGGGATGCAATCATGCTTACTGCACGCAGCCCTACACCAACTAGCTGACTTACTATACCAAAAAAATGAGCCAATCTGTGGTGGAAATGCTACTACTTCTGAATAAGGAATTCTAATAATGCAGAATTCAGTAAGAATTTAATTATACCTGTTTGGTCAGAAACTATTTCAAGTTGAAGCTTGTAGTCATCTCTACTTCCAGTTGCTGCTCATAATTAGGACCTGGATTTGTATGTACATAAATGTTTTTTCCTTAATATGTGCACAACTAAAACAAAGTATAATATCTCTAAGAAGTGTACTTTGAAAAGTTTATTTCACATAAAAATATAATTTGGAAAAAATAAATAAATAAATAAATGCTTCATCAAGGCTATTTTTATAGGAGAAAAAAACACCATCCTCTTCTCCTGGCCTATCAGAACATTCAGAATGTTATTCAGATTTGTATAAACCATTTAGTACAGCTTTATAAAGTGAACAGTTTTGAGCTCAGAAAGTTTCTTACTAAATATACAGATATAAATCTACTGATGAGTCAACAGTATGGAAAACTATCTTCCACAATACTTTGAGAAAACATTAAGTCATATGAAAATGAAAAAATCTGGGTTGTCATTGACAAAAATACTGATGCCAAAGGAAGAAACAATGGGAAATACCACCATAGATATATTGAAAACTGACAAAATACCTAGTATCCATCCTGTCAAGCTAGTATCCACCCTGTCAAAAGTAATTGAAAAAAATCATAGTAAACCAACTTACATCTTTTTAAAATAAATATGGGTTATTCAATAATTTTCAGTATGGATTTAGAAAAAATAGATCAACTATAGACACTATCACTGAATCTATTGAATATATCATTGAGAATGTAGACAAACAAGTAGAATGCAATTGTACACTACTAGACCTAAGTAAAGCATTTGACAGTGTAGATCATGGCATACTATTGGATAAACTGTATGATTGTGGAATTAGAGGAATCGCCTACAACTTAATCGAATCATACTTGACAAACAGAACACAGCAAGTAAAAATTACTCAGGTTACAGATCATCATTTTAGGAGTTACTACTCAAATTCATTAACAGTTAAGCGTGGCATTCCCCAAGGTTCAGTCCTTGGTCCTCTATTATTCATTTTATATATAAATGATTTCATAAACATTACAGATGGTAAAATCATTACTTATGCAGATGATACAACAGTAGTAAATGTAGGCAATAGTGTACCACTTTTAGAGAACATTACGAAATGTAATATTAACCTTATAACTCAGTATTTAAATAAAAATCATCTGATTATTAATGCAGAGAAAACAAATTACATGGTTATGCAGACCCAGCAGAATAAAAATGTCACAAGTATAGTTGTTAAGGTAGGTGAAAAATTTATAAACGAGATCGATAGCGCTAATTTTTTGGGAGTCATATTCGATAAAAATCTAGTCTGGGATAAACATATAGAGAAAATTGCTAATAAAATCAGCTCAGGCCTACACGTTTCAAAGAAATTGTCAAAAATAGTTAACCTACCAAGACCAAAAACCATATAGGTACTGTGGACTAACACACCCTCACTTAGCATATGGCATAACCGTTTGGGGACAGTGTGCAAAAAAATATATATACAGAGGATTTTCACCCTACAAAAGAGAGCAGTTAGGTTCATGTTAGGTTTAAAACAAACGGACGCATGTCGAGATGCATTTAGAAAGCTAAATATCCTGACCTTACAGTCCCTATATATATTTGAAATAATAATGCTTGCAAAAACATGCTGTAGCTCACAGATTTGAACTGTACAAATCCAAACCTAATTTGAAACATTATATCATTTGCTGGTTTTGAAAAGAGGTTTAACCATTGAATATTTCATTCTGTCAGGGAAAATTCCAGTCTTTAGAGACTCATTGCATAAATAACTAAGGGGAATGCTTATTTGTGAGGAACAAGATTTTAAGATTTTTGTAGTTATTTCATCATAACCGGAAGAATTTTTCATTTTTAAAGAGTTAATAATTTTATTTATTTTTAGGAAGTTGTAGTTAAACTGACTTTAAATGTAGGCACAAAGTTTTTGAAACTTGATCTCAGGAATTCTAGTGCTGCATCTTTACTTCCTTAATTAATATTTAATTTTTTTGTTACATACAAAAAGAATTTATTAAACAATTCTGCAACTTCAAGATTTGGCAATTTCATGATTGTCAACATTGAGTGTTATTGGGCAATTTTCTGATGGGTGTTTACATGTCACACTTTTTATTATATTCCAAGAGGTTTTTATTTTATTGTCTGAGTTCTGAATTAGTTTATTATAATGCAATACTCTAGCTGCTATTATTACCTTCTTTAGAAGTTTACAATATTTTTTGTAGTAGTCTTTTAAATACAAATTGTTACTGATTCTAACTTGCTGATATAGTTCTTTTTTATGCCTGCATGAGGTTCTAATTCCTAGTGATCCAGGATCCTCACAGATTCATACTTACAAAAATATTTATCCCAATCTACCATTGCTTCCTACACTGGCAGTCATGTATTGTGGCACCAGGTTTAAAGCCATGGCATATTATGCAGAACATTGTGAAACATTTGCATCAAGTAAATCAACTGGGCAAAGAAGATGGTTCTATATTTTAATAATATCCATAACTTAATATGTGATGGTAATTTAAAATGTTACTTGGCCTTCATATCTTCCAAATTATTATTTCTTGATTTGTTCAATAAACAAACTAGAAACTTCTTTAAACTTGTAATTCAGTTACAGAAATACAATTTATTAAAAAACAGCTTTACATTATCTCAAGTTTAAAAGCAGAAGTTATAAGAAAAAAATTCAGGTTTTGTTTGAGAAAAACAGTGGCTATCAAACCCTCAGTAAAGTGGCTAAAATTTTGGAAGGAAAACATTTAAGTGAAATTGAAAATGTGTCTGTTAGTGATATTCCCCTCTTATAAAAGGTTGACATCGTATGATGTAGAACATTCCTTTTGCCAATATAAGGCATTACTGAAAAATAACAGGCAAGGCTATGTGATGTACAATCTGGAGATGACATCCGTTATGCACTACTATTGCAACAAGATGTTTAAATCTGATGTCTAACTGCAAATTGGAAGGTTCTAAATTTCATAATTTTATAAGCTAGATGTTTTCTTATGTTTTATTCTAAATATTTTTGAAAATATTTTTCATTTTTGGACACATTTCTAGAATTATTAGCACATACAAAATAAATATTTGAAACTTTTTCATTACATAAAAATCTGGGCCTTAATCATAATACTCTAATTTATTGTTTGGGTCTTCACTATCAGTAAGCAAGCTCCAAAGAGCTAACTGTACTAGTTAATAAAATTTTGAGTACTGAGTACTAGTTAGACTCAAAATTATATTAATGTTACAAACTGCTCAGGAGTGTTATATGCATTTGCTTTACAGGCCCAATTTTAGCTGTCAGTGGAGTTTTGAGGTTTTGGAATATAAGCAATGATATGTGACTAAAATTAGGCAAATGAGTCAACCTTGTATATACCTTTCTCCACTTAAAAATTCTTTAATGAAGACTAGTTTCTGGGAACTTCTTCCCTATTGTCAGTTCTGTGGTTGACTAATGATGCATCTGGTGTCTGCATCTAGCTTGGTATCATGTTGCCATCTAATGTTCTGGTAAGTTTGATGATGTCATCTATGGCAGGAATTTCATAATTCATGAATAGGTCCTGTTTCTTCCCAATAAATATGTTTTCCCAAATCTGTGGTTCTAAAGGTTTCTTTGCCTGTTTGATCAGTTCTATTTCTTGTTTTATGTTGTGATTCTCAGACCAAAAGTGATGTGCTACGGCCGACTTGTCCATGTGTTTGAATTTGATATTTCTTAAATGTTCTTTCATTCTTGGGAGAGACAGATTTGGGAAAACATATTCATTATGAAGAAACAGGACCTCTTGATGAATTTTGAAATTCCTGCCGTAGATGACGTCATCAAACTTACCAGAACATTAGATGGCAACACGACACCAAGCCAGATGCAAACACCGGATGCATCATTAGTCAACCACAGAACTGAGGATAGGGAAAAAGTTCCCAGAAACTAGTCTTCATTAAAAAACTTGTAAGTGGAGAAAAGTATATACAAGGTTGACTCATTTGCCTAATTTTAGTAACAATGGCACTCCACTTTCTATGGCACTCCACTTGTTATGGACAGAAAAGGTCATGTGTATGCGCATCATATTTTGGTATCAGTTACTCCAAAATACATTAAACATGTATTGATAAGGAAGTAATAGACCTAATTAATGAAGTATTAATTTCCTGAGCACTTAGTAAATTTAAATAAACAGAATATTATTTAAAAGGCCTATATCCCATTATTTTTGTCTTTTGCAATATTTATACTGCCAAAGGTTTTAGAAAACACATTTCATATTTTCATTCAAGTTGTAGACCAATTTAAGATATTCTTTTAATCTCTGAATAGAATTAAAGGAAACCACTTTACAGCTTATTCATTGTGATTATTCATACAATGTTTTTAAAAGTGAAGAGCTACATACTTTGCCATGAGATGACGAACATTGTTGGCATATAATTTTGGATCATGTTTTTCATCTTCACTAGGTGTGTACACTGGCAGGAACTCTATTTCACAGGAACTGTGAACCTGTGTTAGTGTCAGCCACAGCAGCTTCAGCCTGCAACAAAAATGTACAAGCAACAGATGTAATTCAGATGTGGTAAACTAGGTAATCAATTATTAATTTTTAGATGAGTCATATTTATTACACATCTGCTTCACTTTCGTACCTATTTTGAGGACATGTTTCGCAAATCATCGTTTGCATCTACAGCTCTTATGCGACAGTTAAATCTCGATATATAGGTAATCAATATTTACAATCTTTCAGCATTTTTCACTCAACTTCACTTATTAGATAAACTTAGAACAGTTTCCAGAGATACTTCTCTGCATTGTTATCTGTGTTTAACTGCAGAGTTATCTGAAAAGACCTACAGAATGTATGGAACCAATACACAGTGTAAATATCAATGTCAAGAATAAAAAAAAAAATAAAAGTTTGTATGAACATAGGTCTGAAGATCCTTTGTTTCAGAATTGCCAAGTTGATGACTGTTCCCATAAATGTTCCAAAAGTTGTGGTATGCCGTTCTCCTATTTCAGTAATCTTTCAAGTCTTCAATAGTTTGTATGCGTAAGTATAATGTTTTCAAAATTCAAGATATTTCATATATTTCAGTCAAATCCAGTTTTGATATGCTATACATAAGTTACAGGAAATACAGAAATTATAGATTTTAAATGCTGCAGAGGAATAAATCAAGTGGTTTCAAAACAGGGGATTTGGCAAGCTGTTTCATGATCAATCTGCATAAACCACATTTATTGGATGATGTCCCATGCCATCTGAAGAATATGTGTCCATATTACAAAGAACTCATTCTTTAAGCTCAACTCTTTGTACCTGTTTTGGTCTCCCACCATCTGACAAACTGATCACATTATTCTATCTTTCAAGCTATAGTGCATTCATTAGGTACCTGTCAGGATAAGCTACTTGCATTCAATGTCCCTGCGTTCTCATAAACAAGGACAAATGTATCTGTCTGTTCGGGCAGCAAAGGCATTATTCTGACTGCTTTTTTCCAGAACAAATAAAACAACAGTGAAACAATTCACAACAAATGTCACGCACTACTTTAGGTAAAAAGTAAATAAAATCAAAATGGGAGTAGAATGTATATCAACAGCCAAAACAAGGATAAATCCTTGAATATTAATTCTCTAATTAATGATATTTTGACACAAGCTCATATAAGCTTTTTCTTCTTTTAATATTTTGTTGTTATAAACACATTGCAAAAACATGTGATTCCTATTTGTACATACTATACATCTGTAATATAGATGTATCTTTGTAGATTACTATGTTTCTAAATAAAGTGGTTCTCCTTTGGCATCTCAACATTTGATAAATTGTATGTTGTATAGATTTCTTGTCATGTTGTCCATATCTCTGCTTTAATCATATTTATTCCTCCTGTATATGGTATTTATTGGCAATACATGCATTGACCTTCATTGTATCAAAGTTTTTTCATAGGTCCTGCAATCTTCTTATAGTATTCCCGTTTCTTTGTCTATATGAATGAATAAATTTATTCAACTTCATTATATACACAAATTCTTATACATTTACAATTTAATAACGATAATGATAACTGGACAGAAACCAGTAGATCCGTGGTTCAAATCCCGGCCATGGCATTGAATTTTTCAGTTGGCTCTAATTAATTAAAAATCACCCATATACCGGAGTAATGTATTTAAAAGGATTAATTCTTTAAGGATTAATTCCTCAATATAAATTTACATTAAAAATAATCTACGATAAAAATCCTGGTAATTAAGTACTTACAATAGTAAGTCGCCACAAGTGGTTGTCTCAAATATGAGAACCCTAAGTGGTCTACCGGGAAACATGATGAGTCAATTTGAGAATTTAATGTCAGGAAGGCACGTTGACCACGGTAGCTCTAGGGGTAGAGCAACTGGATGGAAACCAGTAGATCCGTGGTTCAAATCCCGGCCATGGCATTGAATTTTTCAGTTGGCTCTAATTAATTAAAAATCACCCATATACTGGAGTAATGTATTTAAAAGGATTAATTCCTCAATATAAATTTACATTAATAATAATGATAATGATAATGATGATAATGATAATGATGATGATGATGATGATGATGATGATGATGATGATGATGATAATAATAATAATATACCGCTACATATCTCTAATTACCTATCAAATTATAACTCTTTATTGAGTTGCTGAATTTCCTTGGCCCATTGACTCTAACACCATGGTTTTTTAGCTATAGGACCCTATTTACCACTTTTGGTCCTCAATCTACATTATCATAATTATCCTTATTACTAATTTTTCTTAACCATTTATTTCTCACTAAAACTAAGTACCTTCCTATTTCCAATACATTGTTTCTTGATTTAGCACTCAGTAACTTTTTAACTAAAATTTCACTAGGTAACATAGTCCACTTCTTTTTGAGTACTTTTCCTCTCCAATTCTTTGTTTCCTCACATTCTCTCAATAAATGAAACAAACTATTTGTTTTTGTATTACACATTACACACTTTCCTTGTTCTTCTCTTTCCCCTAATCCTGTTAACCTTGTCACTCCTGTTCTAACCCATGTGAAGCCTTCTCTTGTCATTTTGTCACAAATATCCACATATTTTTCTCTTTTCCAATTCATTTTTCTCTCTCTATAGGTACCTAGTGAGGTTTTGGAATTTAAACTACCCATTATATCCTGCCGTTCTATGTCTTCTGTCCTCATTTTGACTCTTTTCCAGAAACCTTTCTCTAATCTATTACTATCCCTCCATATATCCCCATATCCTATTTCATTCAGAATTTCTTGTATACTTTTGTACCCAGTATCTTCTTTAATATCTTTCTCTATATATGACTTAATACATTCCATACACTATGTTTTGCTCATACCTGATTATCTCTCACAAGAACTCTGACTTTCAAATTTCTTCAGAGCATGCTTCTTATTTTTTATAGGACACAACATTTGACTCTTAAATTTTGACTGGTTTATTATATACATTGTTTTGCAATTAAATATTGTTTTAATTTGATTATTTATATGTAGAGGTAGGACTTCTAGGACTCAGCTTGTTGTGTGTGCATGCTGTGAGTATAGAAAGAGGGGCATGGTTTATCCAGTGGTAAACAAGGTCGGCTACCTTAGGGGTATAAAAATGTGCTAACAAACTGTTTTAATAAAGCAATATGTAAATTATATTAACATTTTCAGAATCTTTCAGTAGAAGTAGATGTATAATAAAACACATTTTGAACAATAAAGTAAAATAAATTAATTTTGCAATAAAAAATAAATGCCTACACTCCAATTGTTCAACTTATTACAGTGTATAACAACATGCATTTTAAACTTTACAAAGGTGAATCTCCTGCTTCTGTCACTCAAGCAATATTTGTAGTTTGAAAAAGTTATCTCGACATCAGATGATGTAACAGGTGCAAACATAAAATACTGCAGATCACATTGCCTTGTAAGCGTTATGTGCTTGCAAATTATTTTTAATGTTTACCATTTTAAAATAACCTGGGTTTTTCTCAAGTACAGTTTTCATTTTGTTTTTTATTTTATCCATAACAGGTCTAGCAGCTGCTGAGTCTATCTGTTGAGCTAGTTCTTCTATGAGCCCTATGGCATGAGGCATTTCATTTCCTCTCTATTCTATTTGAATAATGGTTTTGGACAGGTCTGAAAAACTGTTTCTGAATGAAGAGCATATCTTTGTGTAATTTGCTTGAAATGAGGGACTGAGCAGCTTGTACTGCATATGCTCATTATCTAACACACTAAGAATTTCAGTAACTATGTCGTAATTATCCGCATAATACATAGCAGCATTTACCCAGGTGCTCCAGCGAGCTGTAACCAGCTGAGGAGGTAAATGGATGTTAGGCACCTTTTCTTTAAATTTACGTTTTCTGCTTGGAGCTTTCAAAAATATCTTCTTTACGTTTGCAATGAAACTGTCTACATCACTGTAACTTTTGCAAATTTCCTCGGCTACACGATGGAGCCTGTGCGCCAGACAGGTCAAATGCAGCATGTTAGAATACATGTTCTGAAGCTCCCTGCCTGCTTTTATCATATAACTTACAGCATCGATGATGAAAAGGATTACATTATCTTCTGGATACAACAGCATCATGCTTGTTTTAAATATGGCAGCAGTTGTTACATGGTTCACCTTTGCACTAATTTCTGATGTTAATAAAAGTGTTTCTCCTGCTTTGTCTGGCAATAGCGTTCCCACGACAACATTTGTAACATGCCTGCAAACAGCATCTTCAGTTTCATCAATAGAAATCCACAATTTATTTTCACCCATTCTTTTTTGTATTTGTGATATGACATCATTATAACATTGTGGTAATCCTCGTTTAAGTAAAGATATTTGAGAAGGAGGATCTCGTTAGTATACTTTTATATGAAGTGCTTAAAAGGTGTATTTTCTACTGCATGCATCGGTATATTTGCACACACCATCATCTTACACAAGTCCTGAAAGAATTCAGACTGAGACAGTGAAGCTACACTTGGTCCTGATTGTTCCTCGACCTCTACTCTTGCTAAAATCCTTGCTTGATGGTTCTTAGTGTTGCAGTGCTATCTCAGCCATTTGGGTTTAGGGCCCTTAATTTCTAAATAGCATACCTTGCATTGGATATTTTCTCCCTTCTGTGTGAAAATATCACCACTTGCTAACTCTTCGTCCATCGTACGTTTACATGCTTCTGACATCTATGTATGTTCTTCACTGTCTCCAAACACCTACACCGCCACTCTGTCACTAACGGCAGCGTGTGCAGTGATTGTACAGCCCTGAGCATTTTGACGCATGACGTAGTAGGTTGTATTACATTGCGTAGCAGTTAACTGTGCCCTCCCGCGAGGGTTCTAAAGGTCCTAACACTGTTTATATGAGTTAAGGCACTATAATCAGTTTATTGTTTCTAAACTTGTTAATCTTAACGTTTGCTAATCACTTAGATCAGAGTCATTCTTTAGGTTTGAGCTCCTGGAGTTCTTGACTATACTTTGCCACACTTTCCTATTGAGTTGTTGAACTTTAAGGGAGCCACACATCATAGTGATCCCTGCAAGGAATGTAGCATCAAGTGCTTCTTGGAACAAATTTGACAGACAGAACTCCCTTAAAAGAACACTATGCATACACAAAATCATTGGGCCGCCTCGGTAGTGTAGATGGTAGCGTGTCTACCTCACTTCAAGAGGTCCCGAGTTCGAATCTTGGTCAGGGTGAGTTACTTGGATAAGGTTTTTTCTGTGGTTTTCCCTTATCCTGGTAGGCAAATATCGGGTAACTGTAAGCTCCATGGATCCCGGACTCATTTGAGCATCATTTCACCTATTTCATTCACCATCCGATATGACTTAACGTTGGAGGATGTAAATTACAAAAAACATAGAACATGATAACTCATAATACAGGAAAGATTAAAATAATATTGTTATGAACTTGAAGGAATATATGAACAATCAGGAAAAAACATGTAAGTAAAGCTTAGTATATCACTTCTGCGACACAAACTACCACATACAGGCCAAGTAACATTGTTATGAACAATGAACAAACTAGACCTAAGATAGTAATTTATATGAAAAGTCAGATAACTCCTTCAAATGTACAGATGTTGAGAGAAAATGATTCTAAAATGCACTCTGATATGTATAATTAATGAAGCAGGGTAAAAAAATAGCTAGAATTTTCAATTGTTAGTACTTGTGGTTGCAACACAGTGACATGACATGAGATATATTCTATTCATTTATAATTGCTCCTCTTAGTTAAATGTGATAGGAATGTACTCCATACACATTCTACATTTCCCACATAGCATTTCCAATTGCTGCTGTTTTATATGTATTTGCTGAATGTTATAAAGTTATTTACTCTCTTGCTTTTATATAAATACAGAAAATATATTAATTACAGTATCAGTTATCATATAATCCAGCCAATAAAAGTAATATTATATCTTCCTTCAGTAATCATCTCTATTAATTAATCTTGCAAGTTTTACTGTTTAGTATACAAGGGTGATCTCTAAAGTTCTCGGCCTGATAGTGAAAAACGACAATTCCTGCTTTCAAAGTAGTTTCATTTTTATACATAATCTCCTCTAATAGCAATATATTTTGTCCAGTGGTGTTCTATGCCATTATCCCCTCTCTGTAGTGTTCCTCTGGAAGTGCGGCAAAGTACCTATTTACAGCTGCAATTGCTTCTTCATTAGACAAAAAGCGCCTACCAGTGAGAAATTTCTTCAGTTTTGGAAACAGATGGAAGTCCAAGGGTGCCAAATAGAGAGTCTGGGGAATAGGGTGGAAATTCCAGCACTTCCTAGTGCAGATCTCTCACTTTCCTCATTGCCAAAACACTTTTGTGGACAGGTGCATTGTCCTGATGGAAAACAATTATTTTCCTTTTATACCTGAATCTGTTTTCGTGAATGCTTACATTCAGCTTGGTTAGAACTTTCCTGCCAATGGCATCGTCCTCGCCTTCTTTGGAGCTGAAAAACAAGCTATGTCCACTGCCTTGACTGCTGCTTGGATTCGGGTGTGTAGAGATGTATCCATGTTTCATCCATTGTGACAACAGAAGAACACTTGTGTTCTTCTGAAAATGTGCCAAGCACTTTTCAGAAAGTATCATGTCAATGCATTTATTCTCCACAGTGAGGATACATGGCACTCATCTTGCACAAAGCTTTTTGATGTTTAATTCCTGATGCAAGATATGATCAATACATTCCTTTGAAATTCCAAGAGCATTAGCAATTTCACATACTTGTACACCGATCTTCCAAAATCATGTTATGCACTTTTTTAGTGATTTCCGGTGTGGTTACAGTTTTTGGATGTCCTTAGCGTGGATTGATTGGATGCTGTCATGGCCACGTTTAAAATTGGCTGCGCATTTCTTCACATTGAGAACTGAAGATGAAGAGTCACCATACACATTTACAATCCACAAATGAATTTCTGTAGGTGTTAAAACTTCTTTTACGAAGAATTTTATCACGGCATGATACTCAAATTTCTCCATTTTAAAGCAATGCACACTTCCACTGCTTCAAAAAACTGCCTACAGTAAACTATTGTCTGGCATGACTTCTAATTTTACATAGGGTCTATTAATATGTGTACCAATGTAAGGAAAAACTTCATGCAAGTAGTGCCACAATCTCTGGATGAGGCCGAGAACTTTTTAGACCACCCTCGTAAAAGTCTTATTTGGTATATGTTGCACTACAAATAACAAATAACTGTTATATAATTTTGGAGTTGCACAATCCTTGCTAAATGGTACATTACACACATGGGCATAACTTAGGAAGGACAGCTTATGTTTTCAGTTATTTTAAGTGCAAAAATTTTATTTTAAATTTAAACTAATATGAATAGTCCTCAGCTGAAATATCTGTGCATTACAAAACATTTTACTATAATTATTCTATGGTAAAGCACACTGACCTTGGGAGTTCAGAGCTATCAAATATTTATATTTTTCTATCAGTGCAGCCTATTTTCATGGCTTATTTTCAAACTCATGTAAAGCAGCATGCTTAGTGATGATGTTATTAATTTTTCTTATTAATTGAGATCAATTTCACGAACATTTAAAAAATTTAAACATTTAAAGTCTTTGTGAAATCAATCTCAATTAATAAGAAAAATTCACATCATTTTCTTAAGATAAGTGAAGTTTTTGTTACAAATAGTTATATTTGTGTAGTATTTATTGCTTCACTGTAGCTAGCTTCATTTTCTATGTAAGTGTTTTTATCAAAGTATAAACTTGAAAGAAGCGTAGGGACAGTGAAGCACAAATTAGTACAAAAGTGAATCGAGAATATATTGACACATTGCTTCACTCACACTGTTTATTCCCAGGACATGTTTCAAGAGCTCTTGCTCCTATCCTCAGCTGATACTTGATTAGTGTAAGTTTTAGTGGTTTCTTCTTTCTCCATATTGTCAATAGATGGCGTGATGTACTTGTCAAAGATGTCCGGTGGTGGAGTTTCAAAATTCATGACTCTATGACGATTTTTGTTGATGAAGATTTTTTCCATACGGAAAGGTCTATGGGGTGATTAACGTATTTTATTAGAGATGTTTCCAAATTGATGTTATGTCTAGTATTCAAAAAATGAAAAGCCACTGCTGATTTTTCTGTTTCACCATTTTTAATATTTCTTATATGTTCTTTAGTTCTGATGTTAATATTTCTTTTTGTTTTTCCTATATAAATTTTAGGGCAAGTTTCACATTTGATCTCATAGATTCCTGGTTTTTCTTTGGTAGTGATTGAATTTTTGGGAGGGCCTTTTAACAAATCTCTGATATTAAACCTATTTTGAGGTGCAAGAGTTATGTTGTGTTTTGAGAAGATTTTTTGGAATTTGTTATGGGCTGATGGGTGGAAGGTGAATTTTTTAAAAAGTTTTTTCTCTTTTTCTCCTGTAGGTTCTAGGGTGGTGGTTTCTTTTATTTTTTTAGCTTTGTTGAGTCTGTTAACTGTTTTGTCTACTAAATTTGGGTTGAAACCGTTGGATGTAGCTACTTTTTTTTATGTGTAGGTATTCTTCTTGATAATCTTCTCTGTTTAGTGGAAAGTTGATCATCCGAAAGATTAAACTGTTGAAAATGGCATGTTGGTGTTGTTTTGGGTTGAAACTGTTGTTCTTAATGTAATTATCTGTGTGTGTCGGTTTCCTGTAAATACCAAAAGTGAGTTTGTTGTTCATTTTTTTGATCTTGATGTCCAAAAAGGGGATCACACCATCCTCTTCTGTTTCCAATGTAAATTTTATAGCTGGATTTTGTACATTCAAAAGTCTAAGACCATCTTGTATGAGTTTTTTAGGTACTATTGCAAAAATGTCGTCAACATAGCGATACCACACTTTGAAATAATTTGGAAAAGCTTTTGTGATATGTGTTTCAAAAGCACATAAATACATAAACCTGAAATTACCCTCAGACCAATAATTAATAACATTGATGCACCCACTTACCAACTATCAAAATGGCTGGTTCAAATCTTCAGAACCTTCACAAAATTTGAAAATTTAAGTATCAAAAACTCGTTTGAATTGTTAAATCTCCTGAAGGACACAAAGATCAACTCTACAGATGCTTTAGTTTCCTTTGACGTCATTTCTTTATATCCAAGTATACCTACCAATGAGCTTATTCTACTTCTCAAAAAATGGCTGGAATCAATACAAATAACACCTGAAGAAATAGAAGAACTTTCACAACTTACAGAAATTTGTATCAATCAAAATTTTTTCAGCTTTAATGGACAGATCTATAAACAAAAAACGGGCCTAGCTATGGGCAACCCATTGTCTCCCTTCTTGGCAGATTTATTCATGAGTGCTTTTGAAACACATATGACAAAAGCTTTTCCAAATTATTTCAAAGTGTGGTATCGCTATGTTGACGACATTTTTGCAATAGTACCTAAAAAACTCATACAAGATGGTCTTAGACTTTTGAATATACAAAATCCAGCTATAAAATTTACATTGGAAACAGAAGAGGATGGTGTGCTCCCCTTTTTGGACATCAAGATCAAAAAAATGAACAACAAACTCACTTTTGGTATTTACAGGAAACCGACACACACAGATAATTACATTAAGAACAACAGTTTCAACCCAAAACAACACCAACAAGCCATTTTCAACAGTTTAATCTTTCGGATGATCAACTTTCCACTAAACAGAGAAGATTATCAAGAAGAATACCTACACATAAAAAAAAGTAGCTATATCCAACGGTTTCAACCCAAATTTAGTAGACAAAACAGTTAACAGACTCAACAAAGCTAAAAAAGTAAAAGAAACCACCACCCTAGAACCTACAGGAGAAAAAGAGAAAAAACTTTTTAAAAAATTCACCTTCCACCCATCAGCCTATAACAAATTCCAAAAAATCTTCTCAAAACACAACATAACTCTTGCACCTCAAAATAGGTTTAATATCAGAGATTTGTTAAAAGGCCCTCCCAAAAATTCAATCACTACCAAAGAAAAACCAGGAATCTATGAGATCAAATGTGAAACTTGCCCTAAAATTTATATAGGAAAAACAAAAAGAAATATTAACATCAGAACTAAAGAACATATAAGAAATATTAAAAATGGTGAAACAGAAAAATCAGCAGTGGCTTTTCATTTTTTGAATACTAGACATGACATCAATTTGGAAACATCTCTAATAAAATACGTTAATCACCCCATAGACCTTTCCGCATGGAAAAAATCTTCATCAACAAAAATCGTCATAGAGTCATGAATTTTGAAACTCCACCACCGGACATCTTTGACAAGTACATCACGCCATCTATTGACAATATGGAGAAAGAAGAAACCACTACAACTTACATTAATTGAGTATCAGCTGAGGATAGGAGCAAGAGCTCTTGAAACATGTCCTGGGAATAAACAGTGTGAGTGAAGCAATGTGTCAATATATTCTCGATTCACTTTTGTACTAAGTGTTTTTATGTTTGGTATCCATGCCAAGTTTTGAGGCAATGATATCCACTGTTGGTTTGCTTATCACAAGTTGAAAGTACAGTAATGGATAGACTATAAAAGTCAAATTATATGATTATGATGTTGAATTCTAACAAATGACTAGATATACATAAAATTTATTACCATGCTTGTTGTACATATTTGATATTTTGTGAAAGTATATTTTTAGACTAAATTTAGACACTCTTCAGTTATGTAAGAATGCAGGAGTTGCTGACAAGACGTTGCCAAGGTAAGACGTGTCGTGGCGGTACTTATGCTTGGGAAAACATGGGTATGCAATTGGAGCTTTATAGGGGCAAAATTGGTTTGGTTGTGATGATACTGCTGGTGATTGGAGGAGTTGAGCTGAACCCTGGATCCGAAACAAAATTGACAGTGGAAGTGCAGGAGAAGATACTGAAAAATATGGAGAAACTGGACTTGTGTAGAGATGCATTTAGAAAGCTAAATATCCTGACCTTACAATCTCTATATATATATTTGAAGTAATAATGCTTGCAAAAACAAAATTTATAAGTCAGAAAACAAACATTCAAATACATAATTATGAAACTAGGGAAATCAATAACTTTCATGCTGTAGCTCATAGGAGAAATAAAAGGTATACAAGTGACAAATAGATTTAAAAGAGAGTTAAAGAAGTTCTGTATAAATGGTAGTTTTTATACACTTGAGGAATACTTAAAGCTGATAAGTAAAATATTAAATTAGTGTTGATTTTTATACAGATTTTGTGTAAAAGGAAATACAGAAGGTTTAGGCAATCAGTGCAACTTATATTGTTAAAACTTTTACCTTTTAGCATCAGTTAATTTTTAATATAAAATTGTAATAATAAATTTTATTTTACTGTATGTACTTTTAAAATGTACTAGTGTATTAGACTTTATATTAATTTGTAACATTTTCAATCATATTTGTAATTCATTTTTATATCTTTGAAACTGTATTTTTGAGGATGCCACGAGTCTGGCTGACTCCTACAGCAGATAAATAAATAAAAAAAAATAAATAAAAAAATAAATAAATAAAACAGAGGTGTTAGAGAAGAAAATAGATAGAATGGAGGGAATGGAGAAGACAGTTGAAGGAAAACTAGCTGGAAAGATCAAGGAGATGAACTTATTGTTAAAAAGGAAAAATTATGAAACAGAGAAAGAATTAAGAGAATGTTGCCAGAGAATAGAGGCAATCGAAAGAGCGGAGTACAGAAGAAGAAAACAAAATCTTGTGGTATTTGGTATGAAAGAAAATCGAGACAGTAGGACCTGGGAGCTAATAGAGGAGCTTCTCCAAGATAAGTTGGGAATTGCATTAACATGATGGGAGATCGTGGACACGCAGAGGATTGGAAGAATGGGGAAGATGACCAGGGCTGATTGTAGTGAAATTGGCTACGATGAAGTTGAAATGGACAATACTACAGAAGGCGAGTAAACTGAAAGGATCAAATATTTTTATTGAACAGGATTACAGAAAAATGGAGCAGGAATTGAAGAAAGAATTGATAAGAAGAATGAAGGCGGCCCAGGCAGATGGAAAGAAAGCATTTGTTAAAGGCCTCTAATGTAGAAGGCGAAAGTTGGAGCCTTGCATGCAGAGAATGAGTTGAGAACAGGAAAGAAATGCGCCGAGTCCACAAAATCAGAACATATGGACAGGTCAACATACCTAAGAATGCATGTCAGATCGAAATACAAGAACCGAACAGGTGGCCGAAGGATAGGAAATGATGTTAACCATTGGAGGGCAAGAAGGGGCCAGAGACAGAGGAGAAGGAAAAGAGACAGACGAATGGGAAGAGGACAGCGCAGGGCAGACGCAGAAGGATAGGACAGAAGAGAGGAAATACAGCGACGAGAGCGGCAAGTGTACGCATGGTGGGGCAAAGTGAGTCACCTTTAAGGTTTGTGAATGAAAGTGAGTTAAAAGAAACGTTGGAAAGAGGGGAGATGGTGGTAGTGGGGAGATGGGAATACAGTAGTGTTCAACCAAGAAGAGGAGAGAGAGAGAGGGGCAGAGACAATGCGAGTAACAAGAAAACAGAAATAAGTGGCCAAAAAAAAGCAAACTTTCCTTTGTTTCAGGAAATAAATAGCAACAAATGTTAAAGCTGAAGTTATGGAATGCTCAGGGTTTAAAAAGCAAACTGATTAAGTTGCAGAATATAACAGCTGCACAAGACATAGTTGGAATTGCAGAAACGTGGCTAGGAAATAATGAGTTAATACACTTAAGAGGTTTTAGTTATATAGGCACTGGAGCCACTGAAAGGAAAGAAAGAGGGAGAGCGTCAAGGGGAGTAGGTACATTTTCTAGATCAGAGCTACTCAACGGTAACAGAATAAAGACAGTGACAAAGGAAGATAGGAATGTAACTTGGCTAATAATAATGAAAGGTCCAGAAATAGAACATAGTCTAGGAATAAGAATAGTTCATAACCCTCCCACAACATCAAGCTTCTTTGATAATAGAACATTTTATAAACTAGAGGACGATATGGAGGAGCTAAGGCATAGTGTTTCTGTTAATGGGGGATTTCAGTGCTAGAATAGGTGAACAGAAAATTAGATCAATAAGGCATGATGATGAAATAGGTGGGGAGAAAGTACATGAATGGGTAAGAAGTAGCAAGGACAAGGTTCTCAATAAAGAGAGGGTAAACTTGCTCCATTTCTGTGAACTAAATAATTTGTTTATATGTAATGGGGCAGGGGTGAATATACATTTGCAAATAACAATGGTCAAAGTGTGGTTGAATGGTGTAGTGAGAAGTTCACTGAAAGAATTAATGATTTCAAAATAGGAAACGATATACTGAGTAGTTGCCACTTTCTGTTAGGAATAGAAATAGGATTGATAGAAGAAGAAAGTGAGAGAAAGGAGGAAGGTGAGCTTAAAGTAGTGAATGAATTTAGATGAAGGGAAGAAATGAAGAAGGAATTCCTAACTGAATTAAACTCAGAAACATCAAAAATAAGTAGAGAAGCATACAAGAAATTATTAGTCATTGAACCATCCATTACTAAGATAATATAGAGGTTGCATTGAATGATAAAACTATAGAAAGAGGCTTAGAGTTAATGAAACTAATAGTTACAAGGGCAGGAATAAAAATGAAAGTAAAAGGGAAAATGAAATGAATAGGTAGTGGTAATAAGTACAGAAGTATACAAGAAATTATTAGAAGAAAAAAAAATAGTGGCAGAATAGTATTCAAAAGAAAATGAAGGATGCCATACAACAAAAAGATAATAATAAAAATATGGGGTGTGGTGAGAGAAGTAAATAGACAGAAGGGGGTGAAAAATGAAATAACATAACAGGAATGGCTGAAATACTTTAGGGACCTAGTTGCAGAAAGGGAGTGGATAAATATAGTATACATTTGGGCAACCTGAGGATGGATGATGAGATACTGGACAGAGAAATTACTCAGACAGAACAGAGTCAACATGAAAAATTCAATGCCATGGCCGGGATTTGAATCACGGATCTTCTGGTTTTCATTCAGTCGCTCTAACCCATGGTCAACTTGCCATCACGACTTTAAATTCTCCACTTGACTCGTATATTTCCCTGGTAGACCACTAAGGGCTCTTGCATTCAACATACACCGTTTGTGGCAACTTACTACCGTAAGTACTTGAGTCCCAGGCTTCATCATTTAACTAAAATACTCAAACAGAAGTTTTACAACAAATAAGGAGCTTAAAGTGTGGTAAAGCAGTGGGCATGGATGGGATCCCAGGGGAGTTTTGAAAATGGTACAGGGAAACACCAAGTGGATTAAAGAATATAGCTAATTTATTTAACAAGATGAGAGACAGTGGGAAATTACCTGACTGCTGGAAAACAAGTGTGATTATACCAATATTTAAATGAAAGGGGAGTGTAAATATGCCAGAAAACTACAGGGGAATAAGCTTACTATCTATAATTGGGGAAATGTATACAGGCATACTAGCGGACAGACTAAGGGATTGGGTGGAAAGAGAAAATAAAATATCAGGATTTCAAGCTGGATTTAGGAGGAAAAGGCAAACTATAGACAATGTATGGATAGCGTCAACATGAAAAATTCAATGCCATGGCCAGGATTTGAACCACGGATCTCCTGGTTTCCATCCAGTCGCTCTTAAACTTTGAGCTACCATGGCCAACGTGCCGTCCTGACATTAAATTCTCCATTTGATTCATATATTATATATAGACAATGTGTTTATAATCAAGACCAGGCTCCACCAACTGACATGTATGGTGTGCCTATACAGTTCACATGGTGCCGGCATGCCTGGTCGTTGCTGGTGAGTGCTAGGGAGATATGCCAACCACTACCTCGCGCAGTGGCATTCCACAATTTTCACTTGCATTACCATTAAATAATTAAGGACATGTTAGTAGTGAAGGAACAATCCAGAAACTGTATAATACATGGTTTCATATCTCTGTGGTACTTGTTATTATATTACATACCAGACAACCCAATACCAGTAAGATTATTATAGCCTTCAATCCTGTGCAACCAAATGATGGCATATAAAAACAATATTTTTAATTTTAAGAACGAAACAGTACTTGTATAAATTAGCACAATTTTGATCTTGAGACAATTGAAAAATATCAAATAACAAAGTAATATTTACTATATAGTGATAATATTACACAGAATACTTCATATTAAACTAATATACATGTTTCAATTAAGAATTTGATACATTCAGTTTTCGGTAAACACTCTTACCTTTTGACATGCTTTAGTTTTCACAATATTTGTCACATTTGGAGAAAATGAAACACAACTCTGAACCCTTAATGCACTCTTCAAGTTAAGTTCATTGATGTTGGCTCTCTGAGGGGTTTCAATGCGTTTCATAGCTGAAAATAGGGATTCACATACATAGGTCAAACCAAACATTGCAATCATAGATGCGGCACACCGGTGTAATTGATGGAATCTTGATTTAGGAAATCTCCTGTAGAAATCTAGCAAACTTCCTCTGTTTCTTAAACTGTCAGCTAACTCAGTGTCACATTTCAAGGTGATTCCTGCTGTTGTGCCTTTTATTGGCACCAGATATAGCATTTCTTCCGCAACTTCTAAATGTTCATTTACTCCATGAATAAAAATGCATAATTGAGCCATACTTGATAAGTCAGTGCTCTCATCAATGGCAATAGAGAATGCAACAAATTCTTTTACTCTTTCAATAAGTTGTGCGTAAATGTTGTCCGCCAGATCTTGAATTCTGCATGAAATAGTATGAGGTGACAAACTGACACTCTTGAACTGGTGAACACTGATGGCTGAATTTATTTGCAGCTATAAGCATACATCGTTTAATAAATGGACCATCAGAAAAACTACTAGAAGATCTGACAATTTCTAGTGCTATTTCGTAACTCATATAAATTGAGGTTTCTGCCATTCCGCCATCCCCTTCTTCCTGTTCCTCTTCCGGCAATGTGATCTTTTCTCTGAGATTTGTATCTCTGCAGTGCATTCTTGTTTTTACAGGGCCGAATATTCATTAGCATACAATGTATTAAAATGTTGCTGAAGATTAAATCGTTTCAGCACTTGCGATTTTTTTTTCTGGCAAATTAAACAAATAGCAACACCACTACATTCCATGAAGTAGTACTCAGTTTCCCATTCAGGATTGAAATAATGTGTCGGCGTGGGTACCCTTTGCTTTAATGAGTGAACTTCCATATCAAACTGACACTGAAGTACAGCCGCCACTGTTACGGAAGACAAACTGTGAGAAAAATGCATTGAGGCAACATGGTGCTTGTAGCCCAGCAGATGCACAGCGGCAAGCGAGTTGGCTGTGGCTGATCAAGATGCTAATTGATAAATACTTGAGCAGGAAATGGGGGAGATTGTATATTAATTTTTAGATGAGTCGTATTTATTACACATCTAAAAATTAATAATTATTTCGCTTCACTGTGGTGTTCCAATACAGTTAAATCTCGAGATTGTATATGTTTCTTTTTTTTTTTTTGTGGACTTTGAGAAAGCTTTCGACACGATAAACAGGGGGGGGGGGGGCTCTAAAATGGAAATTAAGAAGAAAAGGGGTGAGCAAGAAGTTTATAAATGAAATCGATAAAATTTATAGTGGGGTGAAATTCAGAATAAGATTTGGGCTGAATTTACTTTCAGAAGAGATCACACAGAAGTTAGGCTTGAGACGGGTGCAAATTGAGTCCTATCCTATTCAATTTATTTATACATGACAAAAATAGGGAGGGTTAAGGAAAGAAATGCCCATTGTCCAATACTGATGAACAAAGAGATCCCTGGATTACTGTATGTGAATGATTTAACAGTTGGAGCAATTTTTTTAGTAGGTCTACAAAAATCAATGGAGGCAATTCATAGGTTTTGCGCTAACTGGGGATTAAGGATACACAGCAAAAAATAAAAAACAATAGTATTTAAAAGAGGATTGATACTGCGGAAAGAAGAGGAGTGGTACATAGGAGATCAAAAGGTAGAAGTAGTAAAGGAATATGACTATTTAGGTGTAAGGATGTGTAGCAGTGGAGGGTGGGGTACACAAGCCAGAAAAGTGATAGCTAACGGCAGGGCAGCAATGGCAGGGGTAAGAATATATAAACATAAGCTGGAGATGTCAGTTAGATGGTTAGAAAGAATGTATGAAGTGGTCGTTGAGTCCAGAACAATGTATGCAGTGGAGGTATGGGGCATATCAGAGATAGGAACACCATTAGGCCAGATGTATGGATTGTTTTGCAAAGAACTACCAGGGCTGCCAAAATTGGTACCAAGAGAGGTGGCATTACTAGAGTTGGGTAATACAAAAAGAAGGGGAATAATAATAGAGAGAATACTGAAATTCTGGTATAAGTGTATTAAAGGGCAGAAAGGGGAATTATTGAATCTGTGCATGAAGCAACAGAAAAGCATTAAGAACACAAACAGTTGGTGGTCGGAATTAGAAAGAATAGTGTTGAAGTTAGGCATGGGAGATCTATGGAGAGCAGAGGAGTTAAATCATAGCGGTTTTTGGAAGGAAGTGAGAAACAGTACAAGACATAGATAGGCAGGAGATATGGGAAAGTATAGAAGAAAAGAAACTTTGAAATGTTATAAGCAATTAAAGACAGAATGGGGTAGGGAAAAAATATATAGATCAATGTGACAAAACTGGAAGAGAAGGCATAGCATGTATGAGAGTAGGAATAATATATCTAAAAGGGTTGAGAAGTAATGAGCTAGGGATATGTGAATTTTGTGGAGATGAACAGAGCACTGTTTATTACCTGGTAGAATCTAAGGAGTTAACAAATTACAGGAAAAAGTTATGGGATAAGAAGTGGAACTGTGTGACCAAAGAGGTGGTGGCATTATGCATGTTAAAGGGGATGGGTGGAAAGAAAAATAGATGTATAGGAGAATTGTTATATAAGTTAAGAGAAAAGTGGATTAGGGTAAAAGAAGCAAAGGTCAAGAAGAAATGATAGCAAGCTGATCAGGAAAACCAAAGGCTTATGGCCAGGGTACCTGAGTCAGCGAGTAAATTTTAGGGTCAGCAATTTCATGTACTTGTACAGGATAAGTGCATGCACAATATTAAAGTCATTGTAGTGAAACTATAATGGAAACTGTACAAATAAATATATCTATCTAAATATATATCTAAATGTAAGAATGCAGTGACACAGGTTGTAAAAGCCAAATGCTTAAAAGATAAACCTAGTAATTACAGACCAATATCAGTAATTCCCATAATAGCAAAAATCTTTGAATGTCTTATCAAATATCAACTACAGAATTATTTTGAGGCTCAAAATTTGTTTTCAGATAGTCAGTTTGGATATCGCAAGGGAAAATCGACCATACTTGCTGTAGACTCACTTGTACAATTAATCCACCAAGCATTTGAAGGAGGTGATTTTGCACATTCAATACTATGTGATCTAAGTAAGGCCTTTGACTGTGTGAAACATGATGTTTTGTTAAAGAAATTAGAAATTTATGGCATAAGAAACTGAAATGTAAAACTCTTTAAATCTTATCTTGCAAATCGACAACAAATTATATCGGTAGGAGGGAAAGAATCTCAGGTATTGGAAGTAAACACAGGTGTTCCCCAAGGAGCCCTTTGCTCTTTTTAATTATGATTAATGATGTCTCAAAATGTTCATCATCTCACACGGTAGTATATGCCGATGATACATCTTTTCTAAGCACTCACAAAGATTACAAAACACTGTTACAACTAGCAAAAACAACAGTAGAAAACTCAAAACTCTGGTTTAAAAGCAATAGGTTTTATATGAATGAAAGCAAAACACAGAGTATTTTATTTACTTTAAAAAATGTTGAACAAGATGAAAGTCTAAACGAAACAGTTAAACTGTTAGGTGTAGTTATAGATAAAAAACTAACCTGGAATCCACATAGAGACCAAGTGTGTAAAAAATTGTCATCAGTGGTATTTTTACTAGCAAATTTAAAAAGAGTAGTTTCAGAAAAATTTGTATTAATGGCTTATTAGTCGTTAGAGTGGCTGGACAACAACCAGAAGACCCGTGGTTCAAATCCCGGCTATGGCATTAAATTTTTGAGTCTGACTCTATCTTTCCATACTTTAGCCTATACACGGCCAGTGTGAAAGAACAATTAATTTCCAACAAAATAACTGTCACTAATTTAAACTTTATGTTAAAAAATTTGAATACTTAAATGTGGAGCAGCATTTCGAAGTTAGTATTGTAAAATTGAATGAGTATAAGGTTGTAATAATTTGTATGTGTATGTAGAAATCCTGGTAGTGAAATGCAAATATTACTTCAAAATTTGGAAATCATTCTGGAATATTACAAATTGAAAACTCAAGTTATATTAACTGGTGATTTTAATATCAATTTTTTAAAGGACAGTAACGAAAAGAAAATGATCGTAAATTTGTTAAACATATATGGCCTACAAGTCATAATAAATGAGCCTACCAGAGTTCAAAATAGTGCTAAAACTGCAATAAACCAAATAATCCTAAACATATATGCATTTCAGTATACTTCATTAGTGTTTGAGACAGGCTTTTCAGATCATTTTGGGCAACTAGCTCTATTAGAATACAAATTTGACTGTAACTATTAAAAGAGTATTCAAAGCAGTTAGGGAAATCAATGATACAAATGTCGAATATTTTAACTTTTTGTTGTCAGAGGTACAGTGATATGATGTGTACAAATTAAATGATGTAAACTGTAAATATGAGGAATTTTTAAAAACTATCTCCCACTACTTTATTGTAGCTATTCCCCTTAAAAAAGTAAATGTAAATAGTAGAAGAGCAAGTAAAGACTGGATTACTCAAGGAATACGAAATTCAAGTAAGATACTTCGATTCTTAAATAAGTATGTTAAAGAGAATGCTACAACTCATGATTTCTTGCAAAATTATACAAAAATATATAACAAAATCATTAAGCAGGCAAAAAGGTTATCAATAAACAAGCGAATATGTGAAACAACTAATAAATCCATTATTAAAACAGAGACAGGCAAACATAATGAATTGCACAATATCAATTAAATTAAATACAATGGTGAACTAATTTCTGAAGCTAATAAAGTTGTGAATTCTTTCAACAACTATTTTAATGAAATAAATAATTATTCTAAGCTTAGCCAAAAGAATAAAAGAGAGGAATTTAAAAATTTACCATATTTTCCCTTTTCCTTATTTCTTTTGCCAACAGATATTAATGAAATTAACTCAATAATAAAGAGCCTTAAAAATAAAAAAATATTGTGGGGTTGATCAGCTTTCCAGTCTTATAATAAAGAAATGTGGTGTGCATATTAGCAAACCTTTAACTTATTTAATAAATCTTTCATTTAATATAGGACAATTTCCAGACTGCTTAAAAATTTCAAAAATAAAACCACTATTTAAAAAAGCATCACGAAAAGAAATAGAAAATTATAGACCAATTTATCTACTATCAACTTTTTTAAAAATTATTGAAAAAATAATGTTTAGAAGGTTCTTTAATAAACACAATTTATGGATAGACCAGTAATATTGTTTTCGGAAAGGTAGATTGACTGATACTGTTATTATGCAATTTCTATAAGAAGTATATTACAGTATGGATAGTAAAAGTAAACTTTGTATTGAGCTATGTTTAGATTTGTCTAAAGGTTTTGACCTGGTCAATCATGATATATTATTATCCAAATTAAATTCATATAGCATCAGAGGGACTGTAAACAACTGGTTTGCCTCATATTTAAAAGACAAGAAACAGATAGTGGAATTACAATTTTTAGATGCAAAGACTAATACACTTTATGATGAACATTCTGAAATGAAAATTATAAAATGTGGTGTCTCTCAGGGTTCTATCTTGGACCCCCTTCTATTTCTAGTTTATATTAATGATATAACCCATACTGTAGATAAGGAAAATATTGAACTTACTATTTTTGCAGATGACACATACTCATTACTGCTAATGATAAAGGTAATTTACTTTAAAATGTAATTGAAATTAATTAAACTATTTTGCCATGGCTTGATCAAAACAGACTAATTTTAAACAAAGATAAAACAGTAGCAATAGGTTTTCGGCATAAAGTAAATAGAAGTATTACCTTCTCTGACCTTAATTTGGGTGGCATCAACATTTCATATGTAAAAGATACAAAATTTTAGGCTTGTGGTTAAATCAAAACTTGGATTGGACTGTACATATAGAAGATTTGATTAAAAAGTTAAGTAAGCAATGATATGCTTTAAAAACATTAAAAATGATAGCAGACGTAAAGACAGTCCGAATGGCATATTTTGCATATTTTCATTCCCTTATGAATTATGGTATCATCTTTGGGGTAATTCAAATATGTCAGAAAAGGTTTTTCGAATGCCAAAAAGAGCCATAAGAATAATAGTGAACCAAACTGCACATGTGAACTGTAGAGTGTATTTTAAGGAACTGAAAATTATAACCCTACCATGTTTATACATATACAAAGTTCTTTTACATATAAAAGCTAGTTTAAATTGCTTTAAAACATATGCAGTGACACACCAGCATGATAAAAGAAACAGTTCAAACCTACTAGCAATTAGTCATAATACCATGTTATACAAACATTCCTTCACTTATAGTGGTACCCAACTGTACAATAAGTTACCTCTTTATTTAAAACAGATTGACAACCAAAAGATTTTTAAATTGAAACTACATAAATTTTTAAGTGAAGCATGTTTTTATTCTATTCAAGAGTATTTGGAAACTTAGTTATATTATTATATTTTGGCATTTACTCTTATACATGGTTTTTGTAATTTCTGTATTTAAATTTTGTAAGAATTTTTGTTTTGACGTGTCCACAATCTTGTGTGGAGATTTAAATGATGAATAAATTGAATTGAATTGACTTTAAATTAATTCAACCTGATTGTACAGATTAAAAAGAAGACTTTAAGTTTAGGAAGCCTCATATAGAAAGAACGCTGAAAGGGATGGTCAAAGGTTCATGTGCTTTAATCCCAGCAAAACCTCTTTATTTTTTTTAAAATCTGAATCTTGTTTACAATTTGTGTCCTAACAAGCAGAGTGAGATGTCTTCTTTAAATTAATTAATTGAATTGGTTAATTATACCAGCAGCTGCCAGGATATATAATTCAATTTGCCACAACTCATTTTTGCACAAATTCTTTCATCTGCCAATAAATTTGCCTATCACATTTAAAACCATGTAAATGCTGTTCTCCTTAGTTGGAGCCCAAGCTTCAAATTTTGGCAAAGAGGGTCAGCATTCAACCATTCATTGTTCTTTCAGTACTGTGGGCCCCATCCATCCAGCAGGCAGGTATTGAAGGAACAATTTTGCTACCTAGTAAAATTAACTCTTAAATTCATAGTGGTTAAATAAGAAACCAGGTATAACAATGGTTCATAAAACTATTTGTAGTCAGTTTTTTCATACTATATCACTTACATATTAATTTTTGAGGGACTAGTTTTGGGAGCTGTTGCTTCCATTTTCAAGCTCGAAGACCTGACTATCATCTTTTGTTGTAACAGTCTTCTCTCTCTGGTGGTGGAGCAATGAATTTCTTTATCAAACTGTCAGCCGTGGTATTTCAAAGTTTGTTAATCAGTTCTTGTAGTTCCATATTAAGATGTTCTCCCAGGTTGTGAGTTTATTATGGCTTATCACGTCTTTTCATAGTTATGGATTTGGATCAAGTTTATGATTTTCATTCCAAAAGTGAAATTCTACAAGAAAGACAAGTCAGCAGTAGCATTTCACTTTTGAAATGATGACTATAACATGGACCCAAATCCACAATAATATTAAAAGGCATGATAAACCATAACAAACTCACAACGTGGGAGAACATCTTAATACAGAAATATAAAGACTGATTAATAAACTTTGAAATACCAACAATCAACAATTTGATAATAAAGTTCATGTTCCATTTCCAGAGATAAGACTGCGGATAACAACAGATAACAGTCAAACCTTTGAGTCTGAAAATGGAAGCAAAAACTCCCAAAACTAGTCCTTCAAAAATTAATATGTAAGTGACATAATATGAAAAAATTGACTACAAATAATTTTATGAATTAATTTGGGCATCATTGTTACTAAATACCTCAAAATATCCCATAAGCAGGTATAACATTTTTCAAGTTGTTTCTTAGGCTATAAATGCTGCTCTGTTAACAGATAAACTGTAGAGAACTCTAGGTTATGCAGATTCCTTGTTAGTCTTAGCAAGGTGAATATGGCAAGTGATAATAGAAAGGCCTTAGAAAGCTGAAAATCTGCGATTTGAATCTTCTCTGTGACCCAAATTTTTTAATGAGGTTTCCTTTCAATAGAGAGAAAACTATTTTTATAGAGAAAACTTTTAATATAATCTGGCAATTAAGCTATCATAAATCTTTGTTTTAAGATATACATAAATTCCCTCTTGTACATGCAAGTTCTAGTTTATTCTACAGTTTGCATTTTTACTATAAGACCTGAAGCACTAAATTATAGTTCATATTTATGTGCTGTAATATAGTATATAATGTACAGTAGTTAGAACCAAGAGTAGACATATAATAGAATCAATCACATCCAATTATGAGAGTCACAGAAGGAGTGCCTCAAGGATCTGTCCTAGGATCAATACTGTTTTTGATTTATGTGAATGATCTTCCTATAACTACACACTCAAAAACAGTGAAGTATGCCGATGACACCTCACTGATATTTGGTACTAGGGAAGTAGATGAAATGGAGAAAATCATAACTACAGAAACGCAAATTATTTATAATTATCTTATAAACAATAGCCTGAAAGTAAATCTACAAAAAACAAAAACAGTCATGTTTCAACACCGCAATAACAGGTATAGTAGTAATTCTATTAATGTAAATATAAATGGTGAACAAATCGAGCAATTAGATAAGATAAAACTCGTAGGGGTGATTATTGATGAAAACCTAACTTTCAGACACCATACTGACTACATATGTAAAAAGATAAGTAAAAATCTTTATTTATTAAGGAACCTAGCAAAAAATCTAAATTCTGAACATCTGAAATTAACCTATTATGGAATAATACATTCACATCTACAATATGCAGTTGAGATATGGGGCAGCACTTGTATGACTAACATGAACAGATTACTAGTTTTGCAGAAGAAATGTATAAGATGTATATATAAGGTAAATAGAAGAGAATCATGTAGAGATGTCTTTGTAGAAAACAAAATCCTAACAGTAGTATCTTTATATGTTTTTAAAGTAGTCATGTTTGTAGTTAGCAAGGAGGAAATGGGTAATTTAAATAAACATTGTCACAAACACGAAACAAGGACACAAAATAATTACCATAGAATAGCTTTAAATAAGAAGTCAACAGATAAAGATCCCTTAATCATGGGAAAAATATTATTTAATAAACTACCAAATTCAGTAAAAACAGAAAAAGGTAAATTATTTAAAAATGAACTAAACAAGTTTCTAATACTAAAAGGTTTGTATAAACTGGACGAATTGTAATTAAATATATATAATTGTTTATCTTGATGTATCCGACAACATGTAAGTGTTATTATGGATGAAATAAATTGATTTGATCTGATAGCATAATTTTACAAAATATATTATTATTACTTACGCTCCAGGTCCCTCCCAAGTCCATGTAACTGTGTCCAGCTTGTTGGGATAGCGAATACACACAGGCTGAATGGGAACTCCGGGATAGAAAGCTCCTGGTTTAAATGTGATTAGGCATGAACGGTTTGTGCATGTGCCTTCAGGAAAAATTAATATCTGCAAGGAACATACATAAATTATTTTAAAAGGATGGAAAAAATCTATGATATCGGAATAAAGCTTATGTCATTTATCAATTGACTTTATCAGCAACAACAATTTGAATATAAAGCACAGAATTACGTGCCAAACTGATGCTTTTCCTCTTTCTTATTAAGAAAAATAGTTTCTATGCTAGGATATATGTATACAAAAATTTCTGAACAAATGTTTTCATATCAACTTCTAAGCTTAGATGCTGCCAAATGTGCTTTTCCATGTTATTACAACAACAAAACATTGCTTTTGTATCACTAGAACTATTTAAGCTACCTTCTCCTGATACCTGAAGCTCAGTATTTGCTTAGAACTGAATTATTCTTGATTATAGATAGTATAGATAATAAAGAAAAGGCCTAATAAGTATGACATGTTATACATTTTCTATATTATATATAATTAAACTGGGCAAATCGGAACACACTGAAACATTTTCACACTTGATTTTAGAAAGCTATTGGAATATTTACATAGTAGGAATAAATGCTCATAAGCATCTTGTTATCATGCAGTATGTGATGTAAAGTAATTTAACAGCCATATTTTATTAGATAAAATTTGGCCAAACTGTTACCTGTTACAAGAGAAGCAAGGTGCAGGACAGACTTAAAAGTGCTCCATTTGCTGGATGAATTTATAATTGCTGAACTATCCAGATTGTTATAAATGTTTAACTTTACATTCACAGATCTAGTGCTGTTTAGGAAAATGCTATAAAGAAAGGAACCTTTACCCTGAGCCTTATTTCAAGAGGTCCTGAGTTCGAATCTCGGTCAGGGTGAGTTACCCGGATAAGGTTTTTTCTGTGGTTTTCCCTTATCCTTAAAGACGAATGTCAGGTAGCTCTAAGCTCCATCGGGTTCGATCTCAGGCGACCGCAAAGTGAGATTTATGGTGGACAACACGGCGCTGGGGCGGGTTTTCTCCAGGACCTCCGGTTTCCCCCGCCATCTCATTCCACCGGTGCTCCATCTTCATTTCATGTATCATCAGTGTCACCGCCTGCGGTGCCATATGTAGTAAAAGCGGGCGTTAAACACTACACATTTCATTTTTTCTAAGCTCCATGGACCCCGGATTCATTTGAGCATCATTTCACCAATTTCATTCATCGTCCGATATGACTTAACGTTGGAGGACGTAAATTACAACAACAACAACAAAAATAAAAAATAAAAAAACCAACACTGAGCCTTATTTAAGAACACATTTGACTCACTATAACATGGCATACATCATTAGCTGCAAAATGGGAACTTTCTCAAAATGGTCCTGTCATTGCACAGAAATCTATTCAGCCAAATTTCATCTAAGTTGTGGCAGCTTTTGACTAATTTTAATGTCCTATAGCTAGATAATAAAATCTCTATGAGCATATTTTCACTACTTTGATTATATTCAAATAGATACCCCAAATCTATCCAAAAAACTTTTGAGTGTTACTTTCGACTCCCCATAAAAAATATGTCAAGTTATGTAGAATTAATACCTTTGTCTCTTTCACTGTGGGTTCAGGTATTTTAGTTCTTGGGATGAACTTATTTGCACACTGAGTTTCTTAATTTATCCACTGATTAAACCTAACCTGGTTATCAAATTTAAGAACATGGACAGTTGGTATTTAAAATTTCATTGCAAGATGTAAGCCTCATCATGTAATTAAATACCATGTATGACAGTGCTACATATTTATAATTCATAGTTCAACTTCAAATCTTAGACAGTGCTCAAGCTTTGTATTTGACAGATATATAATGATTCCATTTCAATATATACCAAAATAACTGCTTTTGACTACATCACTTCATTGCATCCTTTTTAATGCCTTGCAGTATTATATGAGGTGTAATAAAAAGTAACAGGAATCTTTTAATTTTGCAGGTTTATACATCCAATTTTCAAAACTTCTTTTTCTTTTTGTTGGTAGCCATGTTCCTGACAAATGATTGCAATTTCATTTTCAGCTGTTTTGAATATTTAGTTAATTGTTGACAGTCGAAAAGTGCTCTGCAAATTTTTACTTAATTTTTATTAAATTTTTCTTGAAAACTGGAATAAAGTGCATCACTGCATTTGAAATGTTGACTGTAGCTTTTTTATGAATTTACTATGAGTAAGACAAGAGTTCATAGGTGGTATAAATGTTTTAAAGAGGGTCAAAAAGATGCTGAGGACAATGACTGCTTTGAACTCCCTCACACATCAATTACTGACAACAATGTGGAAGAAATAAAGAAAACAGTTCTTAAAAATCGCTAAATTACCAGGAGGATTGACCAGAAATAGGCAAAATTCTTGTGGAAATTGCATCACAATAATTCTCCTGCTCACACCTCAATGCTTGTTCATGTTTTTCTATCAAAAAGCAAAACCTTTGCCAATATATTTGCTACACATGATCCCATGCAACTTTTTTCTATTCCCAGAGCTTTAGAAAAATCTTGAAAGGTTGTCATTTTGCCACCATTGATGAGAGAAAAACAGAAGTGCTAAAAGAGCTGAACACCAGAACAAAAAGAGGGTCCCATAAGTGCTTCCAAGATTGGAGAAAGCGCTGATGTGCAGTTTATCAGCTCTGTTGTTCATAAAATCAGGTTATGTAAATGCATGAAAAAATTAAAGAAAATAATATATTACAAAAAGGAAAACTATGGGAAAATTTAAGTAACAGCATGACTAGAATCAATACGCTGCCAAGATAATCCTCTGTAGCAACTGTTAGACTTCTAACAGGGCATGACGGTCTCATACATTTATTCAGCATTGGTATAGTGAGATCTATTCTGTGTCCTTCCTGTACACTTAAAGACAATATGGATGGAAACCACCTACTCTGCTGCCCAACCTTTAGTCAATGTACCAACATATTGGAGTGCAACAGAGTGAATGGCTTCATTGCCAACTGCTTTACATTAGACACCAACCAACCATATTTTGTATTTGAGGAGGATTACTTTGAAGGGGACAAAGTTGATGTTGATTAATAAATAAAGATTCTTTAAGCAAAAACAGAATTCCTGCTTTTTTTTTCATACCTCATACTTACATTCTAAGCACATTTATTGTCCAAGCATCAAACTATAACCAATTTGGTAAATACAGTAATGATTTTATGTGGGTAGTGCATTTTACCTGTGGCCAATCCTGGTCTGAAGTTGCCCTCTCAATGATCTCCTTGATTGTGTTTTGTCTGGAATTTGGATCCTCCCTCCACACGTACACAGGTTGTGTGTAGTTTATCAGCTCTGTTGTTCATAAAATCAGGTTATGTAAATGCACTGCAAGCTTAGTTACTGAAGAGTTAAATATTAATTTTATATTATATAAATTCTGCTACATTACTTAAATATTCTGCAGTATTTTCTGCTTCCTACTGCAGTTTAATTGTGCTATAAGCTTCTGTAACATTCCTAAAAGTTAAAACTCAAATATTTTTCATTTATATCACCACTATTTACAGTGTCAGTAATTTGAGGTGCCAAAAGAAGCAGCTACCAAAGATTTATTTTCTCAAAGGTGAAAGTTTCATTTATTTTTTTAATTAAAACATTTACTTTTAAGCTGAATTTTACTAGCACTGAAAATACAGCCTGAAAATTCATTTTCAATAACTATTGGGAAAAATTATTCAAACACTGGTAGTGGATATTACATGTCAAAAAATAAATAAGTGGCTAGTGTGTGGCTCCTATGTTCAACACCTTGGTGTGGGATCCAAAGAGAGACGAGGCTAGAACATACATCCTGTGTTAGTTTACTTCAGTGCAGGACCTAAATAGAAAAGTGGCTAGTGTGTGGCTCCTATGTTCAACACCTTGGTGTGCGATCCAAATGGTGATGATGCTAGAACTTAGGTCCTGTGTTGGTTTACTTCAGTGCAGGACCTAAATAGAAAAGTAGCTAGAGTGTGGCTCCTAAGTTCAGCACTCTGGTGTGCGATCCAAAGAGAGAAGAGGCTAGAACATGGGTCCAGTGTTGGTTTACTTAAGAGCAGGACCCAAATAGATAAATTGAAAGAGTGTAGCTCCTATGTTCAACACTTTGTTGTGGGACCCAAAGAGAGAAGAGGCTACAACATTGTGCTGTGTTGGTTTACTTAAGTGCCAGATCCAAATAGGTAAGTGGCTAGAGTCAGTCTCCTATGTTCAACACTTTGATGTGGGACCCAAAGAGAGAAGAGGCTAGAACGTGGGTCCTGTGTTGGTTTACTTCAGCGCCAGGCCCAAATAGGTAAGTGGCTAGAGTCAGTCTCCTATGTACAACACTTTGGTGTGGGACCCAAAGAGAGAAGAGGCTAGAACATGGGTCCTGTGTTGGTTTACTTAAGAGCAGGACCCAAAATAGATAAATTGAAAGAGTGTAGCTCCTATGTTCAACACTTTGTTGTGGGACCCAAAGAGAGAAGAGGCTACAACAATGTGCTGTGTTGGTTTACTTAAGTGCCAGATCCAAATAGGTAAGTGGCTAGAGTCAGTCTCCTATGTTCAACACTTTGATGTGGGACCCAAAGAGAGAAGAGGCTAGAACGTGGGTCCTGTGTTGGTTTACTTCAGCGCCAGGCCCAAATAGGTAAGTGGCTAGAGTCAGTCTCCCATGTTCAACACTTTGTTGTGTGACCCAAAGAGAGAAGAGGCTAGAACATGGGTCCTGTGTTGGTTTACTTCAGTGCCAGGCCCAAATAGGTAAGTGGCTAGAGTCCGTCTCCCATGTTCAACACTTTGATGTGGGACCCAAAGAGAGAAGAGGCTAGAACATGGGTCCTGTGTTGGTTTACTTCAGTGCAGGACCCAAATAGGTAAGTGGCTAGAGTCAGTCTCCCATGTACAACACTTTGATGTGGGACCCAAAGAGAGAAGAGGCTAGAACATGGGTCCTGTGTTGGTTTACTTCAGTGCAGGACCCAAATAGGTAAGTGGCTAGAGTCAGTCTCCTATGTTCAACACTTTGATGTGGGACCCAAAGAGAGAAGAGGCTAGAACATGGGTCCTGTGTTGGTTTACTTCAGTGCAGGACCCAAATAGGTAAGTGGCTAGAGTCAGTCTCCCATGTTCAACACTTTGATGTGGGACCCAAAGAGAGAAGAGGCTAGAACATGGGTCCTGTATTGGTTTACTTCAGCGCCAGGCCCAAATAGGTAAGTGGCTAGAGTCCGTCTCCCATGCTACACACTTTGATGTGGGACCCAAAGAGAGAAGAGGCTAGAACATGGGTCCTGTGTTGGTTTACTTCAGTGCCAGGCCCAAATAGGTAAGTGGCTAGAGTCAGTCTCCTATGTTCAACACTTTGGTGTGGGACCCAAAGAAAGAAGAGGCTAGAACATGGGTCCTGTGTTGGTTTACTTCAGTGCCAGGCCCAAATAGGTAAGTGGCTAGAGTCAGTCTCCTATGTTCAACACTTTGGTGTGGGACCCAAAGAGAGAAGAGGCTAGAACATGGGTCCTGTGTTGGTTTACTTCAGTGCCAGGCCCAAATAGGTAAGTGGCTAGAGTCAGTCTCCTATGTTCAACACTTTGGTGTGGGACCCAAAGAGAGAAGAGGCTAGAACATGGGTCCTGTGTTGGTTTACTTCAGTGCCAGGCCCAAATAGGTAAGTGGCTAGAGTCAGTCTCCTATGTTCAACACTTTGGTGTGGGACCCAAAGAGAGAAGAGGCTAGAACATGGGTCCTGTGTTGGTTTACTTCAGTGCCAGGCCCAAATAGGTAAGTGGCTAGAGTCCGTCTCCCATGTTCAACACTTTGGTGTGTGACCCAAAGAGAGAAGAGGCTAGAACATGGGTCCTGTGTTGGTTTACTTCAGTGCAGGACCCAAATAGGTAAGTGGCTAGAGTCCGTCTCCCATGTTCAACACTTTGGTGTGGGACCCAAAGAGAGAAGAGGCTAGAACATGGGTCCTGTGTTGGTTTACTTCAGTGCAGGACCCAAATAGGTAAGTGGCTAGAGTCAGTCTCCCATGTTCAACACTTTGGTGTGTGACCCAAAGAGAGAAGAGGCTAGAACATGGGTCCTGTGTTGGTTTACTTCAGTGCCAGGCCCAAATAGGTAAGTGGCTAGAGTCAGTCTCCCATGTTCACACTTTGATGTGGGACCCAAAGAGAGAAGAGGCTAGAACATGGGTCCTGTGTTGGTTTACTTCAGTGCCAGGCCCAAATAGGTAAGTGGCTAGAGTCAGTCTCCTATGTTCAACACTTTGGTGTGGGACCCAAAGAGAGAAGAGGCTAGAACATGGGTCCTGTGTTGGTTTACTTCAGTGCCAGGCCCAAATAGGTAAGTGGCTAGAGTCAGTCTCCTATGTTCAACACTTTGGTGTGTGACCCAAAGAGAAAAGAGGCTAGAACATGGGTCCTGTGTTGGTTTACTTCAGTGCCAGGCCCAAATAGGTAAGTGGCTAGAGTCAGTCTCCTATGTTCAACACTTTGGTGTGGGACCCAAAGAGAGAAGAGGCTAGAACATGGGTCCTGTGTTGGTTTACTTCAGTGCCAGACCCAAATAGGTAAGTGGCTAGAGTCAGTCTCCTATGTTCAACACTTTGGTGTGGGACCCAAAGAGAGAAGAGGCTAGAACATGGGTCCTGTGTTGGTTTACTTCAGTGCCAGGCCCAAATAGGTAAGTGGCTAGAGTCAGTCTCCTATGTTCAACACTTTGGTGTGGGACCCAAAGAGAGAAGAGGCTAGAACATGGGTCCTGTGTTGGTTTACTTCAGTGCAGGACCCAAATAGGTAAGTGGCTAGACTCAGTCTCCTATGTTCAACACTTTGATGTGGGACCCAAAGAGAGAAGAGGCTAGAACATGGGTCCTGTGTTGGTTTACTTCAGTGCAGGACCCAAATAGGTAAGTGGCTAGACTCAGTCTCCTATGTTCAACACTTTGATGTGGGACCCAAAGAGAGAAGAGGCTAGAACATGGGTCCTGTGTTGGTTTACTTCAGTGCAGGACCCAAATAGGTAAGTGGCTAGAGTCAGCATCCTATGTTCAACACCTTGATGTGGGACCCAAAGAGAGAAGAGGCTAGAACATGGGTCCTGTGTTGGTTTACTTCAGTGCAGGACCCAAATAGGTAAGTGGCTAGACTCAGTCTCCTATGTTCAACACTTTGGTGTGTGACCCAAAGAGAGAAGAGGCTAGAACATGGGTCCTGTGTTGGTTTACTTCAGTGCAGGACCCAAATAGGTAAGTGGCTAGAGTCAGCATCCTATGTTCAACACTTTGATGTGGGACCCAAAGAGAGAAGAGGCTAGAACATGGGTCCTGTGTTGGTTTACTTCAGTGCAGGACCCAAATAGGTAAGTGGCTAGAGTCAGCATCCTATGTTCAACACTTTGATGTGGGACCCAAAGAGAGAAGGGGCTAGAACATGGGTCCTGTGTTGGTTTACTTCAGTGCAGGACCCAAATAGGTAAGTGGCTAGAGTCAGCATCCCATGTTCAAAACTTTGGTGTGGGACCCAAAGAAAGAAGAGGCTAGAACATGGGTCCTGTGTTGGTTTACTTCAGTGCAGGACCCAAATAGGTAAGTGGCTAGAGTCAGCATCCTATGTTCAACACTTTGATGTGGGACCCAAAGAGAGAAGGGGCTAGAACATGGGTCCTGTGTTGGTTTACTTCAGTGCAGGACCCAAATAGGTAAGTGGCTAGAGTCAGTCTCCCATGTTCAACACTTTGGTGTGTGACCCAAAGAGAGAAGAGGCTAGAACATGGGTCCTGTGTTGGTTTACTTCAGTGCAGGACCCAAATAGGTAAGTGGCTAGACTCAGTCTCCCATGTTCAACACTTTGGTGTGGGACCCAAAGAGAGAAGAGGCTAGAACATGGGTCCTGTGTTGGTTTACTTCAGTGCAGGACCCAAATAGGTAAGTGGCTAGACTCAGTCTCCCATGTTCAACACTTTGGTGTGGGACCCAAAGAGAGAAGAGGCTAGAACATGGGTCCTGTGTTGGTTTACTTCAGTGCAGGACCCAAATAGGTAAGTGGCTAGAGTCCGTCTCCCATGTTCAACACTTTGGTGTGGGACCCAAAGAGAGAAGAGGCTAGAACATGGGTCCTGTGTTGGTTTACTTCAGTGCAGGACCCAAATAGGTAAGTGGCTAGAGTCCGTCTCCCATGTTCAACACTTTGATGTGGGACCCAAAGAGAGAAGAGGCTAGAACATGGGTCCTGTGTTGGTTTACTTCAGTGCCAGGCCCAAATAGGTAAGTGGCTAGAGTCAGTCTCCTATGTTCAACACTTTGGTGTGGGACCCAAAGAGAGAAGAGGCTAGAACATGGGTCCTGTGTTGGTTTACTTCAGTGCCAGGCCCAAATAGGTAAGTGGCTAGAGTCAGTCTCCTATGTTCAACACTTTGGTGTGGGACCCAAAGAGAGAAGAGGCTAGAACATGGGTCCTGTGTTGGTTTACTTCAGTGCAGGACCCAAATAGGTAAGTGGCTAGAGTCAGCATCCCATGTTCAACACTTTGGTGTGGGACCCAAAGAGAGAAGAGGCTAGAACATGGGTCCTGTGTTGGTTTACTTCAGTGCAGGACCCAAATAGGTAAGTGGCTAGACTCAGTCTCCCATGTTCAACACTTTGGTGTGGGACCCAAAGAGAGAAGAGGCTAGAACATGGGTCCTGTGTTGGTTTACTTCAGTGCAGGACCCAAATAGGTAAGTGGCTAGAGTCAGTCTCCCATGTTCAACACTTTGGTGTGGGACCCAAAGAGAGAAGAGGCTAGAACATGGGTCCTGTGTTGGTTTACTTCAGCGCCAGGCCCAAATAGGTAAGTGGCTAGAGTCAGTCTCCCATGTTCAACACTTTGGTGTGGGACCCAAAGAGAGAAGAGGCTAGAACATGGGTCCTGTGTTGGTTTACTTCAGTGCCAGGCCCAAATAGGTAAGTGGCTAGAGTCAGTCTCCTATGTTCAACACTTTGGTGTGGGACCCAAAGAGAGAAGAGGCTAGAACATGGGTCCTGTAATGGTTTACTTCAGTGCCAGGCCCAAATAGGTAAGTGGCTAGAGTCAGTCTCCCATGTTCAACACTTTGGTGTGGGACCCAAAGAGAGAAGAGGCTAGAACATGGGTCCTGTGTTGGTTTACTTCAGTGCCAGGCCCAAATAGGTAAGTGGCTAGAGTCAGTCTCCTATGTTCAACACTTTGGTGTGGGACCCAAAGAGAGAAGAGGCTAGAACATGGGTCCTGTGTTGGTTTACTTCAGTGCCAGGCCCAAATAGGTAAGTGGCTAGAGTCAGCATCCTATGTTCAACACTTTGGTGTGGGACCCAAAGAGAGAAGAGGCTAGAACATGGGTCCTGTGTTGGTTTACTTCAGTGCAGGACCCAAATAGGTAAGTGGCTAGAGTCAGTCTCCTATGTTCAACACTTTGGTGTGGGACCCAAAGAGAGAAGAGGCTAGAACATGGGTCCTGTGTTGGTTTACTTCAGTGCCAGGCCCAAATAGGTAAGTGGCTAGAGTCAGTCTCCTATGTTCAACACTTTGGTGTGGGACCCAAAGAGAGAAGAGGCTAGAACATGGGTCCTGTAATGGTTTACTTCAGTGCAGGACCCAAATAGGTAAGTGGCTAGAGTCAGCATCCCATGTTCAACACTTTGGTGTGGGACCCAAAGAGAGAAGAGGCTAGAACATGGGTCCTGTGTTGGTTTACTTCAGTGCCAGACCCAAATAGGTAAGTGGCTAGAGTCAGTCTCCTATGTTCAACACTTTGGTGTGGGACCCAAAGAGAGAAGAGGCTAGAACATGGGTCCTGTGTTGGTTTACTTCAGTGCCAGGCCCAAATAGGTAAGTGGCTAGAGTCAGTCTCCCATGTTCAACACTTTGGTGTGTGACCCAAAGAGAGAAGAGGCTAGAACATGGGTCCTGTGTTGGTTTACTTCAGTGCCAGGCCCAAATAGGTAAGTGGCTAGAGTCAGTCTCCCATGTTCAACACTTTGGTGTGTGACCCAAAGAGAGAAGAGGCTAGAACATGGGTCCTGTGTTGGTTTACTTCAGTGCAGGACCCAAATAGGTAAGTGGCTAGAGTCAGTCTCCTATGTTCAACACTTTGGTGTGGGACCCAAAGAGAGAAGAGGCTAGAACATGGGTCCTGTGTTGGTTTACTTCAGTGCCAGGCCCAAATAGGTAAGTGGCTAGAGTCAGTCTCCCATGTACAACACTTTGGTGTGTGACCCAAAGAGAGAAGAGGCTAGAACATGGGTCCTGTGTTGGTTTACTTCAGTGCAGGACCCAAATAGGTAAGTGGCTAGAGTCAGTCTCCCATGTTCAACACTTTGGTGTGTGACCCAAAGAGAGAAGAGGCTAGAACATGGGTCCTGTGTTGGTTTACTTCAGTGCCAGGCCCAAATAGGTAAGTGGCTAGAGTCAGTCTCCCATGTTCAACACTTTGATGTGTGACCCAAAGAGAAAAGAGGCTAGAACATGGGTCCTGTGTTGGTTTACTTCAGTGCCAGACCCAAATAGGTAAGTGGCTAGAGTCAGTCTCCTATGTACAACACTTTGGTGTGTGACCCAAAGAGAGAAGAGGCTAGAACATGGGTCCTGTGTTGGTTTACTTCAGTGCCAGGCCCAAATAGGTAAGTGGCTAGAGTCAGTCTCCTATGTTCAACACTTTGGTGTGTGACCCAAAGAGAGAAGAGGCTAGAACATGGGTCCTGTGTTGGTTTACTTCAGTGCAGGACCCAAATAGGTAAGTGGCTAGAGTCAGTCTCCCATGTTCAACACTTTGGTGTGGGACCCAAAGAGAAAAGAGGCTAGAACATGGGTCCTGTGTTGGTTTACTTCAGTGCAGGACCCAAATAGGTAAGTGGCTAGAGTCAGTCTCCCATGTTCAACACTTTGATGTGGGACCCAAAGAGAGAAGAGGCTAGAACATGGGTCCTGTGTTGGTTTACTTCAGTGCCAGGCCCAAATAGGTAAGTGGCTAGAGTCAGTCTCCCATGTTCAACACTTTGGTGTGGGACCCAAAGAGAAAAGAGGCTAGAACATGGGTCCTGTGTTGGTTTACTTCAGTGCAGGACCCAAATAGGTAAGTGGCTAGAGTCAGTCTCCCATGTTCAACACTTTGGTGTGGGACCCAAAGAGAAAAGAGGCTAGAACATGGGTCCTGTGTTGGTTTACTTCAGTGCAGGACCCAAATAGGTAAGTGGCTAGAGTCCGTCTCCTATGTTCAACACTTTGGTGTGTGACCCAAAGAGAGAAGAGGCTAGAACATGGGTTCTGTGTTGGTTTACTTCAGTGCAGGACCCAAATAGGTAAGTGGCTAGAGTCAGTCTCCCATGTTCAACACTTTGGTGTGGGACCCAAAGAGAAAAGAGGCTAGAACATGGGTCCTGTGTTGGTTTACTTCAGTGCAGGACCCAAATAGGTAAGTGGCTAGAGTCAGTCTCCCATGTCCAACACTTTGATGTGGGACCCAAAGAGAGAAGAGGCTAGAACATGGGTCCTGTGTTGGTTTACTTCAGTGCATGACCCAAATAGGTAAGTGGCTAGAGTCAGTCTCCCATGTTCAACACTTTGGTGTGGGACCCAAAGAGAAAAGAGGCTAGAACATGGGTCCTGTGTTGGTTTACTTCAGTGCAGGACCCAAATAGGTAAGTGGCTAGAGTCAGTCTCCCATGTTCAACACTTTGATGTGGGACCCAAAGAGAGAAGAGGCTAGAACATGGGTCCTGTGTTGGTTTACTTCAGTGCCAGGCCCAAATAGGTAAGTGGCTAGAGTCAGTCTCCCATGTTCAACACTTTGGTGTGGGACCCAAAGAGAAAAGAGGCTAGAACATGGGTCCTGTGTTGGTTTACTTCAGTGCCAGACCCAAATAGGTAAGTGGCTAGAGTCAGTCTCCCATGTTCAACACTTTGGTGTGGGACCCAAAGAGAAAAGAGGCTAGAACATGGGTCCTGTGTTGGTTTACTTCAGTGCCAGACCCAAATAGGTAAGTGGCTAGAGTCAGTCTCCCATGTTCAACACTTTGGTGTGGGACCCAAAGAGAAAAGAGGCTAGAACATGGGTCCTGTGTTGGTTTACTTCAGTGCCAGGCCCAAATAGGTAAGTGGCTAGAGTCAGTCTCCCATGTTCAACACTTTGGTGTGGGACCCAAAGAGAAAAGAGGCTAGAACATGGGTCCTGTGTTGGTTTACTTCAGTGCCAGGCCCAAATAGGTAAGTGGCTAGAGTCAGTCTCCCATGTTCAACACTTTGGTGTGGGACCCAAAGAGAAAAGAGGCTAGAACATGGGTCCTGTGTTGGTTTACTTCAGTGCAGGACCCAAATAGGTAAGTGGCTAGAGTCAGTCTCCCATGTTCAACACTTTGATGTGGGACCCAAAGAGAGAAGAGGCTAGAACATGGGTCCTGTGTTGGTTTACTTCAGTGCAGGACCCAAATAGGTAAGTGGCTAGAGTCAGTCTCCCATGTTCAACACTTTGATGTGGGACCCAAAGAGAGAAGGGGCTAGAACATGGGTCCTGTGTTGGTTTACTTCAGTGCAGGACCCAAATAGGTAAGTGGCTAGAGTCAGTCTCCCATGTTCAACACTTTGATGTGGAACCCAAAGAGAGAAGAGGCTAGAACATGGGTCCTGTGTTGGTTTACTTCAGTGCCAGACCCAAATAGGTAAGTAGCTAGAGTCAGCATCCTATGTTCAACACTTTGGTGTGGGACCCAAAGAGAGAAGAGGCTAGAACATGGGTCCTGTGTTGGTTTACTTCAGTGCAGGACCCAAATAGGTAAGTGGCTAGAGTCAGCATCCTATGTTCAACACTTTGGTGTGGGACCCAAAGAGAGAAGAGGCTAGAACATGGGTCCTGTGTTGGTTTACTTCAGTGCAGGACCCAAATAGGTAAGTAGCTAGAGTCAGCATCCTATGTTCAACACTTTGGTGTGGGACCCAAAGAGAGAAGAGGCTAGAACATGGGTCCTGTGTTGGTTTACTTCAGTGCCAGACCCAAATAGGTAAGTAGCTAGAGTCAGCATCCTATGTTCAACACTTTGGTGTGGGACCCAAAGAGAGAAGAGGCTAGAACATGGGTCCTGTGTTGGTTTACTTCAGTGCAGGACCCAAATAGGTAAGTGGCTAGAGTCAGTCTCCCATGTTCAACACTTTGATGTGGAACCCAAAGAGAGAAGAGGCTAGAACATGGGTCCTGTGTTGGTTTACTTCAGTGCCAGACCCAAATAGGTAAGTAGCTAGAGTCAGCATCCTATGTTCAACACTTTGGTGTGGGACCCAAAGAGAGAAGAGGCTAGAACATGGGTCCTGTGTTGGTTTACTTCAGCGCCAGGCCCAAATAGGTAAGTGGCTAGACTCAGTCTCCTATGTACAACACTTTGGTGTGGGACCCAAAGAGAAAAGAGGCTAGATCATGGGTCCTGTGTTGGTTTACTTCAGTGCCAGGCCCAAATAGGTAAGTGGCTAGACTCAGTCTCCTATGTTCAACACTTTGGTGTGGGACCCAAAGAGAGAAGAGGCTAGATCATGGGTCCTGTGTTGGTTTACTTCAGTGCCAGGCCCAAATAGGTAAGTGGCTAGAGTCAGTCTCCTATGTTCAACACTTTGGTGTGTGACCCAAAGAGAGAAGAGGCTAGAACATGGGTCCTGTGTTGGTTTACTTCAGTGCAGGACCCAAATAGGTAAGTGGCTAGAGTCAGTCTCCCATGTTCAACACTTTGGTGTGGGACCCAAAGAGAGAAGAGGCTAGAACATGGGTCCTGTGTTGGTTTACTTCAGTGCAGGACCCAAATAGGTAAGTGGCTAGAGTCAGTCTCCCATGTTCAACACTTTGGTGTGTGACCCAAAGAGAGAAGAGGCTAGAACATGGGTCCTGTGTTGGTTTACTTCAGTGCAGGACCCAAATAGGTAAGTGGCTAGAGTCAGTCTCCCATGTACAACACTTTGGTGTGTGACCCAAAGAGAGAAGAGGCTAGAACATGGGTCCTGTGTTGGTTTACTTCAGTGCCAGGCCCAAATAGGTAAGTGGCTAGAGTCAGTCTCCCATGTTCAACACTTTGGTGTGGGACCCAAAGAGAGAAGAGGCTAGAACGTGGGTCCTGTGTTGGTTTACTTCAGTGCAGGACCCAAATAGGTAAGTGGCTAGAGTCAGTCTCCCATGTACAACACTTTGATGTGGGACCCAAAGAGAGAAGAGGCTAGAACATGGGTCCTGTGTTGGTTTACTTCAGTGCAGGACCCAAATAGGTAAGTGGCTAGAGTCAGTCTCCCATGTTCAACACTTTGATGTGGGACCCAAAGAGAGAAGAGGCTAGAACATGGGTCCTGTGTTGGTTTACTTCAGTGCAGGACCCAAATAGGTAAGTGGCTAGAGTCAGTCTCCCATGTTCAACACTTTGGTGTGGGACCCAAAGAGAGAAGAGGCTAGAACGTGGGTCCTGTGTTGGTTTACTTCAGTGCAGGACCCAAATAGGTAAGTGGCTAGAGTCAGTCTCCTATGTACAACACTTTGGTGTGTGACCCAAAGAGAGAAGAGGCTAGAACATGGGTCCTGTGTTGGTTTACTTCAGTGCAGGACCCAAATAGGTAAGTGGCTAGAGTCCGTCTCCTATGTTCAACACTTTGGTGTGTGACCCAAAGAGAAAAGAGGCTAGAACATGGGTCCTGTGTTGGTTTACTTCAGTGCAGGACCCAAATAGGTAAGTGGCTAGAGTCCGTCTCCTATGTTCAACACTTTGGTGTGGGACCCAAAGAGAGAAGAGGCTAGAACATGGGTCCTGTGTTGGTTTACTTCAGTGCCAGGCCCAAATAGGTAAGTGGCTAGAGTCAGTCTCCTATGTTCAACACTTTGGTGTGGGACCCAAAGAGAGAACAGGCTAGAACATGGGTCCTGTGTTGGTTTACTTCAGTGCCAGGCCCAAATAGGTAAGTGGCTAGAGTCAGTCTCCCATGTACAACACTTTGGTGTGTGACCCAAAGAGAGAAGAGGCTAGAACATGGGTCCTGTGTTGGTTTACTTCAGTGCCAGGCCCAAATAGGTAAGTGGCTAGACTCAGTCTCCTATGTTCAACACTTTGGTGTGGGACCCAAAGAGAGAAGAGGCTAGAACATGGGTCCTGTGTTGGTTTACTTCAGTGCAGGACCCAAATAGGTAAGTGGCTAGAGTCAGCATCCCATGTTCAACACTTTGGTGTGGGACCCAAAGAGAGAAGAGGCTAGAACATGGGTCCTGTGTTGGTTTACTTCAGTGCAGGACCCAAATAGGTAAGTGGCTAGAGTCAGTCTCCCATGTTCAACACTTTGGTGTGGGACCCAAAGAGAGAAGAGGCTAGAACATGGGTCCTGTGTTGGTTTACTTCAGTGCAGGACCCAAATAGGTAAGTGGCTAGAGTCAGTCTCCTATGTTCAACACTTTGGTGTGGGACCCAAAGAGAGAAGAGGCTACAACATGGGTCCTGTGTTGGTTTACTTCAGTGCCAGACCCAAATAGGTAAGTGGCTAGAGTCAGTCTCCCATGTTCAACACTTTGGTGTGGGACCCAAAGAGAGAAGAGGCTAGAACATGGGTCCTGTGTTGGTTTACTTCAGCACCAGGCCCAAATAGGTAAGTGGCTAGAGTCAGTCTCCTATGTTCAACACTTTGGTGTGTGACCCAAAGAGAGAAGAGGCTAGAACGTGGGTCCTGTGTTGGTTTACTTCAGTGCCAGGCCCAAATAGGTAAGTGGCTAGAGTCAGTCTCCTATGTTCAACACTTTGGTGTGGGACCCAAAGAGAGAAGAGGCTAGAACATGGGTCCTGTGTTGGTTTACTTCAGTGCCAGGCCCAAATAGGTAAGTGGCTAGAGTCAGTCTCCCATGTTCAACACTTTGTTGTGTGACCCAAAGAGAGAAGAGGCTAGAACATGGGTCCTGTGTTGGTTTACTTCAGTGCAGGACCCAAATAGGTAAGTGGCTAGAGTCAGTCTCCTATGTTCAACACTTTGGTGTGTGACCCAAAGAGAGAAGAGGCTAGAACATGGGTCCTGTGTTGGTTTACTTCAGTGCAGGACCCAAATAGGTAAGTGGCTAGAGTCAGTCTCCTATGTTCAACACTTTGGTGTGGGACCCAAAGAGAGAAGAGGCTAGAACATGGGTCCTGTGTTGGTTTACTTCAGTGCCAGGCCCAAATAGGTAAGTGGCTAGAGTCAGTCTCCCATGTTCAACACTTTGGTGTGGGACCCAAAGAGAGAAGAGGCTAGAACATGTGTCCTGTGTTGGTTTACTTCAGTGCAGGACCCAAATAGGTAAGTGGCTAGAGTCAGTCTCCTATGTTCAACACTTTGGTGTGGGACCCAAAGAGAGAAGAGGCTACAACATGGGTCCTGTGTTGGTTTACTTCAGTGCCAGACCCAAATAGGTAAGTGGCTAGAGTCAGTCTCCCATGTTCAACACTTTGGTGTGGGACCCAAAGAGAGAAGAGGCTAGAACATGTGTCCTGTGTTGGTTTACTTCAGTGCAGGACCCAAATAGGTAAGTGGCTAGAGTCAGTCTCCCATGTTCAACACTTTGGTGTGGGACCCAAAGAGAGAAGAGGCTAGAACATGTGTCCTGTGTTGGTTTACTTCAGTGCAGGACCCAAATAGGTAAGTGGCTAGAGTCAGTCTCCCATGTTCAACACTTTGTTGTGTGACCCAAAGAGAGAAGAGGCTAGAACATGGGTCCTGTGTTGGTTTACTTCAGTGCAGGACCCAAATAGGTAAGTGGCTAGAGTCAGTCTCCTATGTACAACACTTTGGTGTGGGACCCAAAGAGAGAAGAGGCTAGAACATGTGTCCTGTGTTGGTTTACTTCAGTGCAGGACCCAAATAGGTAAGTGGCTAGAGTCAGTCTCCCATGTTCAACACTTTGTTGTGTGACCCAAAGAGAGAAGAGGCTAGAACATGGGTCCTGTGTTGGTTTACTTCAGTGCAGGACCCAAATAGGTAAGTGGCTAGAGTCAGTCTCCTATGTACAACACTTTGGTGTGTGACCCAAAGAGAAAAGAGGCTAGAACATGGGTCCTGTGTTGGTTTACTTCAGTGCCAGGCCCAAATAGGTAAGTGGCTAGAGTCAGTCTCCTATGTTCAACACTTTGGTGTGTGACCCAAAGAGAGAAGAGGATAGAACATGGGTCCTGTGTTGGTTTACTTCAGTGCCAGGCCCAAATAGGTAAGTGGCTAGAGTCAGTCTCCCATGTTCAACACTTTGGTGTGTGACCCAAAGAGAGAAGAGGATAGAACATGGGTCCTGTGTTGGTTTACTTCAGTGCCAGGCCCAAATAGGTAAGTGGCTAGAGTCAGTCTCCTATGTTCAACACTTTGGTGTGTGACCCAAAGAGAGAAGAGGATAGAACATGGGTCCTGTGTTGGTTTACTTCAGTGCAGGACCCAAATAGGTAAGTGGCTAGAGTCAGTCTCCCATGTTCAACACTTTGGTGTGTGACCCAAAGAGAGAAGAGACTAGAACATGGGTCCTGTGTTGGTTTACTTCAGTGCCACGCCCAAATAGGTAAGTGGCTAGAGTCAGTCTCCTATGTTCAACACTTTGGTGTGTGACCCAAAGAGAGAAGAGGATAGAACATGGGTCCTGTGTTGGTTTACTTCAGTGCCAGGCCCAAATAGGTAAGTGGCTAGAGTCAGTCTCCCATGTTCAACACTTTGATGTGTGACCCAAAGAGAGAAGAGGCTAGAACATGGGTCCTGTGTTGGTTTACTTCAGTGCCACGCCCAAATAGGTAAGTGGCTAGAGTCAGTCTCCCATGTTCAACACTTTGATGTGTGACCCAAAGAGAGAAGAGGCTAGAACATGGGTCCTGTGTTGGTTTACTTCAGTGCCACGCCCAAATAGGTAAGTGGCTAGAGTCAGTCTCCCATGTTCAACACTTTGATGTGTGACCCAAAGAGAGAAGAGGCTAGAACATGGGTCCTGTGTTGGTTTACTTCAGTGCCAGGCCCAAATAGGTAAGTGGCTAGAGTCAGTCTCCCATGTTCAACACTTTGATGTGGGACCCAAAGAGAAAAGAGGCTAGAACATGGGTCCTGTGTTGGTTTACTTCAGCGCCAGGCCCAAATAGGTAAGTGGCTAGAGTCAGTCTCCCATGTTCAACACTTTGGTGTGGGACCCAAAGAGAGAAGAGGCTAGAACATGGGTCCTGTGTTGGTTTACTTCAGTGCCAGATCCAAATAGGTAAGTGGCTAGAGTCAGTCTCCCATGTTCAACACTTTGGTGTGGGACCCAAAGAGAGAAGAGGCTAGAACATGGGTCCTGTGTTGGTTTACTTCAGCGCCAGATCCAAATAGGTAAGTGGCTAGAGTCAGTCTCCCATGTTCAACACTTTGGTGTGGGACCCAAAGAGAGAAGAGGCTAGAACATGGGTCCTGTGTTGGTTTACTTCAGTGCCAGGCCCAAATAGGTAAGTGGCTAGAGTCAGTCTCCCATGTTCAACACTTTGGTGTGGGACCCAAAGAGAGAAGAGGCTAGAACATGGGTCCTGTGTTGGTTTACTTCAGTGCCAGACCCAAATAGGTAAGTGGCTAGAGTCAGTCTCCCATGTTCAACACTTTGGTGTGTGACCCAAAGAGAAAAGAGGCTAGAACATGGGTCCTGTGTTGGTTTACTTCAGTGCCAGGCCCAAATAGGTAAGTGGCTAGAGTCAGTCTCCTATGTACAACACTTTGGTGTGTGACCCAAAGAGAGAAGAGGATAGAACATGGGTCCTGTGTTGGTTTACTTCAGTGCCAGGCCCAAATAGGTAAGTGGCTAGAGTCAGTCTCCCATGTTCAACACTTTGATGTGGGACCCAAAGAGAAAAGAGGCTAGAACATGGGTCCTGTGTTGGTTTACTTCAGCGCCAGGCCCAAATAGGTAAGTGGCTAGAGTCAGTCTCCCATGTTCAACACTTTGGTGTGGGACCCAAAGAGAGAAGAGGCTAGAACATGGGTCCTGTGTTGGTTTACTTCAGTGCCAGATCCAAATAGGTAAGTGGCTAGAGTCAGTCTCCCATGTTCAACACTTTGGTGTGGGACCCAAAGAGAGAAGAGGCTAGAACATGGGTCCTGTGTTGGTTTACTTCAGTGCCAGGCCCAAATAGGTAAGTGGCTAGACTCAGTCTCCTATGTTCAACACTTTGGTGTGGGACCCAAAGAGAAAAGAGGCTAGAACATGGGTCCTGTGTTGGTTTACTTCAGTGCAGGACCCAAATAGGTAAGTGGCTAGAGTCAGTCTCCCATGTTCAACACTTTGGTGTGGGACCCAAAGAGAAAAGAGGCTAGAACATGGGTCCTGTGTTGGTTTACTTCAGTGCCAGGCCCAAATAGGTAAGTGGCTAGACTCAGTCTCCCATGTACAACACTTTGATGTGGGACCCAAAGAGAAAAGAGGCTAGAACATGGGTCCTGTGTTGGTTTACTTCAGTGCCAGGCCCAAATAGGTAAGTGGCTAGAGTCAGTCTCCCATGTTCAACACTTTGGTGTGGGACCCAAAGAGAGAAGAGGCTAGAACATGGGTCCTGTGTTGGTTTACTTCAGTGCAGGACCCAAATAGGTAAGTGGCTAGAGTCAGTCTCCCATGTTCAACACTTTGGTGTGTGACCCAAAGAGAGAAGGGGCTAGAACATGGGTCCTGTGTTGGTTTACTTCAGTGCAGGACCCAAATAGGTAAGTGGCTAGAGTCAGTCTCCCATGTTCAACACTTTGGTGTGTGACCCAAAGAGAGAAGAGGCTAGAACATGGGTCCTGTGTTGGTTTACTTCAGTGCAGGACCCAAATAGGTAAGTGGCTAGACTCAGTCTCCTATGTTCAACACTTTGGTGTGTGACCCAAAGAGAAAAGAGGCTAGAACATGGGTCCTGTGTTGGTTTACTTCAGTGCCAGGCCCAAATAGGTAAGTGGCTAGAGTCAGTCTCCCATGTTCAACACTTTGTTGTGTGACCCAAAGAGAGAAGAGGCTAGAACATGGGTCCTGTGTTGGTTTACTTCAGTGCAGGACCCAAATAGGTAAGTGGCTAGAGTCAGTCTCCCATGTTCAACACTTTGGTGTGTGACCCAAAGAGAGAAGGGGCTAGAACATGGGTCCTGTGTTGGTTTACTTCAGTGCAGGACCCAAATAGGTAAGTGGCTAGACTCAGTCTCCTATGTTCAACACTTTGGTGTGGGACCCAAAGAGAGAAGAGGCTAGAACATGGGTCCTGTGTTGGTTTACTTCAGTGCAGGACCCAAATAGGTAAGTGGCTAGACTCAGTCTCCTATGTACAACACTTTGGTGTGTGACCCAAAGAGAGAAGAGGCTAGAACATGGGTCCTGTGTTGGTTTACTTCAGTGCAGGACCCAAATAGGTAAGTGGCTAGACTCAGTCTCCTATGTTCAACACTTTGGTGTGTGACCCAAAGAGAAAAGAGGCTAGAACATGGGTCCTGTGTTGGTTTACTTCAGTGCAGGACCCAAATAGGTAAGTGGCTAGACTCAGTCTCCTATGTTCAACACTTTGGTGTGTGACCCAAAGAGAAAAGAGGCTAGAACATGGGTCCTGTGTTGGTTTACTTCAGTGCAGGACCCAAATAGGTAAGTGGCTAGACTCAGTCTCCTATGTTCAACACTTTGGTGTGTGACCCAAAGAGAGAAGAGGCTAGAACATGGGTCCTGTGTTGGTTTACTTCAGTGCAGGACCCAAATAGGTAAGTGGCTAGACTCAGTCTCCTATGTTCAACACTTTGGTGTGTGACCCAAAGAGAGAAGAGGCTAGAACATGGGTCCTGTGTTGGTTTACTTCAGTGCAGGACCCAAATAGGTAAGTGGCTAGACTCAGTCTCCTATGTTCAACACTTTGGTGTGTGACCCAAAGAGAAAAGAGGCTAGAACATGGGTCCTGTGTTGGTTTACTTCAGTGCCAGGCCCAAATAGGTAAGTGGCTAGACTCAGTCTCCTATGTTCAACACTTTGGTGTGTGACCCAAAGAGAGAAGAGGCTAGAACATGGGTCCTGTGTTGGTTTACTTCAGTGCAGGACCCAAATAGGTAAGTGGCTAGACTCAGTCTCCTATGTTCAACACTTTGGTGTGTGACCCAAAGAGAAAAGAGGCTAGAACATGGGTCCTGTGTTGGTTTACTTCAGTGCCAGGCCCAAATAGGTAAGTGGCTAGAGTCAGTCTCCCATGTTCAACACTTTGTTGTGTGACCCAAAGAGAGAAGAGGCTAGAACATGGGTCCTGTGTTGGTTTACTTCAGTGCAGGACCCAAATAGGTAAGTGGCTAGAGTCAGTCTCCCATGTTCAACACTTTGGTGTGTGACCCAAAGAGAGAAGGGGCTAGAACATGGGTCCTGTGTTGGTTTACTTCAGTGCAGGACCCAAATAGGTAAGTGGCTAGACTCAGTCTCCTATGTTCAACACTTTGGTGTGGGACCCAAAGAGAGAAGAGGCTAGAACATGGGTCCTGTGTTGGTTTACTTCAGTGCAGGACCCAAATAGGTAAGTGGCTAGACTCAGTCTCCTATGTACAACACTTTGGTGTGTGACCCAAAGAGAGAAGAGGCTAGAACATGGGTCCTGTGTTGGTTTACTTCAGTGCAGGACCCAAATAGGTAAGTGGCTAGACTCAGTCTCCTATGTTCAACACTTTGGTGTGGGACCCAAAGAGAGAAGAGGCTAGAACATGGGTCCTGTATTGGTTTACTTCAGTGCCAGGCCCAAATAGGTAAGTGGCTAGACTCAGTCTCCCATGTTCAACACTTTGGTGTGTGACCCAAAGAGAGAAGAGGCTAGAACATGGGTCCTGTGTTGGTTTACTTCAGTGCCAGGCCCAAATAGGTAAGTGGCTAGAGTCAGTCTCCCATGTTCAACACTTTGGTGTGGGACCCAAAGAGAGAAGAGGCTAGAACATGGGTCCTGTGTTGGTTTACTTCAGTGCAGGACCCAAATAGGTAAGTGGCTAGACTCAGTCTCCTATGTTCAACACTTTGGTGTGTGACCCAAAGAGAGAAGAGGCTAGAACATGGGTCCTGTGTTGGTTTACTTCAGTGCCAGGCCCAAATAGGTAAGTGGCTAGAGTCCGTCTCCCATGTTCAACACTTTGGTGTGTGACCCAAAGAGAAAAGAGGCTAGAACATGGGTCCTGTGTTGGTTTACTTCAGTGCCAGGCCCAAATAGGTAAGTGGCTAGAGTCCGTCTCCTATGTTCAACACTTTGGTGTGTGACCCAAAGAGAGAAGAGGCTAGAACATGGGTCCTGTATTGGTTTACTTCAGTGCCAGGCCCAAATAGGTAAGTGGCTAGAGTCCGTCTCCCATGTTCAACACTTTGGTGTGTGACCCAAAGAGAAAAGAGGCTAGAACATGGGTCCTGTGTTGGTTTACTTCAGTGCCAGGCCCAAATAGGTAAGTGGCTAGAGTCAGTCTCCTATGTTCAACACTTTGGTGTGGGACCCAAAGAGAGAAGAGGCTAGAACATGGGTCCTGTGTTGGTTTACTTCAGTGCCAGGCCCAAATAGGTAAGTGGCTAGAGTCAGTCTCCTATGTTCAACACTTTGGTGTGGGACCCAAAGAGAAAAGAGGCTAGAACATGGGTCCTGTGTTGGTTTACTTCAGTGCAGGACCCAAATAGGTAAGTGGCTAGAGTCAGTCTCCTATGTTCAACACTTTGGTGTGGGACCCAAAGAGAGAAGAGGCTAGAACATGGGTCCTGTGTTGGTTTACTTCAGTGCCAGGCCCAAATAGGTAAGTGGCTAGAGTCAGTCTCCCATGTTCAACACTTTGGTGTGGGACCCAAAGAGAGAAGAGGCTAGAACATGGGTCCTGTGTTGGTTTACTTCAGTGCAGGACCCAAATAGGTAAGTGGCTAGAGTCAGTCTCCTATGTTCAACACTTTGGTGTGGGACCCAAAGAGAAAAGAGGCTAGAACATGGGTCCTGTGTTGGTTTACTTCAGTGCAGGACCCAAATAGGTAAGTGGCTAGAGTCCGTCTCCTATGTTCAACACTTTGGTGTGGGACCCAAAGAGAGAAGAGGCTAGAACATGGGTCCTGTGTTGGTTTACTTCAGTGCCAGGCCCAAATAGGTAAGTGGCTAGAGTCAGTCTCCTATGTTCAACACTTTGGTGTGGGACCCAAAGAGAGAAGAGGCTAGAACATGGGTCCTGTGTTGGTTTACTTCAGTGCCAGGCCCAAATAGGTAAGTGGCTAGAGTCAGTCTCCCATGTTCAACACTTTGGTGTGGGACCCAAAGAGAGAAGAGGCTAGAACATGGGTCCTGTGTTGGTTTACTTCAGTGCAGGACCCAAATAGGTAAGTGGCTAGAGTCAGTCTCCCATGTTCAACACTTTGGTGTGGGACCCAAAGAGAGAAGAGGCTAGAACATGGGTCCTGTGTTGGTTTACTTCAGTGCAGGACCCAAATAGGTAAGTGGCTAGAGTCAGTCTCCCATGTTCAACACTTTGGTGTGGGACCCAAAGAGAGAAGAGGCTAGAACATGGGTCCTGTGTTGGTTTACTTCAGTGCCAGGCCCAAATAGGTAAGTGGCTAGAGTCAGTCTCCTATGTTCAACACTTTGGTGTGGGACCCAAAGAGAGAAGAGGCTAGAACATGGGTCCTGTGTTGGTTTACTTCAGTGCCAGGCCCAAATAGGTAAGTGGCTAGAGTCAGTCTCCCATGTTCAACACTTTGGTGTGGGACCCAAAGAGAGAAGAGGCTAGAACATGGGTCCTGTGTTGGTTTACTTCAGTGCAGGACCCAAATAGGTAAGTGGCTAGAGTCAGTCTCCTATGTTCAACACTTTGGTGTGGGACCCAAAGAGAGCAGAGGCTAGAACATGGGTCCTGTGTTGGTTTACTTCAGTGCAGGACCCAAATAGGTAAGTGGCTAGAGTCAGTCTCCCATGTTCAACACTTTGGTGTGGGACCCAAAGAGAGAAGAGGCTAGAACATGGGTCCTGTGTTGGTTTACTTCAGTGCAGGACCCAAATAGGTAAGTGGCTAGACTCAGTCTCCCATGTTCAACACTTTGGTGTGGGACCCAAAGAGAGAAGAGGCTAGAACATGGGTCCTGTGTTGGTTTACTTCAGTGCAGGACCCAAATAGGTAAGTGGCTAGAGTCAGTCTCCCATGTTCAACACTTTGGTGTGGGACCCAAAGAGAGAAGAGGCTAGAACGTGGGTCCTGTGTTGGTTTACTTCAGTGCAGGACCCAAATAGGTAAGTGGCTAGAGTCCGTCTCCTATGTTCAACACTTTGGTGTGTGACCCTAAGGGAGACGAGGCAGAATGTGGCTCCTGTGTAGGGCGCTTGAGTGAGGGATCTAAATAAAAAAGAGGGAGGAAGACAGGTTTAATATTCAACTTTGCATAGCTAAAGAGAGAAGATTTCTAGAAAGCACATGCGCGCATGCCCTTGTGTGTGCGTGTGTGCGCGTGTGTGCGTGTGCATGTTTGTGTGTGTGTTTTCAGTACTTGAGTGATTGAGCTAAAGCAAGCATAAGTGAGAGGTTGAATTGTATTTTTGACTCGTTAGTGAATGTTCTAGAGTGAGAATTTTGTTATATAGAGACTTTCTGGAAAATAAACACAGTGAAAATATTGTATAGAATTGTACAGTATACTTTATCTGTGTAGAAGGTCGTGAAATAAACCCTAATGATTTTTTCACATAGTGTAAACTCAACATGTTTTGGCTATACATAGTTTAAAATGCTAATTTCAGCTGTAATGGAAAAAGCAAGTAATATATATCTTTTATTTTGCCCTTTTCCTCTAAAAATAATAATTCCAAACAGTAATAATTAATAGGTAATAATAATGATAATGATAGTAATAATAATGATAATGATAATAATAATGAAAATGATAATAATAATGATGATAATAATGATAATAGTGATAATGATAATAATGATAATAGTGATAATGATAATAATGATAATAATGATCATAATGATGATAATGATCACAATGATGATAATGATCATAATGATGATAATAATAATAATGATGATAATGATGATAATGATCATAATGATGATAATGATCATAATGATGATAATAATAATAATGATGATAATAATAATGATGATAATAATAATAATGATAATAATGATAATAATGATGATAATAATGATAATAATGATGATAATAATGATGATAATAATAATGATGATGATGATGATAATAATGATGATAATAATGATGATGATAATGATGATGATGATAATGATGATGATAATGATGATGATAATAATGATGATGATGATGATAATGATGATGATAATGATGATGATAATGATGATAATGATGATAATGATGATAATGATGATAATGATGATAATAATAATAATAATAATAATAATAATAATAATAATAATAATAATAATAATAATAATAATAATAATAATAATAATAATGATAATGATAATAATAATAATAATAATAATAATGATAATGATAATAATAATGATAATGATAATAATAATGATAATAATAATAATGATAATAATAATAATAATAATAATAATAATAATAATAATAATAATAATAATAATAATAATAATAATAATAATAATAATAATAATAATAATAATAATAATAATAATAATAATAATAATAATAATAATAATAATAATAATAATAATAATAATAATAATAATAATAATATTAATATTAATAATAATAATATTAATATTAATAATAATAATATTAATAATAATAATATTAATATTAATAATAATAATATTAATAATAATAATATTAATATTAATAATAATAATATTAATAATAATAATATTAATAATAATAATATTAATATTAATAATAATAATAATAATAATAATAATAATAATAATAATAATAATAATAATAATAATAATAATAATAATAATAATAATAATAATAATAATAATAATAATAATAATAATAATAATAATAATAATAATAATAATAATAATAATAATAATAATAATAATAATAATAATAATAATAATAATAATAATAATAATAATAATAATAATAATAATAATAATAATAATAATAATAATAATAATAATAATAATAATAATAATAATAATAATAATAATAATAATAATAATAATAATAATAATAATAATAATAATAATAATAATAATAATAATAATAATAATAATAATAATAATAATAATAATAATAATAATAATAATAATAATAATAATAATAATAATAATAATAATAATAATAATAATAATAATGAAATGGGTGAAATGATACTCAAATGAGCACAGGGTCCATAAGGTTTAGAGCTACCTGATATTCGTATTTTAGGATAAGGGAAAACCCTGGAAAAATCTTATCCATATAACCCACCCCAACCCAGATTCAAACTTGGGACTTCTTGAATGTGTGGCGGACAATAACCTATGCTACCGAGGCAGGCACAGCGGTGGTGGTGGCGGTGGTGTTGTCAGTTTTAAAACCATTTATGGTCCCATGGCAACATTAATAAGGTTATTCAATCTACCTGAAAATAACAATTTGCTAAAAATTCACATTGGGGTTTCCTAGTTTACTGGGATCTAGAGTATTAAGGGCTGTTAATATTTACACTGAAGCATTTAGAGAAGCTTTATATCAAATACACATTTTCCTGAGCTGCTTGAAATGACACTGGGATAATCAATGAGAGGCTAGATGTGCCATAACATGGTTCCATTTGGGTAATTTTGAGATATTTACGTAAGTGTTGAATGAAGTAGGAAAATTACTTATTAAGTCATTTTCATATCTCCTATCCCAGAAAAGTCACTCTGCTTCTTGTTCAAAAATATGTATTACAGAAACGTGAATAATCTACCTATGAAATTGTGGTGGTTCTAACACTTTGCTGATACATACATATTATGGCCAAAGGCCAGAGGTCCGAGGAGTTTCTGGGCAACCAGATAACTTTTCCCAGGGTGTCAGTACAAGGGAATGGATGTTATGTTTACTGTTTCAAAGCTTTATTGCAATTTACTCACTTACTGTAATATATTCTGCCACAGATACTGTGTTTTACTCAGGAGAAACAATGAGTAAATTTACTACACTCTTTTCATTTATTAAATCATTCTTAAAGTGCTTATACCTCAGAAAACATTTATTTTAGGGCCCACATTCTTCACAATTCCTTTCTTTTCTGGTTAGTTCTATCATCTGTTAAAATATTAAATTATTTTTGTGTTTAGCACTAGCTGGTAGGTATATTAATTTATATGCGTGTATGTATACAAGTGATTTAACGACAAGAATTTTCATATTTATTTGTCTTTTAGCGACTGGAAATATAAATAAGAAGAAAGTTTGTTACAATAATATGTAACCATTAACCAGCATTTGTGAAATACATATGTTGAAAAGTTAATGATATGATTATTATTTTGGTGTTAAACATTTTAAGTGGAGTTACATTGGAAGAAACCCACCACCATGATAAGTAAAATTACATACTGCCAATAAATGGGTTGAGTCCACTCTCACGGCGAACGATAATTGATGGGAATCCAGTAACATATGTAATGCCTGCATCAATGAAGGTGGAATGTGGGGCAACTACGAGTATGGGTGCCTCCTTCCTTGATGCTTGGCGTCCTTTCACTATGATGGTCATCCCACCTGCTGCATAGGTGCCTTTGCCCAACTTGCAGATCAGCGGTGTCAATTTCCTGCACACCGAAACCATCTCACTCTCTGTTCATATTATTATTCAGAACATCTGTGCATTGTACAATTCAGAAACCTCTTTGCATAACATATGTATTACTATGTCATGTATACAGGTGTAATTTCGATAAAACTATGCAAGGTGCTTTTATCCATTACCAGTTCTTTCTCATAAGTACTTATTTGAAATTTTATATATATTTAAATACCTAGCAATTAATAGCAACACAAAACTATGCTAATATTGTTTACTACTTAATTATTTTTAAGTTGCCTGTTCTAAAAGTTCTAAAAATATATTTTGGCAGTTTTAGTAAGTTCATTAAACTTTCTGTCAACAAAATAATGCTGAAATGAACCCGCTAAACAGCTAAGTAGTGTAGTAGTAAATGCTTATTCTCTTTTCTCCAAAGATTTAACTACCATTTATCTTCAATCAGTTATGAAGCTGCATTAAGAAAATATATAATCATTGACTGTTCATTATAATGTTGATTTTATATATAACACAGATACTAAATATTGCCCTTTTAAATTGCTTGCATTTGAAAATGTACTTAATGACATTGGATTAAACAATAGGTAATTCAAAATATAAGTCATTGTATAAAAATCTGATTGCTAAATGTTTTAAGGATAATACAGATGATTACATTTAAGTTTTAATAACAATTATAATGAGGAACAGTGAGGAAATGGGCAAAATGAAATTAGAGAGCAAATTACCTTTAACCATCATGTTAGTACAACCTTCTTTCATGCACTGTACACTAATCACTATAGGTTTAGAATATAAATGTTTTACTTGTTTTCTTAAAACTTGAGTGTTTTATACTTTTACTTACACTTTGTGCTGATGAACATAGTCATGCAAAAGAGTGTAGAAATGTCTGTATGTATATGTACAAGCAATACAATATATTGTATTTTCAAAACATTCCATACTTTCAGGTTTCTGGTAGATGTCTATTTACAGCAGAAAACTTTGCCTCTCTCTCTGTATTGTTTATAAAACATGCAAAGTAAATTGATTTAATAATCTTAACTATTTCAATATTATTAGATAAGTCTCTACTCTGTTTTTTTTTCTCCAATAAATGTACTAATTTTATATTATGCTTGGTATGCCATTTAGAGTTATATAATACAAGATGAGGCTGTTGCACAACAATAGAAATTTTATGAGATGTTTTGCATGGCACCATCGTGACTGCAACACTATAGTACTGAGTTGCTATCGTTGAATTTGTGGAGACATAATGTTTCAGACTTATTATTAATGAAACACTTTGTCTGAAAGGTTAAATTTTAATAAATACCAGGACATGGTGGTAACACTACAACAATGTGGTCATCATCGTGATGTGTGATGCCCAATTCACAATGGAAATGTTGGTAACACAACATGAGCAACATGTCGCACCTCAAAATCTAGTGTCCAGAATATGATGACACAACTTAACATTGACATGACAAGCTTGGGTGAAAGAACACACCTTTGCATTGCATTTCATAGGCACTTGATCTCAGTTTATACAAACTCAAGACTAATATTTCTTCCAAAAAAGGATTTATTTCAGTGGAGGTGGTTCCAATCGTAACACAAAAGCAATTCTATGAATGCTGTTATGCTATAAGGAAAACTCCAATTCAACTTTATTGCACAAATTTTGTCACATTCATGCTGAATACTATACTTCGCTATACTTCATCTGTGTCACTCCATTTTAAATTGGGCATAAAGCAGCCATAGCACAGTACCTAGATAAAATATGAGTAAGGTAGCTGTTTGAAAGACAGCATAGGTAAACACTTGAGAGGAAAAGAAGTACAACTTAAAAACTATGTACCTATTTTAGTGTTATATTGGTTGTATTACTACTTTAAGTGTCAAAGGTGCTGCACACTAATCGGAACTGCTTTCAAAGCTCTAAAAAATACTTTAGCTGAACACTCTATCCAGTTTTTGCACCAGTATGTAGAAATGACAGTAGCTGAACCAATCTTAAATTAATCTATAAGTATTATTAAATTTTAGAAGAGTTGTATCTTTTACACATCTGCTTCACTTTTGTACCTATTTTGAGGACTTAAAAACAGAACCTACTTAACAAAGATTTTATTTTAAAGCCAAAAGGATTCAAACACTTAGTTTGATGTAATTTCTATAAATTTTCAAAATCAGAAAGCTATGAAGACAAACCAAAATAGATGTGAACTTTTGATATTAGCCATTAATGATTTAATGTAAATGAAATAATTTGGTTTGCTCATAGTAAGCCATATAGTTAATAACAAAACCAAGTATATCCTGTGTAGGACATAATAAAAGGGAATTCTCCTGGAATAGAAAATATAGTACAAAAGTGAATCAGAAGATATTGACACATTGTGCTAATTTGTGCTTCACTGTCCGTACGCTTCTTTAAAGTTTATACTTTGAGAAGATATAGTGTTTAAAAATGCAGTTAGCAAACTTTTAATAGATTGCATTTGTCACAATAAATTCTTCAATTTATACAGACCATAAAGGGGTTTAAACTTTTTGAACTTTAATATACTTTCATATGTGAAACATCATCAAAATGTCTTCCATAGGCACCAGTATATCATCTGTAACACTGTGAAATTATGTTCAAATAGAATAAACCTCTTTGATACTCTTTATTTATTAAAACTACAAATATTTCTTCTTACTGCAAAATAAGTAACATGGAGCTTTGGGCAACAAAAATTGTGTCACACTGGGTGAAATGAAGTGAATAAATGAAGTGAGTGAGTGAGTGTGTGGTGTTTTAGGGCCCGTTGACAACAAGGTCATTTGGGCCTGGAATAAATGAATGAATGAATGATTGAATATATAAATAAATGAATGAATAAATAAATAAATGAATAAATAAATAAATAAATGAATAAATAAATAAATAAATAAATAAATAAATAAATAAATAAATAAATAAATAAATAAATAAATAAATAAATAAATAAATAAATAAATAAATAAATAAATAAATAAATAAATAAATAAATAAATAAATAAATAAATAAATAAATAAATAAATAAATAAATAAATAAATAAATAAATAAATAAATAAATAAATAAATAAATAAATAAATAAATAAATAAATAAATAAATAAATAAATAAATAAATAAATAAATAAATAAATAAATAAATAAATAAATAAATAAATAAATAAATAAATAAATAAATAAATAAATAAATAAATAAATAAATAAATAAATAAATAAATAAATAAATAAATAAATAAATAAATAAATAAATAAATAAATAAATAAATAAATAAATAAATAAATAAATAAATAAATAAATAAATAAATAAATAAATAAATAAATAAATAAATAAATAAATAAACTAAACCCTTTCAAAACTTAGCTTTTATGCTGTAAAGCTTTGAAGGGAGTTACATTCATGAGCAAACCTAAATAAAATTAATTTTTGTGTGTGCATGTGTGTGCGTGTGTGTGTGCGTGTGCGTGTGCATGTGTGTGTGTATGTGTGTGTATTTCAGTGTATAAAATGCTGCTGAGTTCAGTGATATAAATATGTATTTTGTCATTTTCTGTGGAAAATCTTCAATTTAGAGATCCCCATAATATAGGGTACATAGGTCTATGCTTCTTCATCTGTGAAGAAATCTTAGTTTGAATCCTGGTTAAGGTGACATACCTTAATTCGAGATAATAGCTATCTTAAGTTCCTGAACTCACATGAACATTCATTTCATTCATCATCCAGCATGGCTAAGGATTTTCAAAATTGAGCATTCTACATGATACATGAAGAAGGCAAGAATCTGTGTGTTTATTTTTCTCTCTTTTTAATTCTTGAGCGTAAAGTTAGTTATTTAACACATTTTACATCGATGTTTGGTATCTAGAAAGTCATGTTTAATTTTTCTTATTTTCAGTTATAAGAATAAATCCAATATTATGTAATGGAGCCAGTAGTATCCTTATATGTTGTCTGGCCTCTTTAAACATTTTATTATTACTTGTATCTGTTTACAATATTTGTCTTAATGATGCTGTCAATTGCTAGGATCATATCCTCAGCATCAGTATGCCTGAATTTTATCCTGCAAGAATTCTTTTATGTGCCAGTAAATCTACTGACATGGGGATGTTATTTTGTAACCATCTGGTTGGGCTGAGTTTGAACCCATGATCTGAAGATCAGTAAGCCAACAATTAGCCAATTGAGCCACCAAGACCAACTTTCCTGTTTACAGATATAGAGCATGTTTTCAGTGGCAAATTACAAAAAATTGTTGCTGGAAAAATACTTACCATGCTTAAATTTATTTGTGGAGTTTCTATGACATTCTAGCTTTTTTTTCAGATGTTCTATGCATTCATAAATTTTCTCTTATTTTATTTATATAATTTCTTGGTTCCAATGTTCTTATTATTCTGATATTATCTGTTTACTTCCTATCTGCCATTTTGGATTTTGATTCTCAGATTTTGCATAATTCACTTTAGCTTCATTAAACTAATTTGCTCCACTTTCAGACATCTTAATAACAAATTGAGCATTAACTTTACGCAGTTGTTGAATCAGTAGTTGAAGGAAGATAAATATAAAGAGATTTAAAATTAGATATCTTTTTCATTCTCTTCATTTCCTTTCATTAAAATTTATATCAGGAAGGTAACACACATCTATGAAGTGAAAAACTTCAGTAAGAATCTTGAACAAGGCGTGAACCATTGAGATTGAGATTGTTTATTCACCAATTATGATAGTTTTACAAGGTTTCGTCATGTAAAGTATACATAAAGTAAATTACAACAGAGAGGTACTACTATCTATATTTACAATTTTGACTCCACAGTTTTAACCATTATTTGTTTTTGCAATTTTTATATCCTTCTATTGTATAGAAAGCATTCTTAATCAGATAAGATTTTATTTGTTTTATTTTTATTTGTTCTTTCCCTATTTCTTTAATCCAGTGAGGTAAATGATTGTATAAATCTTTTGCCTTACTTTCAATACATTTTATTTTGTAATGAGCCTCTTAGTCTATTTCTAAAGTAATTTTCTTTTGTTCTTGTGTCATGTTCATGGATATTTGTATTTTTTTTCTTCTTTATGGGAAGTTACAGCATATTTTAGACATTCATATATACAGCATTATTATACCTAGTTTCTTAAATGCTGTTCTGCAGGTGTTTCTATTATTTTGATATTTTTAAGAACTCTTATCGCTCTATTCTTTAGTCTAACTATGTTGTTGTTGTTGTTGTTGTTATTGTTGACTAATGGCACTGGGGATTAGTTGATTTGCATCATTTTTCCCCTAGCTTCCCCATATAAAGCCTGTAGGTTCCCACTTTTGAGATCATTACATTTGTTCAAATGGTGTTTGTTCATGATGACATCCTCTTTACAGATAGTACATTTGGGTGTAGGTATGCAGTGTATTTTATAAAGGTGTTCTGCAAGACAATCATGACCAGTTTCCATTCTAAATAGGGCCACTGCAGTTTTTCTTGGTAGTTTTTGTATGTCAGTTTTGTTTCCAATGTTCTTATAATCCTTGTCTTTTAGTTTATCTTCTTCATCAAGTCTCTGCTGCCTTTTAAAATGTAGCTTAATGTTGTTTAATTGTTTAAACAACATAGGGGAACAACATAGTGCGCCTCCACGTGGTGTTCCCTGGATAACGCTAAATGGACTACAATGCAGGTATGCTTTCCAATACAAAAGTAGTCTAAATATTTTCGTATATGTTTCCTCCCTGCTGATCCCCGTAAAATAATCCCATAGCTCAAATGTGAGTGCATGAATGTGTAATATACTTGTGTTGTACTATCTTCATCACTGATTTGTTTAACCTATTTTAGAATATATATATACCCCTATTGAGTTTTTTAGAGTTTTTTTCTAAATGTCTGTTCCATTTCAGATTGTTATCTATTACTAGTCCTAAAATATTTATTTCACTAGCTAGCCTCATTTGCTCACTTTTTATTTCCAAGGAGATACTCGCCTGCATTTTGTTACTTATCCTAACCTGCATCCATTCTGTTTCCTTTGTATTTACTGTCATTCCAATGGGCCAATGGTTACAAAATTTCCTTGCAGGAAAGAAGGAAATCAGAATGTACTAAGACTATAAATGTCTATGATCTTTAGTTAATTGATGGAAATTAATGATTTCTTCACACTAGCCATATATAGGCTAAGGTTTTTGATGGATAGAGTCAACATGAAAAATTCAATGCCATGGCCGGGATTTGAACCACGGATCTCCTGGTTTCCGTCCAGTCGCTCTAACCCATTGAGCTACCATGGCCAACGTGCCATACTGACATTAAATTCTCCATTTGACTCATGTATTTCCCCGGTAAACCACTACGGGATCAAGTATTTACGATAGTAAGTCGCCACAAACAGTGTATCTCGAATGCGAGAGCCCCTAGTGGTCTACCGGGGAAATACATGAGTCAAATGGAGAATTTAATGTCAGGACGTCACGTTGGCCATGGTAGCTCAATGGGTTAGAGCGACTGGACGGAAACCAGGAGATCCATGGTTCAAATACCGGCCATGGCATTGAATTTTTCATGTTGACTCTATCCGTCTATGATCTTGTTTAAATTATTTAGGTGGGGTGTAATTAAAAAGGGTTCTCGTTTCATTTTTTCTTCGATTTACTGGTCAGATTCTCAAATTTTTGTAAAGGAAAAAAAAAGCATACAACTTCCTCTTTGCAATATGTGAAAACTTAACATAAAAAAAATGAAACCATGTTTAGAATATTCAGAAAAACTAAGATGCTCTTACCATGTTGTACAGCTTGTTTAATTGATTTTTCACTAAATAGGTTCTTCAACTTATTGTCTTCTTTCAACTGTCGATTCAATTACACTGAATTTCTTTTTACAGTTAGTAACAGGAATGTGGTTATATTACTCTGACTGAGCTAGAATGGTAATTTACATTATAATAAATAGTTGATACTGAAATTTTAAAAACTGCTTTCCTTCTACACTGTATCTCTTCAGCTGAAGTGAACATACAGCAGTGTGTATTGATTTCTGCTTGAATTTCAATGCATGAGAAAAGTTGCCAAAAGTGGAATTTTTCATGCTGACTTTGAAAATGAAATTTTGTACGACTGTACTGATTGTTTCATTGATAAAAAGTGAAATTTCCATTAAAATTGATGTAACATGGCTTAAGACCTTCCTTTGTTACGATTTCTTGAACTGTACAACCAAGCTTTCCTAAGGTTAACTACCAGCACCACAAAAAAAAAAAAAAAAAAAAAAGAGGGTCTAATGGCCAGTAGTGGTGAGAAAATCAAAGAACTCCCTCATTCTTAATTTGGAAGTGGTCACGGCCCTATTGTCAATCTTTTACAGCAATAAAACAAATATTTATCTCAGAATATCAAAGGGCAACCATGGTACAGTTAGAAAAGTTTGGTGATGTACAGTTTGTTAAATTATAACAGATGGCGTCTGCATCTACTACAGGTACAGAAAATAATTCTTGGCTTGGTCAAGCGGTTCCGATAAGTGTGCTAGCACTGTAAACTCGAAGTGACGTACTTCCAAAGAATGGCAGATGTCCTGTCTCGCCCTTGGCAACGACGCTGGGTCCGCCGAAGAAAACGACGGGAAGGGCGTCGAAGTATGAGGAATGGGGTGCGACGGCCAGGATAGGAGCATCTCTGGCAGGCGCCTGCTTGCCGCGCACCGTGACCCAGTGGAAACCCCCGAAGAGGAACAGTCCTCGCATCATCCAGCACACCACCACCTTGGCATCTCTACACCACAATCCTTGGTTAGCAAGCCGTGCATCAGCACATCACACTCACATGCAAAAAAAACTATTGCAGTTAGCACAGTACACCAAGTACACTCAATACTTAGAACACTTTTCCAATAAAAGAAAATATTGAAACACAGAGTAGTGTGCACTTTTCGTGTAAACATCTGCCAAAATACAAATATAATAATTTGTATATATTTGTTTGCTTCACTGTTAATAGCTTCATATTTTACGTATCTACCAATATACTTGTTTTATTTGCATAATATCAAGACAATTTATGATGGTTAGTCAAAACAACAGCGCGAGATGAAATATTTTGTCCTCACTGGGCCTTTGCATGAGAAATATGGGCCTTTTAGCAACTGTGATAATGTCATAAAAGTTAAAAGTGCAAATACGCATTGACCACGTTATATTTTTAGTAGTTGATACAGCCGATGTATGAGTTGGGTATTGTAGATAGCAACATAAAGAGCTTTTTCTTAAGTATTGTGTGTTTCAAATGGGAAAAGTTCTCGCCTGTAGCCAATCAGATGCGTTAGAGCCGTCAGCGTTGCCACCTCGTTATCCCCACTCTTTTTATACTTCCCTCACTCTCTCACACATTTGCGAGTGTTCTTGGCGCTAACGCAAACTGAATTTTCCAAAGTTTTATAATAATGCAGTTGTTGAAATCACAATTGCAATATGGATATTCGTATATTACGCAAATGTTTTAAATATTTAGTTTATATTTAATTATAGTTTATGAATTACCTATTTTTCTAATCCAACGAAAATACCAGCGGTGTATCCGTATAGCTGTGAATGTTACTTGTGTTAAGAGATAATCCGTCACTGTCATTGTCATTGTCTTCAACGTCTGAGTACTGCAAATTTATGATGATAGGTTCCAAAATCTCGTTACGTGCTGTTTTATCCAAAAGTCGTCTTCTTATAGTTTATCTGATGTCTCACGCAGTTTTCCCAGTCTTGTTGTGTTCCTTGTCAATTTCTGCGTAAATAAGTCGTTTAACGTCAGTCAGTTTAAAAATATTATTTCTGTTTGCTACATAATTTGAGCCCACATTAACTCAATTGGATTAGTCTAGGACTAGTAAGGGGGGGGGGGGGGAGGGATTTGGATTGCGTCTCATTGATCCAGCTGATACACTTCTTCATGGAAGAGTAACTGAATAATGCTGCTTTGAACTCTCTAGAGTAAATAGAGATTACAAACCATTCATAAACAAAGATATAATGTGACCAGACACGTTCTGCCAGACTAGCAAGAAGTGTATCCTTTCCTCTCATAGAATTTAACAAACATCTTGGCTTATTCAAAGTAAATATTTCTTTCATCACATCATGTCAAATGTTTACGTTTTAGTTCTGAGTAATTTCAAATATACCTTCATGCATACATGCCAACCAATAATGATATTCATTACAGTGCTTACGTTGCAATGATTGTTATAGTACAGTGGTATCTACTTTATTTATTTGTATTAGGAAAACTATTTGAGCTAAAATAATGGGGTTTTTACGGTTATGTTAAATACATTACTCTCTCCTCACACATGGATCAGTTTTTGCAAAATCTGAATTTTTGTCTTAGCGCGAATAGTATTTATTACAGATTGATTAGTTTGCCACTCGTCACAAATCATTTAGCGGGAATGCAATATGACAACACCGCAGGACTCCGATTGGTTGGTCACTTAGTAGCGCTCAAGGACAAATACCTTCCCATTTGAAACACATTTTAGGAAATTTCGGTTCATATTGAAATCTCGAAAATTAACCACGAACCGAGTTTGGAAATCAGTCAGCTCTGCGATGCCCAAGATAGTGAAGACTATTTATCACAGGAAAGCAACTGCGATTTCGTTCGATGATGTTTTGTTAAGTAGTTTTGGAGTGACCTGTCATACAGCTCATAGTGTTACGTAAGAGAGTATTAAAAGACTAGAACAAGCTTTACCAACTCGCTTGATTTTGTGCTAAAGCTGTGTGCTAGAGTAAGTAGGCCGGATCCGGATCAGAGACGTAGGTACTTCTGACAGCAGTTTCCTGCAGTATGTCGGGTGTCAGTTTATGTCGGGAACAGAACGCAGACCATCGTCTCCCATGTTTAGCCTGTGTGGGAAGATTTTTATATTTATACAAAATGGTGAAATGGTAATGTTTATACTGTGGAAAATTTCTACACTTAGAAAATTAAACATACAGTGTCATTACACAATGCCATAATGACCGTTACGAGGGAGAAGAATGTGCTCTGTTACTAGAGCAACTGAAGACAAATCTATCAGGAAACAATGACAACTCTTCTGTCAGTGAATCCACTACTCGCGTCAGATTCAAGATACACTTTCATCAGCAAGAAAAGTAAGAGGTTTAATGGACAGTGAATTTCTAAAGCAGTGTAACTGTAAGCTGTGTCCACGACTAGTTCAGAAATTCTAGGCCATCAGTTTAGAACTTTCGACTGTAGTTTGCCATTTGCATGATTTAGCAGATGTTCCATTGCAACTCGTGGATAGATTTAAGCTATTTATGTGTTATTCCTTGGCTATCGATGACAATAACATCTTTCTACACTGCCCGAATGGCATTTTCAGAAGAGGTGTAGATTCAGGTCTCTAGATTAGGGAAGGACTGCTAGATATTGTTGCAATGAAGGATACTGCAAGTGATCTGGTATCATTTCTTGGACTGCTTTGGGATTAATTAGTGAATGGAAGGGAGCAGTGTTGGTGTAGTTGGACTCCTAAAAGAAAAATTGAAAAGTCTGAACATAAAGAATGAGATTATATTTATTCTTAGAAATCAAGTTATCAATGAGACATGTTTAGTTCTGACTTCAGTTATCATCCATTACATCATATATAACCAAGGGAAAATGAAAAGAAAGGAAAAAGAAACAAATAAAAGTTGAAGTCTGTGTTCCGATCCATCGCGATAATTGTGTTATGTAGGAAGATTTTGAGTTCTATAATACATATAAATATTCATATTTGGTTTCAAATTTAGATCCACAAACACAACATAACTCAATGTAACACGCGATGCTCACATTTGGCAAGCCTCGCGTTCGATTTCTGGCGGCCGACTAATCTAACCATTGATTTTTTTTATGGTTTTCCATAGTCGGCAAGACGAATGTTGGGGTGGTATCTTCTACCATGGGCCCCCTCTCTCCTATTTGCTCTCCTTTCATCCGACTCTTTCATGTTAAAGTTGATGACAGGCAGATGGCGCAAAGGTTTACGACATATAACTTTCGGCTCCCTCAGAGTGTGACTTGGAGTGTTCCCTGGTTCCTGCTGGAGGGGAAGCATACGAGCCACCCTCCAATAGCTTGGACGGGGTCACTGCCGAGTGGTGACCCCCTCCACCCCCGAAGCTGAGTGGTCAAGATCTCTGTAACTGTGTTGTCTACTTATGGCCGGTTCTGCAGTCCAACGTCTCCTGCGCTCCCTTATTTCATTCGTTCTTCCGGGAGGTATATGCATAGAAGATCCCTTACCAGTCGGGGGGCTAGGCATCCACTCCGATGGCCGCGCCGTGGCTCAGTGGTTAGACCGCTTGGCTCTCACCAAGGCGGCCCGGGTTCGATCCCAGGCGACCGCAAAGTGAGATTTGTGGTGGACAACACGGCGCTGGGCGGGTTTTCTCCGGGACCTCCGGTTTTCCCCATCATCTCATTACATCTTCATCTCATGTACCATCACTGTCACAGCCTGCGGTGCCGTATGTAGTAAAAGCGGGCGTTAAACACTACACATTTCATTTTCATCCTCTCCGATGAGAAGAAACAATGAATAAACTGAAAGAAAGCTAAGATATCTTTGAGACAATGCCTCAGGAAGAAGATCAGCGACTTAAAAGGAATTCTTGCAGCAGGTAGTATTTCGAGATGCAAGAGTCATTAGCCTCAAATTTCAATTATTTAGAAGCATTGATGACCATGAGTAAAAGGATCTACCAGTTTATCTCAGTTCCCTTCTTAGCAGTTTCTGCTCTTACATTGGCGAGAATCGCCATATACCCCGGCATCCACTTCATGTTATCTGGAGTGTGTGCAGCGCCTGCCATACGCCACTTGTTTTAGGGACTATGGCCATGTTATTTCGTATAACACAGCCTAAGAGCAAAGGTTGATTTTATGCTTATATCACTATAAATGTAACGATGGAATAGAAGTAGTGATTTTGGGGTACAAGTACTCTTGAACTATTTATAACCTAAGAAGAGATATATTCGTGTTTTAGTTAATTGTATATCATTTCATTTCAACCAGTTAAAGAGGCCCATTCTTTACCTTACATGAAGTAAAACCTAGAACTGATGTTTTCAGTGTTTCTACTACACTACCCAAACAAAATGAGTATTTGTTAGTATTAAAAAGTGTAAATAGAATGTTATACCAACAAACCATTCACATTGCAACACAAAACTGCATAGTAAATATACACAACAGGAGCAGAAACAAATGAAGAGAAAAGGATTACACAAACAGAAAAATCAAACAGAAGTTCCACACGTTATATATATATATATATATATATATATATATATATATATATATATCAAAACACAGTCACCATTATCTAATGAAGTTAATATTCAGCAAATGCATATATAAGAAACTTATTTTCACTTACACTATACACATTTACAAGTATCTTAGAACACCCATTCCCTTTGCCTTTGAGAGAGAGGAGGGGGGGGGCGAGAGGGAGATACTTAATAGCTGCGAAAAATCTTCATTTCCACTGCAGTGAAAGGCGATTCTGTTTTAATAATAGCTCAAATACAGATATTTTCTGCTACACCTTTATACAGGTTAAACAAAAGTCTGCAATATTGGTCTTAACTTTTAAATGATTCACTGACGTGAAATGCTGACTATTTTCATTATGATGGGAGGTACTGGGCTGCTATATTGCGTAAGGGGCAACATCACAATGGCCCTCAAGCGGGGTGAGGGGAGACTTCGGAATTTTAAATGAAACCGTTGTTTTAATTTGAGATACTTTGATAGTATTTTATAAATAAAGAGTATTTTGTAAATAACTAAACGTTTGTTTTGTAAAATCAACAGCAATGCTGTTCAACCCACTTAAAGAACCACAAAAAGCAGTATTGGAATAATGCACAATAGCCTTCAGACAAGTATTGGTTTCAAAGCCACCAGTTTATTCCTTTCTCTGCCACGCACATAGTAAATAGAGAAGTTACTGCATCCTATCGAAAATACCGATGCGAGATTTCAGTGGAAATACATGTTTTGTGGTCCGCGAAAGAATAAAGAAACATTTTAACAAAAATAACTGTGTGTGTGTGTGTGTGTGTGTGTGTGAGAGAGAGAGAGAGAGAGAGAGAGAGAGAGAGAGAGAGAGAGAGAGAGAGAGAGAGAGAGAGAGAGAGAGAGAGAGAGAGAGAGAGAGAGAGAGAGAGAGAGAGAGAGAGCAGCATAACTCAAAACCGAAAAGCCAGCTTAATACCAAATTTTAATACAAAATTTGGCATTTAACTATCTTGAATTTTGTACCAATGTGCTTAGAAATGGTCTACATTGTGGAAGATTTTTGCGTAACTGATAAACTGTAAAAAATAAAATCATTGGATTGGATTACGGGCCGGAGGGGAATCAGCACTGTGACCATTCTTGATCTATTGTATCTATGCTCCAAGTGAAGCATCCCCGGAGAAAGGATGAGGCGAGAGGAGACAGAGGGCGGCCGTCCCAAGGAGCCACGACAGTGCAGAGGGCAGAGTCCCTACACTTGACCAGTTGGAAGCTCCCCGTCAGGCCAGTACAACCGGCAGCAAATCCGAGTGCCGTCCGGAAACGGCTCCACCAGACCGGGCTGGAGACTGGAGACCATCCTACCGGTGTAAGAAGCTATACTAAGAGCATATTATCCTCACATGCAGCTTCGAGACACCCACCGACACTTCTACTCTGAAAGAGACCACCAGAGGAGAGAAGATGTGAAATGGTAATGGCGATGAAATGCAGGCAAAGGAAATTCGAGGGATGTAACTAAACTATCCATCATTCGCCTGGCGAACCGGGGAAAACCCCGAAAAAACCCATGGTCAGGTAGGTCTGCCACAGGAATCGAACCCGGGCTTCCCGTTCGGTTAAATAAAATCATACTGCCCACAAAAATGTAGATTTCAAAATGCACAATCTATATATATATATATATATATATATATATATATATATATATTGTAATTTACGTCCTCCAACGTTAAGTTATATCGGACGATGAATGGAATGTGTGAAATGCTGCTCAAATGAGCCAAGGGCCCATAGAGCTTACAGTTACCCGACATTCGTCTTTCAGGATAAGGGAAACCCCGGGAAAAACTGTATGCAGGCAACTCACCCTGACCGAGATTCAAACTTGGAACCTCTTGAACGGGAGGCAGACACGCTACCACCACGCTACCGACGGGGGCGGCAGATGATTAGTTCGAGATTTGAGAGATGTTTGAGGCTTTAAATCTTGAGAACACCAATAACGAGCTATTAAGAGTCGATATTTCTAGACTTGGGAATCAGTTTTAAAGACATTCTAATCCAGTAGTTTCACCCACCTTGTTTAAATACAAATTTATCGGCCTCTGGCGCCAATAGGTTTAAAACATTTAACTGCCGCACACCATGCATTGCCGATCTCAACTTGCTTATATTAGTCACGTCTAAAATCGCTGAAATTATTTCATCGTAGTTCATTAACATTATCCTTACTGAAAGTTCGACCCCGGTACGATATTATAATCCCTTGGTTCTGTGACAGCATTTCTGAAACTGTAAAAAAATGTAAACATTTTACCTTATACCCTGCCTCTGTTTAACATCCCTTGTAAATGATTACAGTATAAACTACTCGTAAAATAACTTTGAAGCCTGTAATGATCTTGATCTGATGAGAGTAACTATGTATTTGTATCAGTGTTCATGTTGCAGTAAAGTTGATATCTGTGCATGAGCTATGCTTCATAGTACTAAGCAAGTCAACTTGAGGATAGGAAATGGCACCGTTAAGGGCTCAGCGCTGTACATGAAATAGATACGATAAGAGCAACTGTATCGTGCCATATGATCTTTTCAAGGGACGAAACAGAGGTGTATTGGCATGGTTAAAATTTTAAGGTTAAGAGTAGAGGACCAATCAGAAAGTATTTTATGCTTTAAATTTTTGTATGTTACCACGCCAGTAGTTCTGGTAAAACTAGGTAGCTCGCTTCGAGTTTTGACTTAATTGCGAACTAACTTATCTCAAGAGATGTAGGGAGTCAATTTAAATTATATCTATCACATTATTAATATTACCAACAGCCAGCAGAGGTATATACTACGTGCATGTAACGATTAGAACCAAATTTATTTGGCAGTAGTAAAACATTTCAAAAGATTATGCACACAGATTTGAAATATCAGACGCAAAAGTAAACAGCCTTAATGAACCTGTCCAACATGTTAGAAATCTTAGTTTGGAATCCACTGCAACTATAAGCAGTGGTGTAGGAAACAATAAAACCCCTTTAGAGTAAAATATAATGAAGTTTCGTCAGTTTTAGTTTTCTTACTATTTAATTCTTACCAGTCCACAACTGAAAACCTACAGAGACACGTGCTCATCTGCGGAGTACTTTAACAGCCAAGGTGAATGAAACTGAACAGTATACTACCAATATAAACATTTGACACTAGAATTAAAAACTATTAAGTAGAGCATGTAAGATAGTACGGCTCATGTAACAGCTACAGTTTCTCTTGTGGTAGATGTATTTTTCTGCAGTGGCCATTGTAAACGTTTCTGGCTGTATGAAGACATCATAGATTACTGATTCGTGAGTAGGTATGGATTAAAAAAACCTTAATGTCACGCATTTTCCAAATAAGTACTGTATTTATTACATGAAAAGACAGAGTTGATTGGCTGCAAAATAAAGAAAATTGTGGTGACGATGGTGTTGATGTGCAAGTGAGTGAGTGGGTGGGTGAGTGAGTGAGTGAGTGAGTGAGTGAGTGAGTGAGTGAGTGAGTGTGTGTGTGAGCGCGTGAGGAAGGATGTACATAGCATTGTTGTTCATTAAGCTTAATATCCGGCATCAATTTATATATAGTTTACTTATCCAAAATTAATTCCACTTTTTAGAACAAGGGTATCGTTTTTCTTCCTATTTAGAAAACTAAATTTTGTGACCTTCTTAAACCATTTATCTTGCAAAAACTTACCTAGTTAAGTAGGTTAGCCTAGCTGCTTCTGAAATGTCAGTGTTAGTGCAGTTGCAGGTTTCCGAAATAGAGAAATCTTTGCGACTTACTCAAGATGGCTATATAGTCTAAGAAACCCTAGCACACCAGGGAGATGGCTCCGCAGCCACGCGCGGGGGAGGTTTTCTGTTAGTTTTCTGGTGGCCGCTCGCTCTGCCCTTGTGTTCTTCTGAGGGTTTTCCCTGGTCAACCAAGCGAATGCTGAAGTGGTATCTACTATCATGGCTCTCCTCTCTCCCATTTCCTCTAATTCTGTCTCCCTCCGTCATTTTAAAGTACGACTCCGGGGCTGTGTATCAGTCGAATATAAGAAATGTCCCAGAGGCTTGCGATTTGGAACTCATCGGCTCCGCCAGACGTAAGCCTTCGAGACTCTACTATCGAGTAGAGCTTTACGGTCGCACAATGATTGCAGAACACTGAGCATTTGAAATGAAAGCTTTGACGCGAATCACTTACCTATTTTCCCTGGCATTCAATGGCAGCGATATCTCACTGCGATGACTTCACTCTCCCAAATTTTTTATTTCATGCATTTGTATTCAGGGAAGTCGTGCAGTCACTAGCCAATTACATAATTTAGTTCTAGAAAGGTTTTTCAGTTACACACAATAATAATATAATATTTTACTTAGCTACTTCACGTAATAATTATTGTCCCGAATGTTACTTTAGATCTGTATTAATCTGTGCTTAGATGCAGAGCGAGAGGAATAATCAATGGAACACTATCTCAGATTCACTTGTGTATGATTCATTGTGCGTGAAGAAGAAACAACTGATTTTCTTTCTATTTCTCTCTGTTCGCCATTCTAGCTATGTAAGAGTCCAAGCTGAAAGGAATTCGACTAATTTACGTTAAATAAGAATGATACACCAGAGCACTTAGAAGAGTATGTGGCGTATATGAATGACACTAGTACTGCAGTACTGGAGAATGCTAAAAGCGACAGCACTACCAATGTGCCAGGAACCATAACAGTGCAAAGTGATTCTGCTACCTAAGCACTGCAACACGTCATAGTTCTGCCCCTAATTGCTGTCCTCGCACTCTCCAAATTCACAGACCTAGGACTTGTACTGTATTATTTTGTGTTTATTTATGGATGAATAGTTCAATATAGTTTCAAGATGTCTAAAGTAAAGTGCTCTGATAGTATGAGGTTGCAAGATTTGGTTAAAGATTTCCGTAATGATATTTTAGTACTGATGGATGAATGTTTCTTACTTTGTAAACTGTGTGAGGTGAAAATTAAAGCTGAGAAGTGTTTTACAGTGCAGCAATATGCACTACTGCTAAATTCAAAAGCTGAGTCAAGACGAGCGTTAGCCGAGGAAAGGAGGCAGCGACTGCTGTTTGAGAGACCACATAGTAATTCTTTGGACAATCCATGTTCTCAGTTTTCCCAGAATCTTTATCAGGAAATTGTTTCATTAAACAGTCATGGTAAATTAGAGGTACCTGCTTTCAAACAGTACCTAGAGAAGCACATGACATCCAGTTTTGAGTCCATGTTAAGAAAGGACAGTCTGACTTCTTATTACGACAATATAATGAAGAAAACAAGAAATAGTATCGGCAATATCAAAGTATGGGTCCCCATAGATGAAACCATCAACGTAGATGGTAGGTGCGTGGCAAACGTTCTCTTAAACGTGAACAGCCTGGAGAAACGCTTCTATTGTTGTGCAAGGTGTTGGACAGGGTGAACCATTGCTGTTATTTTTGGCAGTTAAGCGCAGAGGATCTACCCAAAAGTCCGAAGACACTGGCCTCCTTCTACCCGGGAGTGATGGAAAACTCCGGGTCTCTTTCCATTGGACAATACCTGGTTTTCTCAACACTGAGAATTTGCTGTGGTCAGCTAAAGCAGGACTCATCTTTTTAACAGATACTGCTTCTTACCTTATAATTCGCTAAGGGTATTGTGATTCTATTTTAAAATCTGTTTTGAACCAACCAGGTTAATGTTCTACCTCATAAGCGAAATTCTTCTGCAATTACTAAAACTTACTTAGAAATTTGCTTTGTTTACCAGACTACATAACCGCAACATGTGTGGTCGTTTACTAGTTATTATAGTGCAGTTGATGTTACGAGTGTCACTTATGCCCGATTTCACCAACAGATGTTAACAAATGTAACGTAACAATTGTCACAGCGCTAAAACTAATGTTAAATTTCTTGCATTTCACCAACATGTTTTCTTAAAATGTTAACAAACCTGTGTTAACGTCAAGAAACTTGTAAATATCACAGTTATAGAAGGCTATGGATGATTCTCTGAACGTACTCCGATGCGCTTTTGTTTTTATTTTCATCTGCACAAATGGCGGATGAACAAAATCATAAATAAAGCCGTGAGACAAATTTCTCATCGACGGAGAAATAATTGTTAACTGAAATGGTGACGAAGTGTAAGGATATCGTGGAAAATAAGAGGACGGATGCAGTGAATGTAAAAGAGAAAGATGTCGCGGGGAAAATATTGGAAACGAATTTAATTCAAATGCATGTGTACAAAAGCACAAGCACCAAACAAGTTGTCAGTATTGCGTAAATTTAAAACGAGGTGCGAATAACAAGTGCCTTAAACGTTTCAAGACGGGAGGTGAACAATGTATTATCAACATAATTCAGTGAATTATAAAATCGCAAGGTTATTGATACTTGAAGCAAAGGTGAGATCGCCATATTCCTTTCGATGCATGTTCTAACCTCTCTTGTACTTCCGCAGTAACCTTCATAGCAACATGTTTCGACATTCTATACCTCCGTAAAACAATTTTCTTCGGATAGTTCCTCAAAATCATTTCTCCTCATAGGCCGTACTCTATTACGAATGCCATTTAGACGGTCTTAAATATAGCAAATCGACATCAACAGCTGAGTTCATGCTCGCCATCTTGACTATTTACAATTGTTAAGGACTTAACATTAGAAATTCGGCTTGTTAGTTTAACATGAGATTTAACACGCTAACACGCTAACACTTATTGGTGAAATGCAATTTTTGTTTTACCTATTGCTAAACTCGTGTTAAGTCTTAACATTTGTTGGTGAAATCGGGCATTAGAGTTGTGAATAGGTCTTTCAATGGACCGCCTCGCGTATTTAGCACTCTACATTGTAGATTGCTTGTTTCTGTGCTGTTTATCACGAACCGTTAGGAACAGCGTCCTCGTTTATCCTTGACAATGTTAAAGCTTGTCATCTCATGGAATGCTTCGTCATAGCCTCACCATTAGCCTTCATTCCTTACATTGTCTGAAGGGTCAGACCTTTTCTTTCATTCCCAAATTTGACCCACTTACACATTTTTGAAGAATGCCATTTTGGAGTGCAGTTACTACAAGAAAGTTCCGGCCCCAATTTCAGCAGCACAGCAGACGTCATCTACGAATGACTTGATCAAAACGCAGACTAACTTTCCTTGTCGAGAAGTCTGATTTATGTTGTGATAAGCAAGATAAGCAAGCATTGTACTAGGGTACACCGGTGGTCTAAATTATAAAATTAAAAATGTATTATGGTTCCGTTATAAAAATTAATCCCATTGGAAATTTAGCTATATCTCATTTACTTTTGCATTCTATAAAAGGTTTTCCATCTATCCACGTTGCACTAAGTACGACATATTTATGTCGAGAAGTAAATTCAAATTAAGCAATAAGTGCTTAATCGTTAAAAAATGTGTAAATAATATTCACACGTTTATCGGAAATATGGAATGACCTTTTACGAGCCAATTTTAGATTTAAGAACGAATACCTCGAAATCAGCTAGATTAGAAGATAATTTACATAACTATATTTTGAATATTTTAATGGGCTTTAAATGCGCAAAATTTTGTCCACCTTTTATGGTATATTGGTTAGACAAAAGACGAAGACACTTTCACAGGCTATTCCCAGAAAATTCAGCTATAGGTTTCATTAGTGGTACAAATATCTTAAACATAGGTATAGAGTGTTAATCTAAACCGTCAATGCCATTGCGAGAAAATAGAAATGAAAACTGTTTACTGCAAAGGACAGTATGAGATAAGGGTATTTTCTTAAAAGCTTGTTTTACATCCTTTTAAGATGTCGAACTGAAATAGAAAGTTTGAAATTTCTTCGAATTTTCGTCATTAAGTTATAAGTCTGTCTCTCATGTTACTTCATCTATGTCCATAAGTATGTGGTAAAAATGTAAACATGTGATTTATTTATCTGATAGGTAGTAAATGTGTGTGCGTGACATTATGGGTGCTATAATTTTCAGTAGGTTAAATTTCCATGATTTACAAATGGGAGAAGAAAATCTAAGACCTTTATTGTACTGGATAAATTTATTTGCATATTTATGGGAATAAGTGTGAATAACAATACCATGAGTATGTTTGTACTTCATATCGTCCGTTGGGACCGTCAGACACCATTATTAAGCGTTTGAATGGCAAGTCGACTGAAGTCTAATCAGATGCTGGATTGTGAGTGGGACTTCACATTGATCACAGGTTTGTTGAGGATTGTTAGTTAATGTTAGAGTACTGACCACTTTTCCATTGTTGCATGATTGTTTCTTCTTTGTATTGGAAAGCTCATACAGAATATCATACAAAAGTTGAGATCGGCTACTTTTGCGCTTCGGCCGCTGAACTCTTTTCGTCTAATTCAGACATTAAAACAAGTAGGTAAACTATGCGTATTTATGTTCAATGATGAAACATGGTTTAACATTCTGGGATAACTCAGTAGAGAGTAAGCGAGTTCATACGATGGTGGGTCAAAAAGTAATACCTCCTATTTTTTTCCTTAAATAAGTAAGTTATGTGAAAACTTTGAATTTGTCTCAATTCCTCAAACCTTCTTCTCCAATCCCCTGCAGTAGTAACTTCCTATGTCAACAGGTGGCAGCACTGCATCATCTTGCAAAATGGCTGACATCGACATTCGTATTAGACAGCGTTCTGTGATTGAATTTTTGACTGCGGAAGGTGAAACGCCAATTCGCATTCACGAAAGGCTACAAAAATGTATATGGTGATGCAACGGTGGATGTCAGCACTGTTAGACGATGGGTTCGTCGCTGTAACGAAGCTGAAGGCAAACACCATTGGCAGATGAAAAGCAAAGCGGCAGACCGGTGACTGCAGTGACTCCATGCAACATTCAGCGAGTCGATGACATCATTCGTGGTGATCGCCGGGTAACAACAGGTGAATTGTGTCGCATTACCTCTCTTAGTAAAGGGCGATGACGATTATTCAACAACTGGGTTACTCAAAAGTTTGTTCACATTGGATACCAAGAATGTTAACCACCCAAAACAAAGAAACAAGGAAAACAATAGCCTCCGAACACTTGCAGCGCTTCAATTTGGAAGGAGAGGAGTTTCTGGAAACAATTGTTAATGGAGACGAAACGTGGGTTCATTTTTTGAGCCTGAATCAAAGAGGCAGTCAATGGAATGACATCACACAACGTCACCGAAAAAAAAAAAAAAAAATTCAAAACTCAGCGGTCGGCAGGGCAAAGTTACGCCGACAGTGTTTTGGGATGCAGAGGGTGTGCAGGGATGCACAATAAATTTTGTCCAATATGTCAGAATTCTCAAAAAGCTGAAAGCACGTCTTCGCCGAGTTCGCTCAACAAAAACTATTGCGGATGTTCTTCTTTTGCATGACAATGCAAGAACCCACACCAGCCGTTACACCACTGCAGAAATTGAGAAATTGGGATGACAAGTCTTACCTCACCCCCCCATAAAGCCCTGACCTGGCACCATCAGACTTCCATCTGTTCGGGCCACTAAAGGAAGCTCATCGTGGGATTCATTTTGAAGATGAGGAGGATGTGAAAACGTCCGTGCGTCAATGGCTTAGGAAACAAGACAGTGTGTTTTACCACACTGGAATACATGTCCTAGTTAAAAGGTGGACCAAAACTGTGGAAAAGGACGGAGATTATATTGAATAGTGACAAATTAATCGTCAATGTTGTAGTTTTCAAACTATGTAACTTGGATTCAATTTTCTTGGCAATTAAAAGAAAAAAGTAGGAGGCATTACTTTTTTACCCACCCTCGTATATTACACAAGACGATATACGGCATCAACGTTAGAGCTCCATGTAAGGGTATATTTCAAAGGCTGAATATTTTAACACTGCCTTGTGAATATCTCTATATGCTTATGTGTTTCCATAGGTATCATAAATCAAGACTACTTTAAAAATATGAATATACAAAGCATAAATACTAGACAAAGAATGGACTTACATTAATCCAAGAAAGGAGTATATTATGAATGTATCAGAATATTCAATGCATTTCCAAAATACTTAAAATTACTACCTTCGGGGAAAATGTAAGTGTGCTTACTATCTATGCAGCAATGTCTATTACTTGGTACAGTAATTTATGGATGATTGTTACAGTGACCTGTGCAACAAAGGAAGTGTAACGGATCATTGTTTTGCTTTAAATCGTTATCTCCATAAACAAAATGGTCGTCACATTTTCTTGGGTTATGCGACAGGCTTGTGCATGACTCATTTAAATCTAATTTCCTTTCCTTTTTTAATCTTGCATGTCGATTAGGCAGTGTGAGGTACATTGATCATCAGTAATTGTATAATATTATATGAAGTAGAAGTAGTCCTTAAAATGTTTTCCTCTTTCAGTCAAATGTTACAGTTATGCCAGAGGTTCTACTCCCATTAGCCCTGGACCCGGGCCTCCTTCGACCTGGGAGTTACCGAGCTGTCCCAAAAGGGCGCCCGGCGCCTCGGTGGAGTTTTCCATACGGCAAGACCTAGAGACTAACAAGCCCCCCCCCCCTCAACTGGTTCTGTGGACTCAAGTCGGGATGGAAGTTGTAACAGTAGTTTCGAGTTATATTTAGAAAAGTTATGAAAAGTTTATAAATTTATAAAAAAATTATTATGTAAATCTATTTAGTAATTTAAATAAGTAAAAATATATGTAATTTTATGATTGGCCTAGTAATAATTGTATGACGTAATGTTGTGACGTGGAATTAAATCGGCCAATCCCAAAATTAAGATAGGAGTAACGATAGTTACGAAAAATCAATAATCTTAGTAAAGAGGTTTTGGTAATTGTGAGTGTGATGAATAGTGGTGCAGGATCAAGAACTTTTATGTAATAGTTGGAACTGTTTAAATATAACAAAGTAAGAATTTATCGATATGTTGGAAGTAACCTGCAAGTGACTGAGAAAGGAAGTTCAAGTAAAATGTAATCCAAATAATACAATTAAATTGTTACAAAATTTGACTTCTCCGAAACTTTATTCCGAACCACGCCTGAAACTTAGATTCTCATGACTCTTATTTAATCAAACACAATCATCAAGAAACAACTCAAAATACAACGAATTAACCCTGTTATATCTGGCTTCTCGACGTGGGTCTTCGAAAAGTCAACGTGCAAACATAGAAATCCCGCACCAAATTGCGCCCGAACGTGTGGCTGATTAAGATGGAGAGAAATTAACTACGAATAGAATTCCTGTCCCAAAGTGGATACGCCACTTACGCGCGCCAACACCAAAGTGGGAAGGCTACCGATATGACCTCGGTGGAGTCACCTGGTGATCTAGCACACCTACTAGCTATGCTGGCTAGTACGCGGGAATATTAATGGCTTCCCTCAACCCCGTCCGGACGTACCCGATCTCCCACGGGTATCGGGAACCACTGCCCCCTCGAGTCCAACCCAATCCGAACAACTCCCTATCAGGGAGGGGCTCGAATGTTCGGCCCGAGGTTCCTCTAGTAATGTCAGAGGTACCACGAGTGCTAGGGGTCAGTCAAATGTTACAGATGCTATATGTTGGTGGTAGTTAAAATGATTTATGTTGATTTGGTGAGGTTGTTTTCTGTATGACCAGTTCAATGTCCTAGAGCGCTGCTCAGTGATGGGACCAAACAAACAAAACAAAACAAATAATTACTGGTAGTCCTCAGAAATGTTGATAAGTTCCACGTGCCAGGTGGCTACTTCAATTTATCTGCAGTCTCGTTGCTGCTTATTACATGTGCGGGATTCAGGTTACTGTGATTGTATTCCAGAAGAGATAATCCTTCGTATAGCTTCAGAAATTTTTGCACCAGACAGTCATTAGATGTTCATTGGATTGCTAAGAGGGAACTTAGCGAGTCGGTGATTATCCTAAAACACTGATCTCGGTTTTCTAAAATATAATGAAAAGTAATGAATTGTATGGGATACTCTTCAGTTGAGATTGCAGTAAGTTCATTAAGTACGCTATAAATCTAGGAATAAAGATGACCTGGTAGAATCTTTCAAAACGGTTAGCCAATATGCACATTGTGAAGAAAGCAGAAAACTATTACGCTCGTTGAGATAAAAATTGCAAAAAACATGCAGAAATATGTTGAAAATATAAGTTTATAAGCATATGTTAGGTCTTCGATTTTACTGCACTTCTAGAGAGCAGTTAAAAGCTAGACGTTCCATAACTGAGAGATTAGCTTTATGGATGGAGTCAAACGATACTAGCACGATAGATCAAACAGTAAAATATAAATATTAAAACACTAAAGCTCTATGGACCTCTGACTTACTGATAACGGAATCATAAATAATATCGCATATTATTATTATGAAAATCGTTATTTTCAGAAATGAAAAAAAAAAAGGCAGGAAGAAAAGGTCTTGACAATAACACATTGGAGCTGCAGGAAATTAAAATGCCGAGTGACAAAATACGAAGACGATGGTATGAACAATAACAACAACAACAACAACAACAATAATAATAATAATAATAATAATAATAATAATAATAATAATAATAATAATAATAATAATAATAATAATAATAATAATAATAATAATAATAATAATAATAATAATAATAATAATAATAATAATAATAATAATAATAATAATAATAATAATAATAATAATAATAATAATAATAATAATAATAATAATAATAATAATAATAATAATAATAATAATAATAATAATAATAATAATAATAATAATAATAATAATAATAATAATAATAATAATAATAATAATAATAATAATAATAATAATAATAATAATAATAATAATAATAATAATAATAATAATAATAATAATAATAATAATAATAATAATAATAATAATAATAATAATAATAATAATAATGTTATGGGTTATTGGAAAGACAGAGTCAGGCTGAAAAATTCAATGCCATAGCCGGGATTTGAACCACAGATCTTCTGGTTTCCGTCCAGCCGCTCTAACCCTTGAGCTACTATGGCCAACATGCCGACATGACATTAAATTCTCCAGCTGACTCGTGTTTCTCCCGGTAAACCACTTAGGAGTTCTCATAAACACATGAGACAACTACCTTAATGGCGACTTACAACATGTAAGTACTTTAAGGCTCAGGCTTTATAGCTAACCACTATTAGGTACAATTAATGGAAATAATTGTTCTTTGACACTGGCCGTGTGTAGGCTAAAGCATGGAAAATTAGAGTCAGAATCCGTGGTTTAAATCCCGGCTATGGCATTGAATTTTTCAGTCTGACTCTATCTTTCCATACTTTAGCCTACACACGGCCAGTGTGAAAGAACAATTATTTCTATTATACATTATTAATTATAATAATTTTATTTTGTTGTTGTTTTTGTTGTTAAGGCAGCGCCGTGACGCTCGACTCTCCAAGGCGGCCCGGTTCGATCCCAGGCGACCGCAAAGTGAGTTTTGTGATATAGTCGCGCTGTTCGAACGGTTACCATGGATTTATCTTTGGTAATAGATACCTCTCAGATAACGCACTGATCACTCCACGTGGAGTAATCATCTGTCATTTGTGATTCCTGCGAATTCCAATGACTGGAGTAATGTGTTCATTGGTGCGTAGCACACGAACGGGAGGCGCGTCAGTACGTGTCAGATCATTATAAGAATAATCAGTGAGTTATCTGAGAAGTTTCTGTTAAGAAAGATAAATCCATGGTAACCGTTCCAGCAGCGTGACTAAAGACAACACGGCGCTGGGGGTTTTCTCCATAAAAATTATGAGGATGAGTGAAGGTACATTGTCAAAAAGAATTGTGATCATTCTTTACTGAACAGCCCTCGTATAATTCTCTTTTTTATCTGATATCCGTTAACGGGTAGGTCATATAGAGCGATGAACGTACCCATATGTGTTTATGAAATGACTAAACACACTAAGCCAGAATTAGCCCACATTTGCCATTCCGACATAATAAGGGAAACCATGAAACAAATTCTCGGATTAGAACGCTCGCCAGGGCGTACGTACTTTGAGCAATTCCTTTTATACTTCGAGCTTACTTATGTGATATGTGTAAAATGTGTATCTAGCCAAGTGAAATAGTTTCACATTGAATATTTTCAGCATTTTCTACAGAATCGTATTACGACTGCAAAAGGTTCAGCCAACGTAAAAGAGAAACGCTGTTCGTAACCACAAATATGCTCCCCCCCTTTTTCCCCCTTAGATAACTGCTGAAGAAGTAAAACCAAGATCAGTCGTTATTGCTTTTTAATTAAACAATTTATCTCAAGGTCAACCTATTCAATTTAAATTTTATTTCCCTAACACAGGAACAAAAGATAAATAAGTCACACTGATACTATTCGTCAAATTTGGGTGCCAAAGAAAGTGGAAACTAAGCATTTCAAATTAGTTGAAGGATATGTCCGTTGTCCATATAAAAATACCTACTTATAAAATGTTATATTTTAATGAGCATTAACGTAAAACTATGAAATTCAAAAAGAAAAACGTAGTTCTAATGGTTAGTATGCTTGTTCCCAAATCCACAGGACTCGGATTCGATTACCGACTAGAGATGGGAATTTTTCTTTAGTCAGGATTATTCTCCGTCCTACCCAGAGTCTGGAATTACGACTAAGAGTTTTTCTTTGTAATTTTACGTTCTCCAACGTTAAGTCATATTGGACGATGAATGGAATGGCTGAAATGATGCTCAAATGAGCCCGGGGTCCATAGAGCTTAGAGTTACCCGATATTCGTCTGTAAGGATAAGGGAAAACCCCGGAAAAAACCTTATCCAGGTAACTCTGACCGAGATTCGAACTCGGGACCTCTTGAACGTGAGGCACGACTGAGAGTGAACTAAAATTTAAAAATAAATCCCAACGTAAATAAACCCAAATAATAATAAATTAGTAAACGAGCGAACACCATTACTGATCAATTGTAGCAAGTCAAAATCGCCGATACAACCTTAGGTGTTAAAGGCGGAAAATAAATGAAGAGAGAGAGAGAGAGAGAGAGAGAGAGAGAGAGAGAGAGAGAGAGAGAGAGAGAGAGAGAGAGAGAGAGAGAGAGAGAGAGAGAGAGAGAGAGAGAGAGAGAGAGAGAGAGAGAGAGAGAGAGAGAGAGAGAGAGAGAGAGAGAGAAAGAGAGAGAGAGATGTCACCTTGTTAACCTCTATGCATTTATTATTTTCTAGCATATTCTTTTCTCCAAATTTATCTGCTTTTCACCTTCATCCCTTTCTGAATGTTTAATCTATTTTTCTCGTTACCATGGTTCCTACTCTCATTTAATTGCTATGCATTTATTGTAAATATATTTGTTAAATTCGTAATTTTACAAGCAACCTACGTATTCTGTTTGTGGGGCTATTATTTTCTGAAGCGGAGCGCATATTTTGCTCTATTTGCCTAATACCATATTGTTGCATACAGCTTTTAATATAATTATAAAATGGCCTATATCTAGCATCGTATTTTTAAGTCGCGGAACACAAGGTATATTCTAATCCTGAAACTGGAGTGCAGTGGAGTTCTTAGTTCATAAAGACAGCTGCATTTGGACTACAAAATATAAGACTTAAAAGAGACCGTTGTTTGGGCATTTTATTAGTTAGAAATTTAAGCTTTTAAGACATGAAAACTTCAACGAAACCATGTATTAGCGAATGTAGTTATTGTTAAGAGGTTCGTGATTTATAAAACAGATGGAACAGAACAAAGACTACGCAACTAGGAGCATCTGTTGGCGCGGCACTATATCAAAGATCCTGTAGAAGATGGTTGCTACATGGTTCAAGTGGTGTTAAACAACATCCCGTACCGCTACCCTACAGAGAAGAAGCCCAGGAAACTCATACTCGGGATTGTACTTGTGACTATCGACCTTGATTTTTATATTTTCTTTAAATCCTGATCCTACATTTTCAAATCCAATGGCGTCGATTCGGCGCATCCATCCAGTAGGAACCGATTCATGTCTAACTTTAGTCAGAAACATCAGAATATCTTCTCAACGTGAAGTAAAGCACGTGACATATGCTGGTTTCGCTTTACGCTGTGGAAACCTTAGTTGCGATGCGACTTTAATTGAAAAAAATGGACCCTAGATGGCCATCGAACCAAAACGGGTCTGTAATTCAAGGAACAACAGTACTATTAAAAATCGATAACAAATCAATAAACCACGTGGGTACATATATGATAGACACGTGGATAAAATGAAAAACATAAGGAAGCATAGTCTGGAATGCTGTTAAGTGCAATGTACTGACTGTGGTACCGATGCTAAAATCTTTCACTGACCACCTATGGTGCAACTGTGTACGCTCGTATTTTTCATTCTATATACTCTCTCCCTTCTACACCATCTAAGGGCAGGGAGGGAGGAGAGAGAGGGAGGGAGGGAGGGAGGGAGGGATGGGATGGAATGGGATGGGATGGGATTGATGGATTGCCAGCTCTCGTGTATGTCCCGTCGCTCACTCGCATTAAACGTACGCTATACAGTGAGTAAAAAAATCTTCGGATAGATTGAAGTTCTAAATTCTTTTCTCAATAGCATCATAATGTATAATCAAAAACGATACAAATTATTTATAACGCCTCACAAACTATTTGCAAACAATAAAAATACTAAATCAAATTTATTTTCTTTTATCTTTAGGGATAAAAAATATAAAAACATAAAACATTACATATTTGTGTGCAAAATAAATATTGGGACACCTGAAGAAAAATAGTGTATCTTGTGCACCAAAACGGAAGTTTCAATAACTTGTTGGATATCCTCTGCGTTTTATGATCTGTTTCAGACAAGGTTAGCAGCATATGCAGCTGAAATTTTGGTACACTCTTCACGGAGTATCCTTTTCAAATGCTCTTTTGAAGACATTGGCTGACTGTGGACTCTAGTATCCAATGCATCCCATAAATTCTCAATTAGATTTAAGTCTGGTGATTGTGGAGGTGGATGAAGGATATGTGAACAGTTGTAGAGTAACCATTCCAGCACAATCCTTGATTTATGTTTGGGGTCATTATCTTCATAGAATTTAAAACTAGCGCTGATCCCAGTTTTCTCTGCACTTTTGCATAGGTTCTCCTTCAGGAGGTTGAAGCATTTTATTTTATCTATTTTTTCCTCGATGGAAACCAATTCCCCCACTCCAGATGCCGCCATGCAACCCCAGAGTATCACACTCCAACCACCATATTTTTCAGTAGGTTGAAAATTATTTTTTTCCAGTTCCGTATTAGGTTTCCTCCAGACCATTGTTCTTCATCTGATCCGAAAACGTTAAATTTCGTTCCATCTGAGAAAAGAATGTCCTCCCACTAGTTTCCTTCTTTATAAATGAACTCTTTGCAAATGTCAGCCTTTTCCTTATGTTCCTTTCATTTACATAGGGCTTCTTCCTGGACACACGACCATGGGATCTCTGCCTTTTAAGTACATTCCTTATCGTTTGGAGCTTACTTTCTTGCCAGTAGTATAGGTTACCTCGGCACATAGTTTAGGGGCACTCGATTTAGGATTTTTCTTCACACTCATAATATTTTGTTTCCTCTTGGTCAGTAAATGCTTTCGGACGACCAGTTTGAGGTAAGAAGTTGATTCTGTCCTCATTTACGTATCTGATAATTATATTTCCAAATTTATTTTTCTTCATTTGTAACATATTTATCGGCAATCATACTGTAACTCTTCCCTTTTTCATAATGGAAGATGACGAGTTGCCTTTACTAAGGCGTCTAAAAGCTCCTCCTCTGTGGAGTCTTCAGGAGAGGACTCTGATCACCGCTTGTCCTTCTCGGCGCTCACCGTATCCAACCGGTTTTGGGGCCCTTGGCCGAAGTTCTCTATCGGGAAAGGGGCCTCATCCGTGGAGGAGATGGAACAGGAGGATATGGACCACACTGCAAGGATGACCTCCCGAAAACGACCTGATAACTCGGATATTAAAGGGGTTAGCCCGAAGCCCAAAAGAAGGGCAAGTTAATTCGGCCACCATCAAAGTCGTTGTAAAGTGGACTAAGCCTTAACTTCTCATTCTATTATTACACCGTTCCAATGGCGATCCCACGGTGGAACATGTGTGGGTTTAGGGCACATCGCCCAGAGCTCGATTTGCTACTCAGTAAGCACGATCCATTAGTCGTTTGCTTACACGAGACTAAGCTGCGTCCTCAAGATTGCTTCCAACTTAGGCGCTATACTCCCTTCAGGCGAGTTATTGGTCCTGAAGAGGATATTTCTGCGCACGGAAGCACTAGGGTGCTGGTCAGAGATGACGTATATGTGGGCCATGTACCTTTACGTACTAACATCCAGTCAGTTGCTGCACGTATAATACTGCCGACGATACAATTGGTTGTCTGCAGCATCTATATTCCACCCTCGGACGACCTATCGCTTACTGTGCTACAAGCTCTTATTGTTCATTTACCAACACCCTTTCTTTTGGTGGGAGACTTCAATGCCCATCACCCTCTCTGAGGTTCAGCTCGAACTTGTGCGAGAGGTAGAGTTCTGTCAGACTTCCTGGACAGTAAGTCTGATTCTCCTGAACACCGGAGAGCCTACGTTTCTTTCTGATGCATTCAACACCTTCTCGCATCTGGATTTGGCAGTATGCTCAACGCAGTTAGCAGTGTCCCTACAATGGAACGTCGTCTCTGACTTACACTCCAATGACCACTTCTTGTTTCTCATTAGTTTCCTAGCACCAAACGTGTTTTCCACACGCCTTACCACGTGGTGTTTCGATCCGTGAACTGGGCCCTTTACATCCAGCTGGCGGTTTTTCGTTACGAGGAGCACGCCTCTGTAATCTCACCGAGAAGATGCTTTCCGCCGCAGAACGGTCTATTCCCCGTTCGACTTCCAATCCTCGTCGACCTCCTGTCCCATGGTGGACGGATGAATGCCGGAATGCAATTAGCTCTCGTAGGCGTGTTCTAAGGGTTTTCCAACGCCAATCTACACTGGAGAACCTGATTCAGTAAAGGAAGATTCGTGCCAGGGCTAGGCAGGTAATTAAGGAGAAAAAAGACATCTTGGAAGGCTTTTGTGTCCTCTTTTACTCGCCATACACCTTCTTCTGTAGTATGGGATAGGATAAGGCGCGTGGCTGGAAAATCGACCCACATGCCGATTGCTGGTCTAAAAACCCCTTCAGGCGCCGTCGTGTATCCGCTTGACGTGAAACACTCTTGGCAGTGCCTTCGCTCAGGTGTCTAGCTCAGATAATTACGCTGTTGAGTTTCTCTAGATTAAGAATCTGGTAGAATCTCAAGGTTTCTGCTTTTTTTTCAGGAAGCCTTTAAGACTACAATCGCCTTTTCACCATGGCAGAGCGGGAACACGCACTTTCATTTCCGCCACTATCTGCACCAAGACTAGACGGTATCAACGTCCGATTCTTACATCTCTCTCTTGAAGGAAAGGCTTTCCCACTCGAAGTCTATAATCGCGTCTGGATTGACTGCGGTTTTCTTGAGAAGTGGCGGGAGGCCACCATCATACCTATTTTGAAAGCTGGGAAGGACCACCATCTACCTTCCAGCTACCGTCCTATTTCTCTCACCAGTTGCGTCTGCAAGGTAATGGAACGCATGATCAATGGGCGATTGGTGTGGTGGCTGGAAACGCACAACCTACTGACGAACATCCAGTGTGGTTTCCGCCGTCGCCGTTCCACAGTAGACCATCTCGTGTCGATGTGGACACTGATTATGAACGGTTTCCTGCAGCACTGTCAGACCGCCGGCATATATTTCGACCTTGAGAAAGCTTATGATACCTGTTGGCGTGCAGGTATGTTACGCACCCTGCTGGAATATTCGTGGACGGCTACCGGTGTTCCTTTGAGAGTTCATGAACGATCGCATTTTCCAAGTAGGGGTCGGTCCGGTCATTTCAAACCTTTTTATCTAAGAGACGAGGTCCCACAATGATCGGTACTATGTGTAACACTGTTTCTTATTGCCATTAATTCTATCTCTGTGTTCCTCGAGGGGTTTCATCGTGCTTATACGTGGATGATTTCGCCGTCTACTGTACTTCTCAGCATACTCCGTTCCTAGAGCGTCGTCTCCAACAATGCTTAGACAACCTTTAGGACTGGAGCTCTGAGAAGGGCTTTAGGTTCTCCACTGAGAAGACAGTCTACGTTAACTTCTGGCGCCGCAAGAGTCGGTTACCACCCTTCCTCCGACTTGGTCGCCATGTTTTACCGTTTGCCGATGAAACTAGGTTTCTTCGACTGGTTTCTCTTAGAAAGCTTAGCTGGTCGTCGCATATAGAACAGTTGAAAGCACGATGTGAGCGTTCTCTTAATCTCTTGCGGGTACTTAGTGGGAAATCGTGGGGAGCTGATTGCGCAGTGCTGCTTCGTTTATATCGTACACTGATCCGATCCAAGCTGGGCTATGTGTGCATCATTTATGCTTCAGCTCGTCCATCTGTTCTGAAGAAACTAGACACAGTCCATAACTCTGGCCTTCGTTTAGCTACTGGGGCATTTCCAACTAGCCCAGTCATAAGCCTCTACGCCGAAGCGGCAGAACCTCCTCTGGAATATCGGCGGGACGTTTTTCTAGGGAACTATGGCTGTGGGTTAAATATTATGCCTTTGCATCCGACGTTTGGACACTTTTCTGACACATCATTCGGTATTCATTATAGGAACATCCATATACGCCCCAAGCCGCCAGGCTTTTGCTTCAGGGAGCTTCTTAAGCGGCATGCCCTCGAGCTACCTGGGCTGCTTCCTGAAGGGTGAAAGCGTGTATCCTCCTTGGCTTAGTGCAGCACCTGCCTAGATCTTGGCATGGCTGTGCACAGCAAGTCCACGACGGCCACTAGCAGTATCCGCACTCTGTTTTTAGAATTTTTATCGGTTTATAAAGATTTTATTTTAATTTACACCGACGGGTACAAGAGCTCTGCCGGTGTTGGATGTGCGTTTTCCATGGTACCGAACCCTTTACATTCAGTCTACATGGAAGCACTTCCATCTACACTGCAGAGCTCCAGGCAATATACCGAGCCATTTTGCATGTTCGCCGGAGAATGTTGGATAACAGCCTTATCCTAAGTGATTCCCTACGCGCCCTTCAGAGCCTTAGAGAGCTTTAAAACTACCATCCCCTTGTACAGTGTATCCAGGACGCCCTCCACGTTTTACACACCCGTGGTGTTAACGTGGTTTTTGCATGGGTTCCTGGACAGGTTGGCTTATCAGGGAATGAACGGGAGGATTCAGCGGCTAAGTACGCCACCATTCGGTCCCAGGTTAGCATACCATTCGTCTTTTCTGCGGATTTTTGCCACGAAATGCGGATAGCTGTGCTCTCCTCCTGGCGCGCAGAGTGGTCCGCTCTGCGCGGCAATAGGCTCCGCTTAGTGAAGGACGATCCAGTTCGCTGGGAAACCTGCCGTCCGTCTCGTCAAAAAGTTCAATTGGCTCGGTTGCGCATTGGCCTCTGCTTTTCTACGCATAGCCACCGTTTTAAAAATGACGCTGCTCCGGTTTGCCCGGTTTGCGGAGCTGCCCTCACGGTCTAGCATGTTCTTTTAAGACTGTTTTAACCCGGCTCGTCTTCGCCGGTCTCTCCAGCTGCTGGCCAACTTGGCAGACATACTAGCGGAGGACCAACAAGCAGTAGCCAAAGTTTTTAAGCTGTTTTTAATCCTCAGTTTTAGATTTTAGTTTTTACGTTTTTTATCCTTCTTAACTTCTTTATGGTTTTAAGCTTCTTTTAGACCTTGACGTAAAAGGGTGTGTTTGTTTTATTTATGACTATATTTTAGCTTTCGTTTTATCTAGTTTTTAGCATGATGTTTAGCACTTTCAGGGCGCTGATGACCGCGATGAACGCCCTAAAGCACATCATCATCATAATTTGCTTTCTGTCTTAGCAAATCCTGCATTACAAATGTTTTCCAACAGACACCTTTACGCTATCCTTTTTTTTTTTTTTTTTTTTTGAGAAGTCCTGCCAGATTGACTTTTGAGTGTGGTTTTTATTTACCCATGTCTCGTCTAAGTAAAATATAACCGAGCGAGATGCTCAGGCGGTTTCGTCTATGGCCCGCTTTCGGGAGTCCCGGGTTCGATTCCCGTGGACGACCTACCTGACCTATGGGTTTTTTGGGGTTTTCCCGGGTCACTAGGCGAATGCTGGGTAGGTCAATTACATCTCCCGAATTTCGTGTCTTTCCATTTCACCTCCATTATCATTTCACATCTTTCATCTGGTGGTCTCTTTCAGGGTAGAAGTGTCGGCGGGTGTCTCGGCGGTGCATGGCAGGATGATATGCTCTGAGGAAAACTACTTCCTCCTCCGATAGGTCGGTTGCCGGTCTCCACTCCTCTGATGGGACCATTTCGGGACCGCCAGCCAGGGACCTTTGAGGCTCGGAGCGCCTGCCTGGGACCTTTGGGGCTCGGCTGCAGAGCTCACTGCCGTCCCGCTGTAGGGGAGCGTGTTCGTTGTCCTGGCCTGTCGGGGGAAGTTTCTATACAAGCAAATTTTAGGGACTCTGCCCTGTGTACTGTCGTGGCTCCTTGGGTTGGCCACCCTCTATCCCGTTCGCCTCATTCTTCCTCCCGGGGGTGCCCCGTCTTGGGGTCATAGGAACAGTGGGCACAGCATGGTGGCCTACGTACCGAATCCCCTCCGTAGTGAAGTCCTAAACCTAAGTAAAGGATAGGTCTCGCATCACCAGAATGTCTGATTTCGTGCATTTTGCGTAACTTGCCGCTACAATGTCACTCCTCTCCATTAAAAGTTGACGCCCATCATTTGCTTTTCTGTACCTGAACCCTAATCCCCTAAAAATTCTGGAAGTCGATGATTTTGACCCAGTGTATGAAATTTTAGTTCTAAAAGCGTAAGTTATTTTGTGTATAGTTGGAAATTCAACTTGTTCATAGAACTAGAAAACAATTCTACGTACAACGTCCTTGTCAAAGTCACTTAAATTTGTAACTCTCTTCGGAGGACCAACATGTCTTCTGGGCGACATAAACACTTGGGCACCACTGGGATCAGATTTTCTTGCCTCTCCACAAATGCGGGACACACTTGCTTTACCAACACCATGCGCTACATCAGTAAGCCGTTGAGCATTTTTGAAATCGAGCTGAATCCTATATTCCTCATTGCCCAATTTTTTGAAGAACGTGTAGAACTTAAAAATAATACTTCGAGCTTGACCTCACAATACCTGCCTCTTTGACTCGCCACTAAATTCACCGCAAGAAGCCATTGCACTATTTAATTCTTTACTGTTGTCTAGAGAACAGCTGAATAATACTGATTTGAACTTTCCAGTGTAAATAAACGCTGCTTATTCAGCATTCATTCATAAATATAAGCACACAGCATTCCACAGGCTAACAGGAAATGAAGTGTTTGCCCTTTCTCGAAATTAACACCTTGACTTATTCAAAGTAATTCTTCTACCACGTCATGTCAGTAGTTTAAATATCAGTTCTGAGAAATTACAAGTATATGTACACATATACAAACCAACCAATAATGACTGTGCTTTACCTCACGATGCGTCGGTAAATATATTGATATTTATTTGTTTATATTACGGAAAGAGATTACGAACCATTCATAAACAAAGATATGTGACCAGACACGTTCTGCCAGGTCAGCAGGAAGTGTACAGTTTCCTCTCGCTTCCAATTAACACCTTGGGTTATTCAAAGCAATTTTTTTATCACGTCATGCCAAACATTTACATTTCAGTTCTGAGTAATTACAAATATACGTACACGCATACATGCCAACCAATAATGATATTCATACAGTGCTTACGTCGCGATTTATTGTTATAATATAATAGTGCTTTATTTAGTTATATTAAGAAAACTATTTGAGCTAAAAATATGGGGTTTTACGGTTATGTTATATACATTACTATCTACCTTCCACATGGATCAGTTGTGGCAAAAAATGAATTTTTGTCTTAGCGCGAATAGTATTTCATACAGATTGATTAGGATGGCGCTCGTCACACACCACTTAGGGGGAATGCAATATGACAACACCGCAGGGCTTCGATTGGTTGCTCACCTAGTAGCGCTCTGAAACAGATAGTATACATACCATATTAGCTGCAGTAGCAACTGACACGTTTCCAATTAATTACTCATATCATTAGATAGATATAAATGAGCGATTAAGGGACATTTGGTGGAACAGAGTTGTATTTATCTTCACCATTCCCCAGATCCTTATTCTGAGATGGTTCGCTGGCAATGATATCCCACATGAGTACATCTGAGACTCCACCACCTTCGCCAGTTTTCTATGAATATATACAATAATTCATGGCGCGACAGCCCTTAGAGGGCCAAGGCCTATCAACCCGACTGCCGGCCTCACGCCCACTTACGCACGGCAGAGGTGGACGATCATCCGGCCGATACGGGGAGGAGATGTGGTCAGCATCTCGGCGTCCCCCAGCCGGAATGTTGGTTTCCGTGACCTGGGCCGCTTACCTAGCGTAAGCTCCTCACTTTCCTCACGATGCTGAGTGGGCACCGGTCCTATACCCAGGACCTAAAATCCGCACCCCATGGGTGGGATCGAACCCGTGACGCTTTCCCTGGCTAGGAACCAGGGCATGCTGCCTTAGCCCGCTACGCCACGGCGCAGGACTTTCTATGAATAACTGAGGCGTGGACGAAATATCCCTTTAAGGTTTAAAAAGCGTCAAGATTTCAGTAACTGAAATCTTACTCAGAATGCATTCGCTAAATAAAGAAACTTAAAAATCTAGAAGTTCTAAGAAATATGTGTTAATAAAGGAAGTAAAAACGCCTGAACATAATTATTAAGAGGACATTCTTACGACTAGGCTTAAGTTTAGGGTCCGATAACACAAGCGGATTGCAGCACAGAATATAAACTAACCCACTTCTACTTGCACACGCTCTCCATCAATGTGTTAACATGAAAGCTAAAACGGACCTTACTTGCGGTAACCACCTAAAGACATTTACAGTTAGACTGGGCGTCTCTCTGTGGTGTGAAAAACCCTTTGTCCAGTCAAAAGTTGGCCCCAGTAGAAGCACGGACTACAGGTAAAATTTGATGCCGACATGTGCATTATCTCAGTGCCATATCAGTCCACATGTGGGTACGTTCATGTTTGAAACTATTGGAGAAACTGGTGCACGGGATGAGGCACCGGCCGATTCGAAAGGGTAGTGTGACGGACGGGAGTGCACAAAAACAGTACAAATGTTCTAGTTTCCCGCCGCAAAGTGTGTGTGCAGTGGCTAGTTTTATTTATAATCGTCTGAAGTGTTTTATTTGTCGCAAAACTCTTAGAGAAATTTTCTATATAACGTGAAAACCACGCGTTTTAGAGATAGAATTCAGAGCTTTTCGAGGTTGCGATGTTCCCATTGCTGAAACAGAATTTGTGAAAATAAAACTTTCCAAATTTGTGAGAAACATAAACAAACAAATCAATCCAGCAGCCTTTGAGATTAGTATTTAGTGCAGACAAAGAGAGGATAAAGATAGGTATGTATAATTCCTCATAACTTATATCCCACAAACAGAGATAAGATCTACCGTGTCGATTTTTTTTACGCCCCAGCCGGCTCTCTTTGTAGGGAAAGAAGCTGTTCTTCCCCCTAACCATAATGTCATAAACATCTTAGGATACACCAACCGGGGGGGGGGGGGGGAGCAGAGGTGAAGAATGTTAGGCATGTGTTTACAGCTGAGAATACCCAGGGTTGCCGTTGTTTAAAATAACGTTTAGAAGCAATAATTAGATAAATAAACAAATAAGTAAATAAAGCAGAATTCACTGTAAGAAATAGTCATTGATCTTTTCAAATACATTTTAAATGACTAATGTATCCTATAATAATACATAATGTTACAACTCTTCATAACATAACTGAAAAGAGATATATTACCTATATTGTTATGGTATAGTACTTATATTACGTACAAGAACTAAATGCGTATTATTAGCAGAATATCCAAGGAAAGCTTAGTAAAACATCATTACAATTTTAAACATGTTAAATTGCATCAGTGTACATGGATTTGCGAGGGATATTTATTTGCAAATTAAAGAAGCACTTTGGATATTCTGGTAGTTAATAATAATTTATAAGCAAAGATTGCACGTTAGAGCTTTGTTTATTGCAATCGTGAGCCGATTTATCCTAAAACATTTTCCTATATTCTATGGCAGCTGCAGCTGGTGAATTTCGGTTGATTTAACAAAGCAGTACATACCTCAAAATTAAAAAAAGAAACGAACCAACGAATTAAAGAAAAACTAGTGAGGAAACTCTATTACTCTTTTTAAATGTTGTAAGCTTTTTACAAGGATGTCTGCTAATTTTACAAGTTTGAATAAAGTTAAGCAGTGTAATTTTTTTGGAGGGGAGGCCCTTCTGTTAAACACAATTTAAATAAATAATCACGTACATTCCGCATAATAATTAAATGTCATAAACGCTTTAGAACTCGAGAAAGTTTAGAAATACTGATAGGCATATATTAAAAGTATGAACGGAAATCCATGTTATCATATCCATGTTAGGTTCGATACCCACGGTCTCCACATCTTAATTAAATTACGCAAGTGCTAAACGCCAATAACTATTAAACACTAATAAATGTATAGAACTTCACTAACTACATTAAGTAAAACACTATGTAACTTCTATAAGCATAAGCTTAATTAACACACATATGAAGCACGTTTGCACAGTCTAAGCTAATTTCTGAGGACACATGAAAAATATTGCAACAGCGCTCTAAATTGGTGAACGTATTAAGAAGGACCACCCCATATGTTTAAGTGTGGAAAACCCTTATAATTGCTTACATGTGAGGAGGTGTGGTCAGAAGGGAAAGCTTTAATGTAGCATGGGATGGAATGAACGAGGCTACTATACAAGGGATTGTCAAATCATAAGGGAGTAACCATTTTCTTTCGGAGGCAATATGCTGAAGAACAGTGTCATACTTAGATATTTCTGTTGGATAATGAGTTTAGATACCCTTCAGTCGAATGCATCTTAACATTGCGATCCTGCAGTCACCATACTGATCTTCTACATCTAGAGGTTTCCGGTTGAATTCTAGGCCGGTCGGCATGGCCTAACTTGCTTTTGTGTTTCGTATTTTGGCAGATAACAAGTTCAAGTATGACTATTTGTGTCTTTATGAAGTAGTTAAATAAAGAAAATAGAAAAAATTAAAACTTTCTCAATTAAGTGAAATGTAGAAGTGTGAAGTGAAACTATATCTTTAACCGCTTATCTTGATTAATATGAACCAGACATAGAAATAGCTCTTAAACTTTATATTCACATTATTTATTCTACCCATTTATATATTATAGCTTATAAAAACTATTTTTCTATATAATTCCTGTTAATCGAAAATTTGCAAAAATATGTCATTCCACGTTTAGTTCTAAGTAGGTACAAGGGGAAACCGCATAGATAGTCAGACTTTCAAAAGCACTTAGTTGTAATTTACGTCCTCCAACGTTAAGTCATATCGGACGATGAATGAAATGGGTGAAATGATGCTCAAATGAGTCCAGGGTCCATAGAGCTTAGAGTAACCGACATTCGTCTTTCAGGATAAGGGAAAACCCCGGAAAAACCTTATCCAGGTAGCTCACCCTGACCAATATTCGAACTCGGGACCTCTTGAACGTGAGGCAGACAGTCTACCGCCACGCTACCGAGGCGGGCTCCAAAAGCACTTAGCTATACGCTGCCTCTCAAATGCTATACTCTTTCCACGAAATGGTGAGAAATAAGTGAATAGTGACAGCTCTTTAAAATTACTAAGTAATGACAAATTCAAACCAGTATTAACAGGTGTACCAGAAACCGCCAACGAAACAAAAGAGCTAATTTAAATAAATTGTGTTCTTTATAGAGAATACATTTTTTTGTGCAGATTCCTTTCGCTCTCTCATAGTTTATCTGTTAAGCAATATTATAAAAGTTTCCTTGGTAATCAAGTTGACTTTACAGACTATTCAGATAAAATTCAATATACACATTTTATTTGTGAAAATCATAGAAAATATTCCAAATAAAGGTTTGGGATTTGCTTGAAAATCTTCCGTGTCATCTTGGAACATAATGAACTTAAAGTTTGGTATTTATCCGATTATTCGTTTTAGAGGTATGCTGCTCTCATACTCTATATCTCTGCGCGCGCGCACACACACACATACACACACGCGCACGCACGCACGCACGCACATAAGTTAACCTTTTTTCTGGAAATGAATGTCTTGGAATCAAGGGTCTCGAAACATGTATTTATGATGATATTTTTGCATGAAATTTTTGGGTGGAATAGAAGACTTTCTCAATTTATTAGTTACTAGGTAGAAAAAGAAATAAGCTCGTTTAAGAATATACAAATAAGCCATAGTGACTCGAGAAAGGCATGTGAATGTAACACAAGAATTGTTTGCTCATTAGCAGTTTTTTTTTTAGTCTTAAAATGAAGTGATATACAGTTTTCTTGCGTCGCTCCTCTACGAAGTCAAAATACACGATCGGTCACAAAGACAATACTCAAATAACTGTACTATAAAAATTCCTATACATGTGATTAGTTTCGGAAATAAGGACTGAAAAAACTAAAGATTACGATAATTAACCTTTTATACCCATTGCAGATTTTCGTTAACAATCCGTGACACACTACTTATGTCTAAGATTCCAAGTGGATTCTCTGCAGAAGCATGACAAGAATATACAAATCCACTCGACTGGCTCTCGACTGCCGAAATTAATACACTCAAGATACATAAACCTACGGTCATGAGAAAAAGATTTTTACCAAGTATTGTCGCGGCGAAAAAGCACGGAAGTTTCGGTGCCGAGAGATAAGCGCGGTTTGTGTACACAAAAGAGCCTGCAGATAAAGACAACAGACAGGTTTCACGTAGATAACGAGCATGCATAAGCACATAAACATAGCGCTTGAGATAAAAGACTTACCGAAACAAACAAACTGAGATAAATGGAAATTTCTGGTGACATCTTGATTATTCGATTTCTTTATTGTTCTGGAAATCTCTCGAATTATGAATGAAGTATTTAAGGAAGTAACGAGTTGTGTAACGAGAGTGTGGTTGTAACGAGAGCTAAACAAAACGTCGTTATTGTCATCGACCTTGGTAGACTGATTGTGTACGTAACGTAATGCTGCTGTAATCTATAAGTGTATTTCTACGGAATAAAGAACATTTGGAATATCTGCAACTCGACCTTTTAATTCTACGAACCCACAAAGTCACAGTATTAACATCCTTGGTACAAGCTGTAAAACTTTCTGCTGAATCTTCAGTAACAGAGGAACATATGTAAGCTCAAGTACAAACAGAAATAATGGTACGTACTTGCATTGAGAAAACATTACTTTGAAGATAAAACCCATTAAATTCCTGTTTCATATAATCTCCATAAAGGTTACCTTTCATTGAGCAGCCAAAAGTGTTAACACCATATGATTCAATTTGCTGCTGTTGTGTAGAGAGGTTGGCATCAAAAAGAGAGCTGTGGAAGGGAGGATCGATGTGGACCCCAACAACTAGCCAATCCGGGTGACTGAAGGGGAGGTGTATTTCCCTCCCCATTGTCTGCTACTACAGCATCCCTCTACCAGACGTCTTAACACCCGGTTACTTCATTTATTATCTCTACACACGCTAACTGGATATGCCAGTTATCCTAGTGACTATGTAGCTTGGTCGAAAGCTTAATTATGCATTGAGGTTTAACGCTCATTTTCCAACTTCAGTATCACACAGTAAATGCAAGCACGGTGTTAAATTTCGGGGCATTTTTTAAAATTAATATTTGTCTATTTCTTATTTTCTCTGCCTGAAATAGAGGAAACACTGCACTCGATTCCAAAAATCATTATCAGATTTGACATGAAACACAAGTTTCGCATTCTCTAAATAATAAAACTGCGCTTATACAAAAGGTTCTGTCTGTTTCTTTGTTTGCGCAAAGTATAACTCAAGGCAAACGCAGATAAATACAAACTTATGAACAAACATCTGAGAACTAAGCCACTTTAATTTCCTCTGTAGACATTTACGGCAAGAACAGAAAATAGTACATTCCACCCAACAATTTCGATACGAATATTTCACAAAGTACATGTTTTAAGACTTCTTGAATCCTTCCCCCAAAATATTTGGTTTTAAAAAAAATGATTACGTGTGTGTTTGTGAACAGGATAACCAAAAAACAAAAAGTGAGTTAAATATCAAACCTGGCATTCAGTTTAGCACCTTCCAAGAATGCGACAAGAATATAAAATGTTGATTAGTTTAACAAATGCATTTAATTGCTAAATTGTTTGATTAGCCAAATTTTAATTGTGTTCAATTAATTTCAATTGTGTACAATTGGAAAAGTAAACACCTTGAATTACAGGTATACAGTATACTTCGGATTATTTGTGCGGAGATCTCCCGGTTTACAGATTATCCGTGCATCTCTAGTAAGCTGCATTAAACAAACCACCGCGTGACAGTAAGTGCCATATCCATGATTTAAACATCCACCGCGTGACACGTATTTCCATTGTTACCCTGCTAATTGAAGCAAGCTTTTCTGATGTTATTCAGCGTGTATGGTAACGAAGCAAGTTAAAAGAAAAACATTTGTAATAGAGATGGTGGAGAAACGAAAACATGTGTTCATATTGTCACGAACCCATTGTTGCGACGATGCGCGGCCTGTGCGCACAAAGAGACAGATAACGTAGCGCGGAGATAAAAGCTTGCCGAAACAGATAAAGATAGATAACTGGAAGGTTCGTTTTTCTAGTGCCGTCTTGATTGATAGAGAACATTCGACAAACGCCTGGAACCATGAATGGTCGAATAAAAGGAAGCCGCGGTTGGGTGAGTGTGCCTGAAGCTGTGTTTTGAAAGTGAACTCTTATTTACGTGTGTAAAAGTGACGAAAGATTGTGTTGGTTTATGTTACGTCATCTTGCTGCCAAAGGTGTAAAAAGTGTACTTCTACGGAAATAAAGAACATTTTGAGTTTCTGCAAACTGGAATTTTAATTCTGCGAACCCACAAAGTCACAATTGGTGCCAGAAGTGAGACATACGACGATGGAGGCTACATTGGCAAATATTTTAAAGAATATGGAAGAAATGAAGGCCGAATTAACCACGCAAATGAAAGCGGCGAACGACTGCCTGGTTACGAAGACGGAAACGGCAAATAACCTGGCCGCAGAGGTTAAAGAAATCAGGACAGCGAATTACACATGGAAGGGCGAATAACAACCATGCCGCCGAAATGAAACAAATGAAGACAGCGAACGACAACTTGGCCGCGACGATGACCGCGAAGATGACCGAAGTAGCCACAAAAAATGAAGGCGGCGAACGAGGCCCTCGCCGCCAAATTTGAAGAACAGTTGGCCGGCGTGAAGGAGGACGTCACGAAGCTGGGCAAGCGGATGGGTCAAGTGGACGAGTGCGTCGGGGACCTGGCGAACCACGTTAACGACCTAGAGGGAAAGGCCGACAGCAGCATCAAGTCCCTGAACGCCATGGTGGAGGACATCGTCGGCAGAAGGATGACGAACTTCAAGACCGACGCGCCGGGACGCGACACAACATCTGCGCGAGTCAAACCACCAAAATACGACCGCACGTCAACTTTCGAAGTCTTCCGCCGCCAATTCGACACAGTTGCCACGCACAAGTGTTCACCAGAGAGAGAGGCCGCACAGCTAATAGCTAGCCTCCAGTGACGGGCCGCACAGGTTCTAAACGCGGTCCAGATACCGACGGCGCCCAAGGACAAATGGGAGGCCCTGGAAAACCGCATCTTGAACCACCGCTTAGCCGCAGCCTACCGCAGTCAATTGAAGTCAAGGTCACAGCAACCAGGGGAGACGCTGCAGGAGTTTGCCCTGGCAATTGAATAGCTGGCCAGCAAAGCCTTCGTCGACCTCCCACCCGAATTCGTATCCCGGGAGGCCGCCTACAAATTCGTCGACGGGGTTCGAGACACCGAGACACGCCAGCACCTAATGCTCGGTGACCACAAAGCCATCCACGAGGCGCTAACCACCGCATTAAGGATGGAGGCGGCCAAGGTGACGCTACCCCGACGTCGAGAACTAGGAGTATCCGCTAAACAGGTGAATCAAGGCCAGCCGAGGAACGCCCATGAAGACCTAGTGGCGTGTATTGGGGTGTGGCCAGCCGGGACACCTGGAGAGAGACTGCCCACACCAGGTAGAGAAGCCGGAAAACGAGTAACGGCCGTCGTGGCGAGAGGCACGTTGGCGCCATCACAACCATCCCTTCGAGTGACACTGTGCGCCGTCAGCCAGCGTATTGATGACAGCCTCATCGCGGACGGTGGGGTGAAGGGGAGGCCGTGCCGCGTGCTGGTGGACACCGGAGCTAACGTGACCATCATCAGAACTGACCTGGCCAAGGGTTTGCCGTCGAGAAAACCAAGCCGACCATATCAGCTAATGACGGCATCGGGCAACACCTTGGCCGTGGAGAGGGAAGCCCTGCTGCAGTTGACCTTGGGACGGAGTGCTGTGCGTCAATGGGTGTTCGTCGCGAAGGAGGCTCAGGAGGTAATACTGGGACTGTATGCCCTCAGGGGCCAAGAGGCAACGGTGGAAGTCGACAGGAAGGTCTTGCGGCTCAATAGCTAAGAAGTGATATTAGGGCAACCTGAAGAGCGCCGCGGAATCTGAAGGATCATCTAGAAGGAAGACGTGGTTGTCCCTGCGAGAAGAGAGGTGGTGGTGACGGCGCTACTGGAAGGCCAGTGGACAAAGAACTTGATGCTGGATCAGAAGGCACCTGTGCACGGACTCCGTGTAGCCAGGACATTGTTACCCTGCCGAGAGGAGGTGCCACTAAGGCTGCTCAGCCTGACAGACACTGATCACGACGTCCAGGCCGGGACGGAGTTGGGGACGGGTGAGTTCGTGGTTAGCGTGACAGAAATCGACAAGACACAGGCGCCGATGCCGACGCAACACCTGGGGCCCCGGCTGGAAGCCCTACTGGAGAGGGCGGCCGACCACCTGACCCTAGAACAGCTGGAGAAAGTTTGACAACTGCTGAGACGAAACCAGAGAGTCCTCAGCCAAGGCGACTACGATTACGGCCGCACGTATCGGGTGCTCCATCGCATCGACACCGGGGACGTCCGGCCTATTCGTTAACCACCTAGACGTTTTCCACTGATAAAACAATCGGCGGTACGGCACCTGAAATTAATGGCAGTGATTGAAGAGTCTGACAGGTCTTGGTGTTCCCCTGTAGTTCTGGTGACGAAGAAGAACGGATAGCTACGTTTCTGCGTGAATTAGATGAAGCTGAACGCTGCCAGCAGGAAGGATAGCTTCCCCTTACCGAGGATTGACGACACTCTGGACAAGCTTGCTGGTGCACAGTGGTTCTCGACCCTGGACCTGAAGTCGGGTTACTGGCAGGTGGCTCTAGACCCTAGAGACAAAGAAAAGACTGCATTCTCAACAGGCTTTGGTAGTTCACAGTTATGCCCTTTTGCCTCTGTAATGCACCAGCTCCCTTCCAACGCCTCATGGAGTCGGCAATGAGACGGTTGACTTATGATCCTGCTTGCTATACCTAGACGACATCATCATCGTCGGGAAGACATTCGAAGACCATCTCGACAACCTGAGCAAGGTATTACAGAGACTGTAGGCAGCCAACCTGAAGCTGAAGACCAAGAAGTGCCAGCTCTTCCGTAAGGAAGTCAACTACTTGGGCTACATAGTCTCACCAACGGGAGTGGTCACAAACCCAGAGAAGACACAGATCGTGAATGACAGGCCTCGCCAAAGGATAAGCGAGAACTGTGTAGCGTCCTAGAGCTGTGCAGTTACTACCACCGCTTCATTAAGGGCTTCTCCAACATCACCAAGGCCCTCACCCACCTGACGGAAGAACACCGCTTTCCAGCAGCTGAAGAAGACACTTTGCAGTGCTCCTATATTGGGATTTCCACAACCAGGTGGCGCCTTCATTGTGGACACTGACAACAGCGACTATTGCATTGGCGACGTCCTAACCTAAGTCCAGGACGGCCACGAGCGGGTGATAGCTTACTACAGCAAGACGCTGTCCAAGGCAGAGAAGAACTACTGCGTCACCCGGCGAGAGCTATTGGTCATGGTAAAGAAATTGGAGCACTTCCGCAAGTACCTGTACGGTCAGCCACTCCACCTGAGGACTGACCACTCCGCCCTCACCTGGCTATTGAGCTTTAGGAACCTGGAAGGCCAAAGAGCACGTAGGGTCCAAATGCCGCTGGAATACGACTTCACCTCTGAACATCGTAGATGGAAGAGCCACGGCAACGCAGACGCCATGTCCCGAAGAGCCTTCCCAGAGGAGTGCGCCAAATGCACTGGAGTGGAAGAGAAGGAGCGTGCCGCAGCTGTCAGAGTGGTCACAGCTGTGCCTGCGGATGGCTGGGATAGCGCAGGCCAGAGGAGGGAGCAGCTAGCGGACGCAGACTTGGGGCCACTCTTGAGAGAAGTGGAGCCAGGGGCAAGAACAACCTGGGGGGACATCGCAGATTGCTGCTTCTGGCCTATTTTCCGACGGCATGGAAACATGCAAGGGTAATAACTCTCCCAAAGCCTGGAAAAGACTCTAAACAGCTGAGTAGTTATAGGCCTATCAGCCTGCTTTCGTCCATCAGCAAGCTGTTTGAGAAAGTTGTTCAACAGCGTCTCCAAACCATATCGGAACAACATCAGAGCAATTTGGTTTCCGGAGGCAGCATTTTACAACACACCAGCTCCTTCGCCTTGTAGACGAAGTGGTTAAAGGGTTCAACAATCGCATTACGTTGCAGCCCTCTTCCTAGACATTTCCCGATCCTTCGATTCTGTCTGGCACGAAGGCCCCCTACATCGCCTCATTCAATATAACATCCCATCCTACCTCATACACCTAATACACCATTACCTTCAAAACCAGTCATTTGTAGTCGTGAAAGACAACATCCTGTCCCAACCCTACGCCATGAATGCAGGAGTACCTCAAGGTAGTGTCCTTGGGACCCTGCTTTTCCTTGCATAAATAGACTTCCAATCCTAAGAGGCTGCAACCTCTACCTATTTTCCCATGATACTGCCATAACAACAGCATCAAAGCGACATGATACTGTCGTGCAGCGGGCTCAGATATTTGCGAATATGCTGTACGCCTGGTTTGCGACCTGACGGTTAAAACTCAATGCCAATAAGTCCCAAGCCGTCACCTTTACACGGCGAGCACTTCAGGATGTACTAAACCTACATACGTCTAGGAGATGCAGATATACCATGTCTACGCAGGCAGCATGCCTTGGTGTTCATTTGGACATGCGCCTTACATGGAAAGAGCACATAAAAGCTGTTACTAACAAAGTCAGTAGAAGGATGGCTATGTTGTATCCACTATACAACCCCAAATCACCTATGGCTCTTCGTAACAGGTTCCTACTATACAATCAAGTACTAAAGCCGATTTTTACTTACGCCTGCCAAGTCTGGGGTGCTGCAGCTAAAACATACCTCTCCAAACTCCAAGTCCTCCAAAACCGCTACATTCGGTCTGCAGGGCTGGTCCCGTCGTTCAGTCGGTAGAGCACCTGCTCCCAGCGGTGAGGGTGGAAATTTTTCTCCGACCAAGATAATTCCTGATCTTCTCCAGAGTCTGGAAGTATGAATGAGAGCGCGAATGTGTGCGTGACCTAATGATTAAAACCCAACGAATGCGAGTTTACACCTTCGAGATGTTCCAAAGGAGAACGGCCGCCGATATGACTACTGCAGCTAAATGAAAAAAAAAAAAAAAAGTCTTCGGTCTTCAGTCGCAGCCGACTGGAATATCCCAAATGCCTTTCTCGACCCTGAAGAAACACATAAGAAACCCAGACTTGTGCTAGGACCTTCATAAAATTCACAACCCCCTACATATTCCAATATTGCAGTCCATCTTACCTTAAACACTCAAATCCTTAAATTAATCACCACCATTAACCCACCGTCATTTATATAAATGAAACCCTCAATATTTCAGTAAGGGACCTAGTCCCAGTATAGCAAGAGTCCAAGGACCCTCCCTTGCGGAGGAGGACTCTCCTTCAACGACCTCAAGGCTCTGTGGATATCATTTACTTGCTTCCAGACCTTCGAGATGTATACACACAGCAGAAGAATCCCGCTACCCGTGCACGTGAGAAGAAGCAATTTGAACCTGCAAGAAATTTCAAGTGAAAAACAGCATAGTGATTGGGTAGAGTAGCATGGCCGACGCCAACAGTCCTAAGGCGCCCTTTTGAGGGTTTGGCCCTCTGCTATTCGAGCTTTTCAGCGTCCTGCACTGGCTACTATCTCTCTCTTCTTTTTGCCTCTATTTCTGTCATAAATCAAACAAACATCACAACTTCATCTTACGACGACGATGCCCCACGAACACGTTCGCGTACACGCACGCGCGCACACAGACGAACACGAAACATAACATCTCCTCGCATTATTAAATTTCAGTCTAAACCCTTCACTCCATAGTTTAGTTATACGTCCTAATAAAACAAAACATGTAAAATAAATTAACATATCACCCAAAACAACTACCTTACATTCATCACACTCCCCACAGATCTATTCGCAAGTTACCTCACATCAATTTAACCTTAAACACATTTTAAACTTTCACACTTTCCTACTGCTTCTTTTATCATCTCATACAACACACTCACTTCATGCATATACTCACACATCCAACTACTGCTACCCGACATTCTCACCATATCACAAAATTTATATATATTAAACATTACCAAGAAGTTTTCGTTTCACCTAACATTAATTCATTCCCCTACTCCTATTTCATACAACACACTCACTACATTCTCACTCATCAAACAACTTCATCAACATATTCATAATGACAGGCGCTAGTGTCGTCATAACTCGTTTTAATACAACCATTAAAATCATGTTATGCAACACTATCCACCCTAACAGCACCAAAATGCGAACAAACAAAAAACCATGTCCTGCTATACACCGTTCAAGTTAGTCCCATTTTTCGCCGCTACATAAGCTAGTGTCGCATGATACCATTTTTACCCATTGTGTTTACATGGTTAAAAATGCGACACTAGCGCCCTTGCGGTGAAAAATGCTATAACTTGAATTGTCTATAGTAGGCGTGACTGTGGATGAAATGTTGAAAGGCTGGTTTAAAACAACCCCCTCATTATCTAAACTGTGTAGTTAAATATTAACTCTGTATTTTATTAGTTATAAAATAAACATTAAATATATGTAGTTATTTAGACTGGGAAGCTTTGAAGGGAAAGATCACATTTCGTCTTTGATAGAAGGATTCCATGCTCATCTTTCCGAAATAACTTCTGCAGAAACATTTTCATTGTTATGCCCATGTAAGATACAACAAAAAATAAGAAAAATATCAGGAGGAACGTCACTATCACGATTATCAGAAGTTTCATTTGAATTTAATTTCCTAGGTTAGGAGCGTTTGAACAAATATACCTTTCTTTTCAGATCTACTGGCACAGGTGAACATATAAGTAGTCTGTTTTTTGAAGAGGAAGTCATTTATTTGTCTGATCTCCAGCTATCGAAATGATATGCTTTCAGTTTAGGCGTTTTTGACAGCAACACAATTTAAATAAACTATCATACATCTTGAGGACAAACCAGTCACACAAAGGACGTCATGCATATTTAATAAAGTTTCCGCTGCCTTGCACCCCGTGACCTTCACATCTGACAATTAATAGCTAACACTTCTAAACGTCGGTAGTTTCGTCCTCCTTTTATACATTAAAAGGAAAATAGTATTAAACAGTTTTCTCAGATTTTAGCTTTTCACATTTCTTTCCCTGCTGTTAATAAAGATATGATGACTTTTTCTACCCACGTGCTTTAATTTTGTATCTCTTCTACAATTTATTATTACAAAAGCTTAGTTTTCTAATTTCCAGATAAAGTTTGTGCAGTAATCATTACTAGGTGCCGGATATTTATGAGCTAAAAACCTTAAAAAAATTTTCATGTGATAATGATTCCAAACAAATAGCACCAACGCTAAAAATGTTTTAAAAATAAGACAAACACACAAGATAAAATTTAGCTTATAGATCAATGATAGTTGTACCCCGTAAGTAAACATCTCGAGCTTTTAATGCATAACAAATGTCTTCTCCTTGTACTTACATCACACAGCCTTGTTCTTTCACACTGGTCGTGTGTAGGCTAAAGTATGGAAAGGTAGAATCAGACTGAAAAATTCGATGCCATAGCCGAGATTTGAACCACGGAATAAACACACGAGACAAACTACCTTAATGGCGACTTACAACGTGTAAGTACTTTAGGGCCCGGGCTTTATAGTTTCCCGTATAGTGGTTAACCTAATAGTGGACGGGAAGATGAAGAGAGAGAGAGCAACTGGTACTTCCCCGGAGTAAGGTCCCGGAAATCTTGGATGAAGTGCACGCCGGTACTTCAGAAGAACACCCGGGAGCAAACCGAACGATCGACAAACTCCGACAGCGCTACTACTGGCTGAGGCTCCGAGCAGAATCTGAGAGATGGTGCTGCCAATGCCACGTGTCCGCGGCAATTCGCGGGCCCCAAACTACGAACCGCGATCACATGCAGCAGTACAACGTCGGAGCGCCATTCGAAATGAAATGTGTAGTGTTTAACGCCTGCTTTTACTACATACGGCACCGCAGGCGGTGACACTGATGATAGATGAGATGAAGATGGAGCACCGGTGGAATGAGATGGCGGGGGAAACCGGAGATCCCGGAGAAAACCTGCCCCAGCGCCGTGTTGTCCACCACAAATCTCACTTTGAGGTCGCCTGGGATCAAACCCAGACCGCCTTGATGAGAGCCAAGCGGTCTAACCTCTGAGCCACGGCGCGGCCGCGCCATTCGAACGCATCGCTGTCGACATAGCTGGACCATTCCCAGTGTCCGACCGAGGCAACAAGTACCTGATGGTGGCGGTGGACTATTTCACCAAGTGGCCGAAGGTGTATGCCATCCCGAACCAGGAGGCGAAGACGTTCACCGACTGTCTCGTTGAGCAACTGTTCTGCCGTTTTGGGATGCCGTTAGAGCTGCACAGTGATCAGGGCACCAGTTTTGAGTCTAACCTGTTGAAGGAGGCACTGGAAAGGCTTGGGGTGAACAATACCGGTACAGCACCCCTACATCTGCAGTCGGGCGGCATGGTGGAGAGGTGCATCAAGACCATAGTAGAACATCTGAGGAAGGTCGTGGCTAGCCATCAACGAGACTGGGACGTCAAGGTGCCACTGTTCTTGCTGGCCTACCGCCCGTCAACATACGACACCACTGGGATGACGCCAGCCCGCTTAATGTTTGGCCGAGAGTTACGCCTTCCTTGTGACCTGGCTTTTGGGAGCCCTCCGGACGCAAAACAGTCAGCAACCGAGTATGTGGAGAACCTCGTGGACCATCTCCACAACGTGTATGAGATGACTCGTCAGAACATCCAGATGGCGAGCAACCGCATGAAGACCTGAAACGACAGGCAATCCAACAGGCAAGGATTCCAGCAAGGTGATCTGGTCTGGTTGTATCGCCCTACCCGGACCAAGGGATCTGCCCGAAACTTTAACAACCATGGCAAGGCCCGTACCGGGTGGTAAAGAAGTTTAACGGCTTGGTCTACCGCATCAAGAAGGTGCCCCGAGGAAAGATGATGGTGGTACACCTGGATCGTCTGACCCGCTACGATAATGCTGTTCGGGACGACCAGCCTTGTGGAGGGAGCAGTGTCGCGAACCGATTGTTGCGATGCGCGGCCGGTGCGCACAAAGAGACAGATAACGTAGCGCGGAGATAAAAAGCTTGCCGAAACAGCTAAAAATAGATAACTGGAAGGTTCGTCTTTCTCGTGCCGTCTTGATTGATAGAGAACATTCCACAAACGTCTGGAACCATGAATGGTCGTATAAAAGCAAGCCGCGGTTAGTTGAGTAGAGCTGATATCGTGTGCCTGCAGCTGTGTTTTGAAAGTGAACTCTTATTTACGTGTGCAGAAGTGACGAGAGATTGTGTTGGTTTATGTTACGTCATCTTGCTGGCAAAGTTGTACAAAGTGTACAGTTCTACGGAAATATAGAACATTTGGAATTTCTGCACAGTGGAGTTTTAATTCTACGAACCCACAAAGTTACAATATACTTCGCATTCATATGTCTCTTCATTTTAAGTTAGTCTGTAAAAATTTAGTTGCTTTTTTTTTTGGCTTTAATGGATGTTAAGAATTTTCGAAAGCAACCCAGAACGATAAAACTTATTACACAAATTTCACTTATCTTTTAAAGAAAATTGATGAACTCTCCACAGAATTGAAGAGACTAGTACCGCGAAAATTTTTCGCATCTTCAGTCATTCTGTTTATTCCTGTTGTTATCGTTACAACCGCTCGGTTACGGATAATTTTTATTGCTAAATTATGAAAATAAAACAGAGATTGGTAATAAAAATTATCCGTCACCGAGTGGCTGTGATGATAACAGGAATAAACAGAATAACTGAAGTTGCGAAAAATTTTCTTCAATTCTGTGGAAAGTTCATCAAATTTCTTAAAAAGATAAGTGAAATTTGTGGAAAATAATTATATTTTATTGTAACAAGGAATAAAGATGTTGTGGCAAACGCCCAATAACTTAGTTTTATTTTCGTAGTTCCCTCTGCAATGCTGCGCACTAAAGCTTAATGTAACCTGGTGCCTAAAGTTGTATGGATTAACGTGAAGTAGATGGAAAAAATGAACTGCCGAAAGAGTAATTTGCAGAAGAGATATAAAAATAAACGGTAATGGGTGTAGAAATTTATGTAAATATAATTCGAATTTCTAGCAACGCTTGCGTAAGAGAGGCCATGATCGGATTTTAATATGTATGATTCACTGTGTGCCAGACAGATGTCTTTGGAGTCACTTTCCTATGACATTGTCCGTGAGTGATTTGTGTAGCTCTTACCTCAGACGTTTCATTGTCATTTGTGTCAATGTTACTGCATATTTATTCCGAACGTGAATTTTTGGATCGTTAGTTACTGTTCTGTGAAGATGCAGTGACTGCCGATTACGATGCCAGATATATACCTTATTATGTTGTTTCAAATGGGAAGAGTTCTCGCCTGCAGCGAATCAGCTGCGTTAGAGCCTTCACCGTTGCCACCTCGTTATCCCCACTCTTTTTATATGTCCCTCACTATCGCACACTTGCAAGTGTTCGTGCCGCTAGACGTAAGGGAACGCAGACTGAATTTTCCAAAGTTTTATAATAATGCAGTTGTTGAAACCACAATTGCAACATGTATATTCGTATATTATGCAAATGCTTTAAATATTTTGTTTAAAATTAATTATAGTTTATGAATTACTTATTTTTCTATTCCAACGAAAATACCAGCGGTGCATCCGTATAGCTGTGAATGTTACTTACGTTAAGAGATAATTCGTCATTGTCATTGTCTTCAACGTCTAAGTACTGCAAATTTATGATGATAGGTTCCAAAATCTCGTTACGTGCTATTTCTTTCCAAAAGTCGTCTTCTTCTAGTTTATCTGATGTCTCACGCAGTTTTCCCAGTCTTGTTGTGTTCCTTGTCAATTTCTTTGTGAATAAGTCGTTCAACGTCAGTCAGTTTAAAAATATTATTTCTATTTGCAACATAATTTGAGCCCATATTAACTCTATTGGATTGTTCTAGCAGTAGTAGGGGGGGGGGGGGGAGGTGGATCGCGTCTCATTGATCCAGCTAATACACTCTTTCATGGAAGAGTAACTGAATAATGCTACTTTGAACTGCCCAGATTAAATAGAGATTACGAACCATTCATAAACAAAGATATAATGTGACCAGACACGTTCTGCCAGACTAGCAAGAAGTATATCGTTTCCTCTCATCGAATTTAACAAACATCTTGGCTTATTCAAAGTACGTATTTCTTTCACCACGTCATGTCAAATGTTTACGTTTCAGTTCTGAGCAATTTCAAATATACGTTCACGCATACATGCCAACCAATAATGGTATTCATTACAGTGCTTACGTCGCAATGCATTGTTATAATATAATGTTATCTATTTTATTTATTTGTATTAGGAATACTATTTGAATTAAAAATATGGGATTTTATGGTTATGTTACATGCATTAATCTCTCCCTTCCACATGGATCAGTTTCGGCAACATCTGAATTTTTGTCTTAGCGTGAATAGTATTTCATACAGATTGATTAGGTTGGTGCTCTTCACTCACCACTTAGCGGGAATGCAATACGACAACACCGCAGAACTCCGATTGGTTGCTCACCTAGTAGCGCTCAACGACAAACATCATCCCATTTGAAACACATAATAGTTGCATAATCGCTTGGATAAGCGATTAATAGTTTGTTAATCGTTAGTCGTCTTTGTGTAAAATGTGCTTCACCTCTCATAAAACTTTAGCTAAGGTTAGCGACACAAAAATGTTTCATCTAATATTACCGCGCTGTGTACGTTATACTGTTAATAAAATAAAGAACATTTAATACACCTATCTCAAACCTAAATATACTTTACATCTCAGTAAACAAATTTATTTTTCATTAGTCGTTTTGTAAAAAAAATAAAGCTGCAGATTTTTATTTATATAAATGTAATTTGAGATGGGAGGCATTCACTACATTGAAATTAAAAAACACAGTACTTATTCAGAATTTTTGTTTTCTTACGAGACATACACAGACAGACAGGCAGAGGGGGAGAGAGAGAGAGAGAGAGACAGAGAGAGAGAGAGAGAGAGAGAGAGAGAGAGAGAGAGAGAGAGAGAGAGAGAGAGAGAGAGAGAGAGAGAGAGAGAGAGAGAGATTTACGAGTTACTTGCGCTAAATAGGAGGGCTGTTCAATAAAGAATGATCATAATTTTTTTACGGTCATAATTTTTCGCACTAAAATTCAACCTTATTATATTCTGTTAGCTTAATGTGAAACAAACACGCCGTAGTAGTTTCATTGTCCGTACTCCTGGTTCCCGCCTGTGAGAACCAGGTAAGTTCAGAAATGTTCAGTATCGCCTACCGCTGCAATGGAGGTAACATGCAGTTAAAGTTGATGTTAGAGGAAGATCCGGAGTTTCTTTCAAACGTAAACACTGCTGATGAAACTTGGCTACATCATTTTGATCCTGAGAGCAAACAGCAAAGCTCAGTGTGGAAATCTCCTTCATCACCAACCCCCCAAAAAACAAAAGTTGTTGCTTGTGCTGGAAAAGTTATGGTCATCTCATTCTTTGATATTCATGGAATGGTTTATCAGCATGTTGTACCTGCACACACACCAGTAACTGGACAATACTACAGGGATGTCCTGAAAACATTGCAAGTCCATATCAGGCGCAAAAGACCACATTTTCGTGAAGCAGGCTGGATGCTGCATCACGATAATGCGCGGCCGCATATTGACAATGTTGTTGCTGAATATCTTGCAAAAATTCAACGTGAACTGCATCCCTCACCCTTCCTATAGTCCGGATTTAGCCAGATGTGACCTCTTTCTATTCCCTAACTTGAAGAAACACCTTCGTGGTAGGCATTATCCATCATTAGAAGCAGTGGTGAAGGCTGTGGAGGCGATTTTGAAGGATCTGTCAAAAATTGTTTCCAGCATATCTTTGAAGACTGGCAGAAACGCTGGGGCAAGTGCATCACATTCAGGGGAGACTATTTTGAGAAGGACCATCAAAATTATGAGGATGAGTAAAGATACGTTGTCAAAAATAATTGTGATCATTCTTTATTGAACAGCCCTAGTATATAGATGTACTCCGTGCTATGGACGTGTAGGTGATATTACCGGTAGAATTTATTATTATGACTTTATTTACGTTAATAATTCCAAAATAATGTATTTGTTAGTAGATTCTTTATATAAACTGTCTTTAAGTTTGTAGCGAATTCAACTAAGTTTGAAGTTTCATAACAATGCGTTCAAAAATATGCACACATCCCTTTAAACAAACGGTTCACCAAAATTTGTATCTCACCACGCATTAAGTATATACCTTTTTTTCCCCTGATTACGTCTAATTTTAAGTTTGTCAAAATTGGATTGTCTCGCAGTATTATTAGCAACATGTCAACTCTGTAGGTGCAATATTTTGCTCAAACTTTTAATGATTTCTCCATATGTTAATTTTGAACTGATTTCATCCACATTTGTAACAATAATTTTATTTTCACGCTCTTGTAAAAAGTTTCAACTTTCTATTTGCAGCGGATGACAAGCTTAGACAAGAACACTGATCAACTTTGCACTCTGTACAACCGACCGCATCTAAATGCAGACATTCTCCTCAACAATGCTCCAACTGTGAGAACGTATGGGAAAACCAAGCACGTTATCATACACTTGCTTCTACGAGGGCTATCCAGAAAGTAGATTACGTTTTCGTCTGTTTCCGCTAGGGGCGGAGCTAGCGCGGCCATCTTGGAGTCAGAGCGTTGCGCAGCTCAGTCGGCATCTAGCTAGTGAGAGGTTCGTGCTGTGCTCCATTCAGATACTGTGACGGTTTGAAATGTCTGCGTTAATTGAAAATCCCGCGAGGTGCGTGCAGTAATAAGGTTTCTGACTGCAAAAAACTGTAAACCGATAGAAATCTATCGGCAGCTTTGTGAAGTGTATGGGGACAACATTATCACTGAAGGTGGAGTGCGTCAGTGGGTCATCAGATTTAAAAATGGCCGAACCAATGTTCACGACGAAGATCGAAGTGGGAGACCCAGCATAGTGACTGCCGAACTTGTCGAAAAAGTCGATGCTAAAGTCCGTGAAAATCGAAGGTTCACAATAACGGAACTGTCTTCGAGTTTTCCACAAATTTCGCGAAGTTTGTTGCACGAAATCATCAGCGAAAAGCTTGGTTACCACAAGTTTTGTGCAAGATGGATTCCAAAAATCTTGACAGAGGACCACAAAAATCAGCGAATGGCTGCAGCGTTGAACTTTTTGGAAGTTTACCATAAGGATGGTGACTCTTTACTCGATCGCATCGTTACTGGTGACGAAACATGGGTGAAACACGTGAACTGTGAAACGAAATTGCAATCAATGCAGTGGGGGCACACAAGTTCTCCCCAAAAACCCAAGAAATGCATGCAAACAATGTCGGCAAGGAAGATGATGGCGACTGTTTTTTGGGACAGAAAAGGTGTGATTTTGGTGGACTTCCTGGAAAGAGGCACTACAATAAACTCTCAAAGGTATTGCCAAACTCTTCAAAAACTCAGAAGAGCATTCAAAACAAGCGCAGAGGAATGTTGAGCTCTAAGATCGTGTTGATTCACGACAACGCCCGGCCCCACACGGCAAATGTCACTCGTGAAGTTCTTGAATCTTTTAAGTGGGAGTTGCTTCCTCATCCGCCGTACAGTCCCGACCTGGCACCGAGCGACTTCCACCTATTCCCAGCAATGAAGAAGTGGCTGGCTATGCAGCGTTTTGATGACGACGCACAGCTGCAAGAAGAGGTAACGAAGTGGTTGAAGGCGCAGGCGGCCGAATTTTTCGACGAAGGAATTTCCAAGCTCGTACATCGCTACGATAAATGCCTTAATTTGAATGGTGACTATGTCGAAAAGTAGTATTTGAGTGTGGCTTTCATCTGTATATAATAAAATTTGTTTCCTATACTTTGTTTACTTTTTATTCCAAAACGTAATCTACTTTCTGGATAAGCCCTCGTATATATAAGGGTAGTTGTTTTCTCCTAAATTCAGACATTTATTTGCGGTCATACTTTCTCTCCGATCAAGACAGTTGATTCAGTTCCAGCTGAGTGCATATTCTTTTTCAGCAAGTTACCTTTACAAAGGAAGAACGCTGTTCATTTTATATCAGTTTACAAACCACATCGTATGGTTAGCATACCTATGTACTTTTGTCATCTATCCATTCGGCTTCCAGTGAGGGTCATTGATCTCTCGACTTGAGAGATTTCAGTGAATATTTTGGAAGTTATGAAAAAGGAATTGTTTAGTACCCGAATGGTAAGTATAAAACTTCTCAAATGATGAGTAGTAAAATAAACAAACGTAATACAAGAGGTCTTTTAATATCCCTCTTACCAAGCATATTTTTAAGTTTCATATTATTTTTACTTAATCCAATATTTTAAAGAGAGAAAACCTGTTTGTATGCAAAATTTGTATGTGTATCGATTTTGACAATTCTTTTATCATTGGAAAACCACAATTCATTCTAACATGGGGATATAAAGCACTTCTAATTTCATTTCATAAATCACCAAAAGAAAGACAGGGCTTACAATGCCATTATATTTAAATACAACATATTTTAGCTCTTAAAAACTTCTGAATAACCATGATTCAATATTTATAGATGCATGAGTAGCTTACATAGAACAGAGCTGGAGAAGAAAAGGTGGTGATACAAGGAAAACAAATAATAATAATAATAATAATAATAATAATAATAATAATAATAATAATAATAATAATAATAATAATAATAATAATAATAATAATAATAATAATAATAATAATAATAATAATAATAATAATAATAATAATAATAATAATAATAATAATAATAATAATAATAATATAATAATAATAATAATAATAATAATAATAATAATAATAATAATAATAATAATAATAATAATAATAATAATAATAATAATAATAATAATAATAATAATAATAATAATAATAATAATAATAATAATAATAATAATAATAATAATAATAATAATAATAATAATAATAATA